>VXBL01007056.1:1046116-1107951 GCA_013400195.1 Aramus guarauna | reverse complement strand
CCGCCACCCGAACCCCCGTCCCACGCAGCCCCGCGGCCGCGGAGCCCCTTCCCTCCCCGCCGGCCCCGGCACTCACCGCGTAGCGCAGCGCCAGCTTCTCGCTGAACACCGAGTCCCCCATGGGCGCGGGCGGGCGGAGGGGCCGCTCCCTCCACACGGCGGCGGCTGCAGCGGCGCCGAGCGCTGTTCTGCCCTCAGACGGCGGCAGCGGCGGCAGCGCGGGGCTCCGACCCGGCAGCCTCCGTCTCCCGGCGCCCCTCCTCGCAACTTCTGCCTCCACTCCGCCCCCGGCGGCCCCACCCCGCCGCGGGAGCCGGCAGCCCCTCGGAGGAGCCGGGCGGTAGCAGGAGGAAGAAGCGCCGGCGCTTCCCCGCGCCGCTGGAGGGGCGGCGGTTTCAGTCCTCCCGCCCAGCGCCGGTGACTCCCCCGGCAGCGGGGCCGGTCTCTCGCCCGCCCGCCTCCCCCCCCCGCGGCGCTCAGCCCTGCCGCACCTGCGGGCAGACGGTGGCGGAGGCAGCTCCGCCGCGGGACGGGGCTCCCGGAGCGCTGAGGAGAGGAGAGGAAAGGAAAGGGCAGGGCGGCGCCGGGGCGGGGGGCTCCGTGCTCGGCTCGGACCGTCCCGGGCGGCCCCCAAGGGCGGCTCACGGCCCGCCGGGCAAGGTCTCCCGTGGAGGCGCTGAGCCACGGCCCTGGGAGCGGCGGCTCCAGCGGTCCCGTCCCTCATCCCCAGGGCAAAGCATCCCACCAAGCCGCGCCGGCCCCTCGCAGCACCTGGAGCGTGGAGGGGCAGCCCTGGTCCTGCAAGGGAGAACCTAAAGGCTAAGGAGAGAGGAACAAATAAAACTAATTTTCTCATACATATTTTTATAAGATGTGATTTGGGGGCAGTGGCTCACGATTCTTGACCGCTTAAGCTTTTAAAAATGAAACCGTGTTCCTGGCCTATTCGTTATTTTACAAATGTGTATTTACACAAGCTGTAGAAGATGAACCAAATTCTGAAGGCAAAACGTGTTCTGCTGTGTTATAGCTAGTAGTGACTTCTGTGTGACTTGCCTGGGAAGACTATGGCATCTCCATCAATGGAAGTGTTTTAAAATAGATAAACCCCCCTCAGCGAGGCGTGACCTCAGCAGAGCAAGGCTAGGGCCAGGCTAGGTGATTTCCTGAGCCCTCCTCTGTCTTTTTAATCATTTTTCAACGCTCTTCACAAATCTTTGTTGGCACAGTAACTCCCTCAGTCACTCTCAGTTGTTCTCTGAGGAAGTGGTCTTATTCTAGCGCTGCATGACATAGGTGAAATTAATGAGTTTTACTGTTTCCGACCTACGATCCAGGCAAAGGTGTTACCAGCGTGTTACATTATCTATAAACAAAGGTAACATAGTTCTTCCCGGGGTGAAAAGGGGTTTGGGGGGGGAACAATTTGTAAAATAACTCAAAATACATGCTGGAAAGATAGATCAGTTGAGCCAACGTTTTTTACGTGCTCTGATGATGATGTACTGTAACCAATGAGGTACCAGTTATGGATCTTGCATGGATCTTAATTCGTATTGCAGAGGAAATCATCTTTAAGAGTTCCCATAGAAAGGGAGGTAATTTCAGTTAACTTGGCATGGACAAAGAATACAGTATCTGCATTTACCCATAAAGTCCATTTTTGTCTCTCGAGTGAACAATCTGTGCTACTCCCCTTCCTGGAAAATGAGGCAGAGTAGATATTTGAGCAGTTGCAGAGCATCTATTGGAAAGCAGCACCCAACAGAAAGAAACCTGACATAGCAAACATTGCAAATCAGCAAAATCTCCAAGCAGGCAGAGGAAAAAAAAAGTTATTAAAAAAAAAAAAAAAAAGTATCACAGTGCCTGATTTTCCCTTCTGAAGTTCTGCTTTTTATTTATTTCAAGGAGATGGTTTCAACCTGAGAACTCTGCATATATCATATGCTCTAACTCCAAAGGTAGTTTTCCCTCTGCTCTGCAGGCATGGCATTTGACCACAGAAAACAACAGAAAGCAGGCGAACAAGAATGGGGAGAGGTATTTCTACCCTCAAGCTCTATAGCATCACCATCTTTTTTTTAGCTGTATCTTCTGACAATGGTCAATGCAAAAGAAAATGCTAAACATCAGGATTAAACATGGGGGGGCATGTTTCAATAAACACCCCAAAGTGAAAAGAACAGTATGGAGGAACCCAAAAAACCCCAACTAGAAGGTACAGAAGGAAAAGGCTAGTGAAGGGAGAGATGCGAAACTTGGAGGAAACAAGGGAAAAAGCAGAAAACCACAAAGCCAGGAAGGTGAGGAATGCCCCAGAGGGAGCATTCCCTGAAGAGGGGAAGGACTAAACGTGAGGTTTTGCAAGTTGAACTCGTTTGACCCAGCAATTCATTGCCACCAGAAAGGGGAGTCCGGCTNGCCACCACCTCCCTTCCCTCTGCCTCCCTGCTTGTTGCAAACCGAGACAGCAAACGCAGCGCACAGTTTTCTTCCCATTTAGCAGGCTGACTCAGCTCTCCGAGGGAGGAGATGAGTGCCAGAGCACAAAGGAAAGCGGGAGGTTGTCTCGTTGGGAGCAGGGTACCGGGGGCAGAAGAAGAGCGTGCATGGAGATACCTGTGCAATAGTGGCAGGTTCTTACACTGGTGCAGCTAAGATTGAAAATAAAGAATACGCAAGCACAGAAAGTAGTAGAACTTTTCACGATGACAAGGAAAGAGTTATTGGCAAAAAAATTAACAGTTTGGGAGCGGGGGTGTCAACCCAG
This sequence comes from Aramus guarauna, assembly GCA_013400195.1. Taxonomy (NCBI): domain Eukaryota; kingdom Metazoa; phylum Chordata; class Aves; order Gruiformes; family Aramidae; genus Aramus; species Aramus guarauna. The sequence continues at coordinate 1,105,178 of VXBL01007056.1, read as the reverse complement.
AAAAATGCAAGTTTACTAGATGTGTCCACAGAAAAAACAGGGAGAAAAGATTAAGTATTTTCATTTATAAAGTCTCAAACAATCTGGTAAGCTGCAGCTATCAGAAATTTAATAGTGCAGTTCAAGATTTTTGTGTACCTAGTATTAAAACTAGTTGCTAATTACAGAACGTGTTTTCAAAGGCCGGACCTTAAAAGCTTTCTGGATTTTCAAAGCAAATTATTGTGACTAGAAAGCTCACTCTATTATGGTGGCCAAAGAGTCTTATCTGACTTCAAATGGCACGGGATTTTGAGCACGCTGCTGGTCTGCAACGAGCAGTAACCGACGGAGCTGTACTACTCAGTTGCTTGCTATCAGCCATCCCTTTTAAGCCACTTAGCAACTAGGATTAACATGCGGATCTTTCATGGCAGTTCTGACTACCTTTTCCCCTTTCACGTTCCTTCCTTATTCACATTCATTTATGATTCCTCCTCGGGAGTCCTTCCAAATTTCCTTCCTTCTTTATTTACCTGATAATGGGTACCCACGGAATGCAGGCAGCTCTCTGGGGGAAGTGTAAACCTTCCAGGTCAGCTTCTCTTAACAGGTGATACAAAGCACAGCAGTTCATTTCCTGCACGTTTACTCCAAGGCTACTCAATCAAGAAAAAAAAACAAGACAAACTGGAAATTTTTCAGTAATTAACTTTAAATCATGTCTATTTTATGAGGTACCGCTTCCTCACATATATTTTTTTAAACGCTTTCCATGATTCCCATTGTGGTTGTTCCTTACACTGCATTAAGAGGTTGTAATGTATGCTTTACACCTGCAAATGTAGATTAAAATAAAACCTTCATTCTTCTCCTATTTATCATTTGTTGTTGACAGCTGCAAAGAAGAACAAACAACATTTCAGCTGAAATTTAGTTGCTTCCAACACAGCAGCTGGGAAATGAGCAGGTAATTGAATTTTACTGTGCTGATCATTAATGAAGCCAGGTTTTGTTTTTCCAGTATTAGTCTATGAACTGAGTGCTTTCTCAAGAGTAATTGCTCTTAAACAAAGGAAACTAGCTATACACTTGCAAACAGCACACAGTTATGAAGTTGGGGAGAAGTAACTTCTCTACTTCTCTGCCACAACTCCTGGAACTAGTGACTCAAGCTGTCTGATGTCACATCAGATGAGGTAGGAAAAAATTTCCACATCCACCCTGTTATGAGAGGGAAGTCAGCTTGGTCCTTCTGACAGCAATGGATTTCTCTCACCTAAAAGTAAACATCTACAATCTCCACCTTGGCTTATCACCCTAGGCTCCCCTAGATCATGGGAAGAAACAGACACATCTGGTGGACAATTTATGTCATTCCCAGTCGACATCTAAAATAGACGACATAAATTGAAGTGCCTACATCACTCCACTGGGAGTCCGTGCCAATTAGTTCAGATGGCTGCCCTTCAGGCATCTGCAGTTAAGTGAGAGGAAGCCCACCTGGGAGCCGAGCTATGGGATCAGCTTTTAAAGCTCACTTTGAAAAGTCCTTAACAGTTTCAGCGTCTTGATTCTTTTCATTCTGGAAAGCAGGGGGTATCATACTTATCAGGTGAAAAACCATTTGACATCTTCAGGTGAAAAAGCTTCAAGCAAGCACGAAGGTCTTATTTTGTTTGACCTTTCTAACAGCGCATGAATGCAGTTTCCACAGAGAGCTAACTCCAAATCTGGAAAAGACTTGCCTCTGTGGCTGCTGAGCCAGGGCCAAGAGTGATACTGGCAGCACACTTCTTCCTCGGGGAATTAGCACTTTTCTTATCCTGGCCAAATAAATGTTCATGCGGTCATTACAAGTTACAGTTTAAGTCTACTTCCCAAGAAGAAGAGAGAGAAAAGATGAGAGGCAAGTAAAGCAAATGCATGAAGCTCTGCAAACAAAACCCAGGAAGGAATCAGAATTTAGGGACAACACACTGCAAAAATCCTTTGTTCAGAACTAACTTTTTTTTTTAAAGTATTTATTTGCTACCTATCAAAATATGTTGATAGTTTCTCACCAGCTTGTAACAGAATTAAGGAAAATAGTATTTAATGCCCACAAAGAACGCAGTGCCGTCTCACTCATGGAGATGCTTTTCCACAACAGTGACATAAATCTGCTTAGACAAAAGAAATCCTATTTAAAAAGAACTCGATCGCTGTAGTTTCCTAGATGTCTGAAACCCCTTTATACGAGATCTAATGCACCACAAGAGCGTGGCAGTGTTACAGGTCTCAAGGAGCAGTTGCCCAAGAGTTACTCATAGTGGCGGAGAGGAAGCTAGCGCTTTATTCCTCGGGAGCAGAGACAAAGCAGCCTGTGTTCCCCAAACACAAACACCCATCTTGTGTTTGCACCAGGTGGTGCAAGCGGAGAGGAACTGCACCCCGCTGCGCACCCGCGTAACACTCCCGCACTGTCCAACTCTGTGAAGCCCAAGAGAGGAAACGGACTCCAGATTACTAACTCGAACTTGTAAACTGTGCTGCGCGGAGGGGCAGGAAGAGCAGTTTCTTCTTAGGCCTGGCATCAGTAAGCATCTAGAGGAGGACCTTCCCCTCCACCCTTCCCCATGCCCTCTGCCCGTGGTCAGCAGGAGCTGCTGGAGCTGCTGCTGCCTGAGCCGGCACCACTGGGGACGAGACGGGGGAGCAGCGGCAATGCAAGCGCAGCCCCAGGGGAAGGTGAGACTCACGGCAACGTGCCCTGGGGCCAAAACCAGCTCTTCTGGTGAGCACTCGGTATAAGAAACGGACAACTCGTGGAGAAATCACAAGCGAAACTTTTTCCCTAATGAATGTGCATTAGCACGCATCCAGGAGTGTGTTAGCACCGCTATGACACCAGAATTTCACTCAGGTATTTAAGGCGAGTTACCACATTCCTCATCTTTTTCATCCAATAAATCACTACACTGTTTAATTTATAGGCCACTGTGTGATGTTCTGTATGTGATTGTGCACATTACTGTTACTGCACTGTCACTTATCCGGAGCTTGGCAAAGATATTTAATCTAAAAGACTTGCATTTTAGAAGAAGGTTAAATTACTTCCCATTCTTTATGCTTGCACATTGATCTCAATCTCCAGCAGCACTGAAAATTCACCAGAATATCTTTAAACTAAAACTCCAAACTACTAACTTGGAAATCAAAAATATGACCCTATCACATAGCATAAAGTAGTTTTTCAATAAAAATTAGCTTTTACCCTGTAGGTCACTAGAATTCACTTGGGTTTTAAAGTTGCAGAAGAAACTAACAGTTATCCTGCCATCTTTTTCTCTCCTAAAAAGGCCGCAATTTAAATAAATGGGACCACTCACTGCTTCCTGTGTAGGTAAACGACAGTGTCAGGCTTAATTATGTCTGGGGGTTTTTTAATATTTGGGTTTCCTTGCTGATGGAACAAGCTAAAAAGGCAGACAGGAATGAGGTGAAAAAATAAAGGGAGGAAAAAAGATGAAAAAAAAAAGGAAGCAAACATAACTCCCTGGTTTAGAGTTTCAAAACACCTTAAGGGGCTTAAGCCCACAAACGAAAAATCTCAGTGAAGTCTCATCTCTGTAAATGATACGCATCTGGGAAAACAACAATTCACTGGAAGATTTTTCTAGTTCCTGAAAGTGGGTAGATCTCCATATATTTCCTTCCTTGTTTATCTCCTTGCAACTCACGTTCACTGTAAACTGCATTACTGGGCTGAGCTCTCACTAGCAATTATCCTCCTCCCTAAAATGTCTTCCGAGAACTGGAGAGGGAGAAAAACACAATTTTCTTTCATTACCTATGACTTTTACAGCAATTGCAGCTATATAAGAAAAATAAAAAAACCCCACTAACTTGAAACAAATTGGCTACAGATGCATGATTTGCTCGCTCTGACTAGAAAGAGGAATGCTTATCCACAACAGATAGAAGCATAGGCTTCTATCTAAATTTACCATCTGGATATTTGACTTCAGGAGGGGGGGAAGGGTTCTTTCACAAACCTAAAGTTTATTCGAAATTGTTTCATGGATAGTATGGGATTGTTAAAATCTATTTAGTGTGCAGAGTAATAACTACACAATAAAACCTCCCAAGAAGTAAGGTGACTACTGTACATTTTGATTTAATGTTGTAATTCATAAACCAGCTTTGCAGTGTAAAAGTAATTACTTCAAGACTGGAACAAGACCAAGCCTCTTGTGACCAACAATAATAATATTCATGATGTTAACAAACCTCTTCAAATGAAGTCATTGTTTAATAGGTTTCAGGCTATATGTGAAGCGGTTACAAACATCATGTTTTTGTAGTTGTCAATAACTTTGGAATCGCGTAAGCAGACGGACCTTGTGTTCTTCTGTTCTGGATTTCAACTGTAAATTAAGAGTTAGGGTATTATTATTCATAGCATTCACTGGAGCTGGTTGAAAAGCTAGTGTTCCAGTTGAGAAGGAACTTTGCTTTTCAAAATTTGACTTTCATCCGATTGAGTCTAAAGCCAACGTTTTAAAACTTCTTGTGAACCGTAAAGTCTTGTACTTCTTTTGAGCCAGAAAAAGACAAGTCATGAAGCAGTCTGCCTGGGTACTACCACTGTTGCTCTTAGCAATGAGCCTGACAAAAATTCCCCTTTCCTCTGAGCCCTGGGGAAGCGTTCGTGCAAACTGCCCTGGGAGTGACAGGCCCTGGGAGGCATCCCGGTACATCTCAGCTCCAGGGCAGCGAGCCTGGCAAGCCAGAAAGCCAGCCTGGGAATTACTATGGAATTAGGATTTGCCACAGTCCTGTGATGCCCTGAGGTCTTGGCACTGGCAAGCTGTGTGTCCGTGCCATCTCCGGTGGTGCCAAGCCCTGGCAGGCAGCCTGCCCGACAGCCGGGAGCCCGCTGCAGAGCACTTACGCCAGGCAGCCTGGCATTAGAAATGGGAACCCTGAATTTTCAGGATCACTGGATCTTGGTCTTAACCATTGGATGGACTTAGCCAAAGATACGCACTCTGAGTCAGTCCCAGGGCTTGGGCACAGCCCAGGAGGATTTTCTCACAGTCGTAAGTAAACCCAGAGTCTCCGTGCAGCCTGCTTGTAACCCAGGGATAGTTTTCTTGGATTGATTAGAAGTGGATTCAAGGAGTTGCAAATGAAATATTCAAAGGCCAGCAAATTGGCTTTTTTTCCACTGCAGCAAATTTCTGCCCATTCCTGTGATTAACAGCTTTTGAAACATCTCTTCTTTTGCAGTTATAAAATGGAATCCCATGCAACAACCGCGCACTATGAGTTCCTCATGAGGTATTTTAAACTTGTGTATGTGGTTGTCCACCGAGTTAGCAAGGAGTGTTTTTACAGTGTGCTCTAGCAATTTACATTCACGGTCCATTTTTGCTCTGAACAGGTATGGTTACAGTTTCAGTGTGTGGTTACAATTTCACTGTATGGAGTTCTGAGGACTTTGAGCGGTAATGATTTCCATTTGAGCATCATTTTCACTGGCTATAAGTCCATTGTTGTTTTCACCTCAAGGCTGCAGAAGCATCACAGTAGACTTGCTTTCTAGTAAGAAACTTCAATCACCTAGTGATTCGGGCATAAAAGTTCATGTCACTGTCATGACAAGTGAGAGAGAATATGAGGGAACTGACTTCAGCACTCAAAGGAGTGATGGGAAATGCAGAGTCTTAAACACTCTGGATGACTCTTACCCTAAGCCTGTAAACATCGTAAAGTGGGGGGGGAGAAGATAAAAATAAAGACCATGTCCAAGTGTTCCAGGTGGGATTCACCTTCAGATTCAGATAGCTACCTGTCAGTCCCTATGCGTGAGTTAGGTGGTTTGGTCCTCATTATAGTCACTGAAGACCTACTCTGTAGAGAACAGAGTCGAAAGAGTTTGGGACATGGCAGTCTAAGGCAGACAGCACATTTGATCTGCTGAATACATTTCCAGACCCAGCTGAGAATGCTGACTCTGTGTGCCCACCTGTAGAAGCTGACATTGTGGACACAGCCTGTTTCAACCCTCACACATTCCCAAAACATAAACCAAAATGCACACAGGTTGGAGCTTGGGGAAGGGATTTGCACGAAGGCCTGTCTTATGTGTCCAGGCAAAACGGATGGCTACCTTACCTGAGAGGATTCATGGACTGACTCGGTACTCAGCAATGCACATTGCTGAAAGCGCAGCCCAGTAAAAATACAGCAAAAGGTGTATTTATTGTACTTTTGTTCTCTTCTGCAGCAGTCGTGACGACAGTTGCACCAGATGTGACTGCTGTGCCGTGAAGATGCCATCTCACTCTCACAAATTAGTCCTCGGGCCAAAAGAGCTGCGTTTAACTGAAGGATTATGATGTTAGTGCTCACAACTGCTTCCAGCTGCATTCAGCGAAAGGCTAAATCACCCAGCGCTTGGGCGGCTGGTGCTCTCTGTTACCTGGAAACTGGAGCCCTGAGTGCAAGCACTGTTGAGAAAGTGATTTTAAAAAAGCAACAGGAACATGAAAGCACGATTCATATAAGACATGCACCGTCGTCCAAGCACAGTTTCTCTGCTTGCAGAGCTGTATTGTTCTAAACTGCAGGATCCTTTACTGACGTAAGTATACTGAATCCCTCGTTAGCTTTGATGAAGTTATTTCAGTGTATCCCAAACTGGGCCTATTTGTTTTGCAGGGGTGGGAGGAAGGTGAAGGCAGGGCACAGCCCACGGCCTCCCGGATCCAGAGGTGGTATAGCCTCAGCGCTGAGCAATGACACTTCTGCTAATCTGGGAGGGGAAGATCCCCCTGGGCAAAATAGCTTGGGAAAGGCCGGGTTGTATAAAAATGCTGGCCTATTCTCAGGCAATTGGTTTGGGAAAAGGTAAGCTATGAATTGAAAGCACTGCAGCTATTCCTGAAGAATCTCTCGTGAGCCTGCTCTCCTTCTGCAGTAAGGACGCCCAGTTCCTTTGTAGTTAAATTCTTCTCAAGTGACTTGTATTGCTTTAACTGTCCTGGTAAGACTCACAAAAATGTACATACAGAAAAGGCCTTGGAAAGCTTCACCACAGTTTTACTCTAGCTTGATAATACCGGTGATTTCAATGAAGCCAGCGTAGGGGAAAGCAGGAATAACGCAGCAGTGAAGCAGAGCCGTGATCTTTTTTTCCCCCTTTTCATCCTTCTCCCTTGACTGAAAAGTTGAGGGGAAATCTTGGAAGTGGTCCTGTACGTGATTGTGCTCCTCAGCAGAGCCAGAGCGCTGCGAGCCAAGCGCTGGGCTGAATCTCCAAACTTTTACTGTTTATATGGAAGCTTATATTCACTGGCTGCAGAAGTTTGAGACCACTTCTCCCCACACAGCAGCTGGGAGGTATCAAAGCCCTTGCGAGCTATCCACCCATTCACCTCCAATTAGACCAAGTACCCGCAGGATGCTGAGAACACCGCAGAGCGTTACGGCAAAAGAATTCATCTGCACGGGACAAAGAATTTAAGCCGTTTACAACTTTCTGCTCTCTAATGTTTATTACTGCCCCCCCTATAAAATCTGCCTCCGTCTGCAGTACCTCGTAGCGACAGAGTTAATGAAAACCCAAGCCGCATTCCAAGGATGGCAGTACAGAATGAGAGCGACCTCAGCATTGTTTTGTTAAGATCTCAAATTGCCAATACGGCAAAATGAAGTAATGCGCTCTGTCAACATGTAGTATGCTCTATAAATGGGATCGCTTGTTCATCTGTTAGTAAAACATGCAGAAAAGCACTATTTGATCGGCCCTAGAGCAGCTGACTGCTTGCTTTAACTTCTTCCTTAAGATTTATTTGAAGCATGAAACTGCTGAAAGACTCCAGTGAGTAAAATGACAAAAAGGTATCAAAAAAATGATTAAACATATTTACCAATAGCCCTCACTTTATGCGTCCGGTCTTGAGTTAGCATTTCTTAATCAGTAGAATTAAAAGTTAGCTAAAGCACTGAATGCTGAAAATTTATTTCCATGGGCTTCAGTATTAATTTATAAAACTGTTACATCTTTTGAAAAACAAAAGATGACTTTATTAGTTAACTTAGAAACCTCAGACAGGTTTCATAAATTTATAGACAGCTTCCAGATTGAATTTTGCTGATCCAGGCTTCTTAGGCGGAGTTTATGGAGCCAGACTTGTCATATGAGCTATTTCTATAAGCCTCAGGTAAATATACACAGGGTTCGTGTTGTTTAGAGAAAGGAGGGTTTTTTCCTCTTCTAAAAATTTAAGTTAATCTTAAGCAAAAACAAAAGTTCATTCAGTACATTTTGTATTTGTTATTTTTGATCCATTTTGGGAAGTATTTTCCTTCCACAGATCTACATTGCCCTTGCTTCTCTCAAACTCACTTTAACTCTTTCATTTCTTTTACCACTCTGCTTCACGGTCTGCTGCTCTGGTCTCCAAGCTAGAAACAGCTAGATGGCACAGCTGGAGGAAAGGAAACAGGGGTTTCAGGTATTTCCTTCTCCTTCTTCACAACCAGCGGCCCTCACGCCTTCCCCTTCCTATATGTCTACTCCAATCTCATAGAAAGTTGGACCTGTATTGCAAAATCAGTTTGGAAGTGTAAGTTTTTACTCATGTAGCTGAAGTCCTGACGTGGATGCGATTCTAGGGATCAAATAGATATGTTTTATTTCCTTTTCCATTCAAAACTGTTATGACCATCTCTAACAGCTTTATATAGATACCACTCTGTCTGTAATAACAGTGTTCCACAATTTTTAGTGTACTTAAAGCTGTAATTTGTAAAATCGATAGCCCAAGCAGTATCTCTTACTTAAGATCTCTAATTATGATCTTTCAGTGAAATGTTATCTAAAAGTTTACTCATAAAACTCAGACTGAAGTACTCAAAGACAGATATCAAAGTCAGGAATCAAAGGATCTGTAGCTTCCCCTTTAGGTACACATGTGTCTGGCAGCGAGATGGGAAAATGACCCTCCTCCAGTTTCATCAATAACATCTCCCCATCCACCACTGGTATCTAAGCTGAAATTTCCAAAGCAATTCAGGTTTTCCCACTAAATTGTGATACAGTATACTCACTATAGGTAAAGATTTGTTACTAAATTTGCTACACTTTACAACAAACTAAAGGTGTCGTCCCATAAACGGGAAAAAAAAATATTTCTGTGACAGAGAATATGATAAAAGATAGCCATGGCAAATGAAGAATGGAGAAATTGATGTGGCAATACAACAGGGATGGCCAAATTTCTTGATCGTTAGCTGGAAATGGTTAACTTTGTGTGAGCGAGAGCCGTGAATCCCGAGGGGGCATGCCTGCTGGAGCAGCTCACGGAGACGAAGAGACAGTGCCAGGAGCTCCCACTGCTCCTCTCTGTGACGGCACTAAATGGGACGCGCAGCTGGGGACCCAGCCGACCCAGCGGTGTTGCCTGAGCAATCCCCGTTGGCTTAGTGCTGCTCACAGCCAAGGATGCAGACCAGTCCCTGTGCCTGCACAGCTTCACTGCTGGCCATACGATGAAATTGGGGTGCAGGAACTGTCCCACAGGGACTGGAGAGACTGGCTACAAGCCCACAAGAGACCCCCAAAGAAAAGGAGAGCAATGTTCAAGTGAGGAGAGACCCAGACAGGTTGTCTGAGATGGAAAAGGTAGGTTTTCACTCTTTGGTGGTACTTGTGAGAAGGCGGGCAGCAGTATTTTGCTGCTGTTGGTGCCCAGGCCTCAGTGTTGTTCTACAAATAAACACTCCAACAATGGACACGAAACAACAAAGTCATAGCTGAAAACTGCCTGTGGCAGGCTCTTCTGCTCCCTCAGGCTCCCAGCTGTACCAGCACAAGAGGTTTTCTTGTGACCCTGGGTGAATCATCACTGTCCTAACAGAAATTACTGATCCCACAGGTCCACAGAGAGAAAAAAATTTATACTGCTCCTTACTTCATTTTAAGCACAAGCATCTTGGCTAGCTTCAATGGTTTACACCAACAGTCGGAGAAGATTTGATTGATTTCTTGCTTGAACCATAAGCAGCTAGTTCTCGCGCATCCTGGTCTGTTGGTACCTCTGAGACCTACCAGCACAGCACAGTGATGAACAGATGGTTGCGGTGACCTGTTCCATCAGCCTAGAGGGCTCCAGAAGATGATGCCTGTGTACGTCTGTTTACCATCTGGATGATTCTGATAAATGGGATGATTTTTAGACTGCTGTAGCTACCCTACAGAACTGTGGATGAATGCTCTCAGTATTGTGTTACTTTAATTTGAAACCATTGTGAAACATCCAAAGTGCAATACAAATCTCTCTCTTACTCTTTATTTAATCACAGGCTGCTGACAACGGCTGTGCTTCAAGGTAGCAGCTAACTACTCACATAGCTTTAAGTAAGTTGTAGACCAACGGCTGTTCATACTTTTAAAGCTCTGTACGTGCTTAAATGTTTGTCTAAATCTAAGTCTAACTTTATTTTTTTTCCCTGTGATTCTTTACAAAGCCTTAGCACAGTGTGGTGAATCTCACTGTGACCCCTGGAAATTATACCTATGGGATTCTTTGTGCTGTCTTGTGGAAAACTGCTCCTGAACCAAAGGCAGAGAAAGCTATGCACCCCCGGGTTCTCAAAGCTCTATCTGTTGCCTCCAAGATGACCTCAGATCCAGCTAAAGGTCTCAGATGGAGAAGACATCTCTCTGGCATATTATTTCAACTGCATGGAAAGCCATGGCAGAACTTCACACAAGAAAACCTTCCATATGGCCCCCTCTGTCCCTCTGTCGTGACTTTTGATCAGTTCCTCTGGATTCACCTCTGAAATACCATCCAACGAGCAGAGTGTTTCACTTTGCACTGTGAAGTGTGTAATGCCCCCACAGGTGCAGCACAACAAATGCTGCAGGAGGTACTAGCGCACAAAACCATGGTGCCCACTTGACGGAGGCTAAGAAGAATGTAAGCAGTTCTGCTGCTCAAGGGCTGTCATGACACACAGACCTACACTTTACCATTTTTGGTGGGAATCCAATTAAAACAAATGAGGGGGGACACTCAGCAGAAGGGAGGATAGCACTCTATGTCTGCAGAAAACAAACAACTGGAGCCACCGATGTCCCTCAGCCTGGGCTGCAGCTGGACCCTAGCATTCCTCTGGAGCTCGTGCGTTACTCGGAGCCTTTTCTGTTTACTTTCTTAAAAAAGCTTTACGGACTTTTTAAGTGGGGGAAAGGAGACTCAGATGTTCCCCCTTCTCAGTTTTAAAAAATCAGACTAAATTTTGTAAATAGATATAAGAAATCTCTATTAGAACCTGCCAATCCTTTACGGTCTGAGCTTCAAAGCTTTTTTAGTTGACTCAAGTTCTTTTCATGTTTTAACTGTCACATTTATTTTCAGTTGAATCTTATTAAATGAGCAATACCATTATGGCAAAATTGGTATTATTGTAATTAAATAATATGAGATGTATACAAAGCAAGGGAAATTAAGTGAATCAATGTCCTTTTGATTTAAATTCAGAAGTTAAATCCAAATACCTAAGTGAACTTGACAGTATCTGTTGCTTCGTCTGCAAGTAAATTCTTACTTCTTTCCTACAGCACTGGAACATAAAGGCGCTGCCAATAGGCAGATAAGCCCTGTGCATTATACAAAACAGCAGTACATTAATGTCTCATGTTGTAATGGAAAAATCTTGATTTAAGATCTGAAGAGCAATAATAGGAGGAAAACTTGTAGCTACCATTTGTAGCATAGTTGGTGGGATTTTTTTCCAAGTGAGGTCAGGGAAACAGAATGGAGAACTACATTTATGAGGCTGCTCCTACTCAAGCACAATAGGAACAAGCCCGTCGTTCTCCTTGCAGTTAATAAACTATGTTTTGTTTAAACTTAGGTGGCTGTTGTCCCCATGTCACTGAGGGTGGAATTTGTCTTAGTAGATTACAAAAAACCAAACAGGTTTCTCACTTAATGAGAACTCCCTGAAAAGCTATGGTATCTATATGATAACGTAGACAAACGGTACATGCCATATGCTGTCCTGCTGCTCTACGCTTCCCAAACACTCCTGCCACTAAGATCCTCTGCAGACTCACGATGGGCTTAACGCGTCCGGTGGTGGGCTGCTGCCAGAGCAGTGGTCCTGCATCCCTCTGCTTTCCTCACGTCTGTCCGCGTGCTCCTTGCTTAGTGGCTGTGTGGTAAGTAAGGCTGCTACTCTGAAGGAAAATTAGTAGCCTCCCGGTGGAGTAATTTTCTGTCAGATCAAGTCCCCCTGAGGTTGCTCAACTGCTACACCTGGTGCAGGGGAAGCGGGAGGAATGGATGGTTACGTGGCCTGCAATTAAGCTGGAGTAATTAAACATTTTGTGGAATTGTACATTCACTCTACTAAAAACCTGTATATTCAGGGCTTATTACCCCTAATAGAGGTTATGTTACCTGTTGTTTTCCCTTTCTACAGAAGGACAGGCCCTATCAGCACTAGGAAGTATTTTTCTGCACAATACTTAACTCTATTGTGGAATTCACTGTCACAGCTGTGAGAGCCAGGAGTGAAAACGGGTTCCAAAACCAAATGGACAAGTTCCCAGCCATCAGTGGCTACTAAACAAAATCACTCAGGTTATTGTCTAGTTCAGGAAGACCTTAAATCACTAACTGTCAGGAATTGGAAAACATTTCTTACATCTTCTACTTAACTTCTTAACACTTCTACTGTTCCTGCCTACCATAGAAAACTCTCTTGGTCTCACCCAGTATGCCAGTTCTTATATCAGCTACCTACATCTCACAGGAGTTTGGCCCCTTATCTGTAGTCAGTGAGTTCCTTCGCGGAAAACACAGCACTATCATTAGCATTATCATCATGTCACTAGCGAAGGTCCAATTTTGAATTCCTCTATAAACAGTGGGTCACAAAATGAAGACTGAAAAGTGAAGAAAAAACAAGAGATCCGTAAAGCTGAATGTCTTCAAACAGAAATACAGAGCAGAAGAATACAATGGCTGCTAAGACAGCTGCTTTTGGGCCAAAGAGAAAAAATGAAATCAGTAAAGATGACATTTTTTATTCAAGCAATAAACAGGAATAAATATTGAAAAGAAATATTAATTTTTAAATGAATACATTTTAGACTTCAGATTTGATTTAAACTTCACCTGATCTATTAGTTTAAGCTTTTCCATGAAGATTCGGATTTAGATGGATCATGTTTCTCTGCAGAAGAGGCCTTTAGGTTCCACTAAGCTGGAAGGGATGTAGTCACAGGTTTTGGTACTGCTGTTTACCCGAGCCCCCATTCCATGGGACATTACTCTGCCTTTTACTCTAGAAATCAGGATGCCATAAAAAACAGATCCTCAGATTAAAGCAGGTGCTCAAGAGTCCTCTTGAAGAAGGATGCTTTCCTGAACTCGGAGCCAGAGGATTAGTGTGGACTTGGCTCAGAAATACCTACATTAAACGCATAAACAGGAAACACGGTCCTTTGATGTCCTGACTAGTGTTAAGAGAACAAGACCTTCTGCGGGATGGCTCTTCTGATTTTCATCTGAATTTATCAGTGATCATTACAGAGAAGTAAAGCAGGCTGGAGCACTGTTTGACAGACACCCATCAGAAACATCATCCCTGCCTGCAAATCCCACCTGAGGCCCATGACAGAGACACGGCCGTAGGGCAGGCGAACCCTGCACCCTCCCTGGAGCAAGCTCCATGCCGGGAAACGACAGAAGGCAAATTAGGAGCAGCAAAGCTTTTACGAGCACGTTACAGAGCTGGTCACAGAATATACGAAGGGGGTAGGAGGAAAAGACAGGATAGAGTCTGCATACGGCTTTGGCACCCGCAGCCCACGGAGTACACTTACCGACCGGGAAGGAGAAAGGTGGTCGTGTATTTAGCAAAAAAGGCAGATAGGCTCCCTTGAGAAATGCTCACTGCTTTGAAAAGTTAACACAAAGCAACAGCCTCGTCCGTGCCCCCTTCCGCGGAGGCCACCGGCGGTCCCCGCATTCCCCCGCTGTCACCACCTTCCCCGCTCCCTCGCCTGCCAAGTGCTCGGGCTTGTCGCAGAAGCCTCTGCTCGCTCTCCCGGAGAGCCCTGCTCATTTACTGCTGCTCTGCCATGCAACACCCATGCGTGTCTCAGCCACTGCCATTTATGAGCACGGACTAGGAAGGAAACCTAATTGTTTGGTAATTTTATAATTGACCACTAAATTTAGATTATTCAGACTCATCCTCCAGAAGCAAAAGGGCATTTCCTTAACCCATCACACTGCAGAGTTTGCAAGTTGAATAATAGTGCGGTCTGCTGACGACACAGACCTGAACTCAAGCCTGCCTGTTTCTCTTTAAAGCTATTTTTGCTCTGCCGAAACGAAAAGCTGTACAACGTGCACCACAGCTTTACTCCTCGTTTTCCACTGACATTTTCCTCCACCCTTCCCAGGAGCCCACAGCAGTGAGGTGAAGGGAAGGCGGTAAACTGCAGAAATTTCCCATTTCTGCAGGGAAAACAGTTTCAAAGAGCCGTAGGGGATGGAGACCGCTCTCCCTCCACATATGTCAGAGTGGCAAGGATGAAAGGTGCTTTCCAGAGAAGAATGGAGCCACCCCCAGGGACGAGGGCTCCTGGTTGTTCTCCATCTTACTGCCACGGCTGGGGAGGCTTTAACATCGCTGTTGGGCCCTGGGCGTCCCCGCAGCAGGGGACGATGGAAGCTCAGAGGGTGAGGAATTCTGCCTTCTTGGGTGCCTGATTTCCCGACAGACCCGTACGGCTGTGATCTCCACCTCACCAAGGCTTAGCGCCATTACACAGACAACATCTTGCTCACCCAAGCAAAGCAAAGCAGGAAGCTGGTGGGAAAACCTTTACTTTCACACAATATTTTGCTTCTGTTCCTGCCCCTAATGTAAATTATCAGTAGAAAATCTCACCATTTAGTATTTTCTTTTAATTGAAGGGAATGTCCTGACAAAAAGTCAGTTTCTGAGAATGGCAAGCACTTTTTGAGACAATATTGTGTTTCAGTAAAGACCAGGTTTTCCATACAAAATAAAGTTTCCTCAGATGCACTCCGAGTGCTAAGCTTGTTTTGAGCACGCCAGACTCCATGGGTGATGCAAATCTTTTTTTCTGATTGGTCTTACCTATTTTCCCTAATACGTAGTTTGATTCACCTTTTTTCTGTTGGCTTATTTCTTTGGTCACCTGCAGTAATTATTTTCTTTCTGTTACCACTTTTAAAAATGCCAACATTATGTTTTAAAATAATTTTAAAGTATTTCTGGCCCTCCTCTTACACTGCGTATTTCCAACTCTACCTGCCTTCTCATGAAAGCTGGCCTTGCGCCTAATGCCATTTTCCTAACTTTTTGGGCCATTCTTGTCCTTCTTCGCTGAAGAAGTTTTTTATTTGTTCTCTGTTCTTTCATGGAGTATTCCTGGTCTTGCCCATGTTGTTCAGAGAGAATTGATCACTCTGAGGACTTAAAAGGAAGACAAAAGACAACTCAGAACCATCACCGTGACCTGTAATAATCCAAATACATGTCCAGGGCACACACAGACATACTCAACCCCCTACTGCATAAAATTTGAAACAAAACCAAGCCATTACTTTAACACACATTATCTGTGAACTGTGCTTCATGATTCTGTAAGCTTTATGTAAAAGACTGAAGAGAATATAAAACTAAGGCCTGTAGGGAAGTTCTCGAGGTAATCCCGGATCAGATGTAGCAGAAACATTAGGAACCTTACCCAGAACAGTCTTTGCCTTTTTGCAAATTACACTGTGATGTGTTTAATTTGTTGTCTATTAATGCCCAGATCCTCTTCCCCACTGTTGCTATATAACCTTTTTTTTCTCTGGGTTTTGAGTGATAAAAGTTTGACTTGGGATTTTTTTCCTCTCATTGACTTAACTTTATGACATTGAATTTCCTTTTGGAAGCTGCAGGTTTTGCTAGAATTCTCCACGGCCTTTGGCAGTTGCAGTGCTCCAAAACTGTCACCTTCCACAAATGGCAATAATAATCTAGTTTAAAATGCCAGATCATTCATGAAAGCAAAATACAAACAAAATTAAATACAGATTTAGCCTTGACGCAAGATATTGGCATAAATATCTTCATCAATTCCTAAACTTAGTTTCAGTTTGATGATATCAGCCCTGAATTTCACATCAACTACCTTATTAAATAGCTTATGGTTGCTTAAAAAATACACAAGCTTTGCAACGTTTGCTCAGTTTTCTCAAAATTCATGTTCCCCGCAGTATATCAACCTGTTACCACCTGACCGTTTACAGAATAATCTCTTTATTTGCTTTTCTCTATGCTAGATATTGAAGTGAGACAAACTGGCCAGCAGCTCCCTGGGTTGTTTACTTAACCATTTATGAAGAGGAGCTCTCAGCAGAAATCCATGCCGGTATTGCCCCTTGACGTATCATCTGAATGGCTCTGCTTCTCCCTTCAGGACGCTCCAGTCCAAATCTCCCAGGTCTAGCTTATTCTGATACGTTTCGCTCATCTGGAGACTGAGGAGTTTGTTATTATGAGCAATGATCAATACACCGCTTTTCCTCATCAGAGCCCTGCGCAAACATTGGCTTGGGGTGAGCTCCGGGAGCCGGGCGCAGGGAACGGTTCCAGCTGGGTGTCTCAGCACCAGCACTGGTTTCCTGCTTGTAACACCAACCCCAGCTCACTCCCCGGGGAGAGCCCTGGGCCCACTAGCCTTTTCTGAGTGATCGTGCAACGGGAGGAGGATTCTTCCCTGAACAAAAAGCTGTTTTCAAGTCACATGTGGCCACTTAGTAATTATTCTGCTATGCATATTGCATTGTAAAATGCGTTCAGCAATTCATAAGCCTAGTGGGCCAGCAGCAATACCGGGGTTAAAGACTTCCTGATGCCCAAGAGCCGGCTCACAGCTGTATCAAAGGCAAACCCCATTTTTACACCAGTTTACGCCTCCCTAAGCCCAGTGACAGGGGTGGGAACTCGTTCATCCAGCGCTGCTGCCAAGCCACTCACGCTGTGGAACCGCAGTCCAAAGCATACAACGTTTCATCGCAAAACTTGCTTAGGCAGCTGCTGAAAAGCAGAGACAAGTTGCTTACACATGCATAGTCCTGAATGACCTATCTTATACGGACTTCAAGATGCTTCATAAATATCCTCTAAAACCAAATATTATTTAAACCATCAAAAAAGAAACCACATTTCTGAGAGTCAGAGCTCCGGTTCACACGCACGGAGGCGATGGAGTGGGTACTGACATCCACCATCCATTTGCTGCTCAGATGCAGGATGCAGCGCCTGCGGCAAGGAAAGCTGAACAACATCTGAAGCATCTTCTGGACCCCCCGCAGTATCTGCCCCGTACTTCAAAGTAAATTGGAATTGCACCACCGTACGCTCTCAGGCAGGGCATTATGGTAACTCATTCCTGTTTCAGTTCACCAAAGGCAGGTAAAAACATGAGTACGTCGTGTTAAGGGGCTTTCTGAATGCACATGCATTTAAGGACAGCAGTGTTGTAGTCTTTCAAGGGAACATGGTTTTGAAGCTGAGAGAACAAGACACAGCTTCTGATTGCCTGGAAGCCCCTACCCTGAATCACAGCTCTCCTGTGGATGACACAGTACTGCCAACAGCTCAGTCCCCCGCTTGCGCACGTTTTTTTTTCTGTGCTTATCACTGTGCTATTACTGCTTTTCCCAAATGTTTTAAGAAAAATCATAACCTTATTTAGCATTTTTCTACTGTGTTCTTCTAGTTACTATGATGTTTTTAAATTTCCTTTTGACTCATTTTTTCTTCCTCAAAATATTGTTACAGCCTGGAGAAAGAGTCTGATGTCAAGATGGTCCTAGCTTTGAACCCAGGGTGGAGAAACTTTTGATACGCTTCCAGACCATTTAATTCTCTAGTCAGGTCTCTCGAGTAGCTGAAAAAAACAACTTTCCCAGGCCCCGCATGCTTACGAGCTGTAGGAGAGTAAAGCACCCAGTCTTTCTGAGAGGTAAGGTGCTGATTACACAACTTTCAGCACATCCTGAAAGCTGATTCCAAAAACTAATATTGCTTTTGGCGTCATGCAGAGTTCTTCACACAGCCTTTTGAGGAGAAAGCAAGCATAGGAAACTGAGGGGGTTTTTAATATAACTTCTGAAGAAGAAAAGTATGGAGTTGAGAGATATGAGACCAAACAACCAAAGATCCAGCTCAGATTTAGCCAAACCTCCACCACATCATTCACGACATTTTGTTTCTATCCTCTCCATTCAATGTGATCATGCATCAAAGGTCGTTCCGCAAAACCATATTAAACTGAAATTTTTACGCTCTGCCCTCTAGCTAGTACCAATGGAGAAGGACGGATGTGCTGCAGAACTGCAGTATCAACTGCTGTACTTGGAGACAAAACATTACTCAGATGCAAAACTGCTCCTCAGACAAGACAACTTCTTGCCAAAGTGATGCCATGAATGGTTCTAGGCACATACACGAGGCAGGAAGACAGCTTGTCTTTCTGCAATGTGAACAACTGAGACTGTAATTTTTATAGCTGATCAAAAATGACCAAAACTTCAGTGCACATCTTAGAATGATTCTGCTGTTAAAATAAAAGTTGTTGGTTAGACACTACCGCATGCTGAAAAAAACCAAAACCTTTTTATTACAAAAGCAAATTATTTCCATATATATAGGTGTGTGTGTGTATGGAAAGGGAGACAGAGCAATGCAAATTTCCCCTCTAAGCACGTAGCAAAATATTTTATTGGCAATTCGTTCCCTGCCACACTACCTTTGGAAATCACTCTGGCTTTTCTTAAAATATAATATAGTAAAAGGACTCTTCTGTTCATACTTTTCATATTCAAGCTATCCCAAAACAATTTACCAAGCAGCTTGAGATAGCAGTGGCCATATACCAAGACTTAGCCACCTGAACGCTGATTTTGTTTAATGTGAGAGGGACCTTGATCCCAGACCGGGTGGGAGATGTCTGTGTGGCTGCTGATCCCCCCAAATCCCGCTCCCACCTCTCCCCTGTCCTCACAGGGGAGCTCACCCCTCTTAGTGCCTCCTCCTCCTCTCTTGCCATGGAGAACGAATAGATCGGGATCACTTCATCAACGCTGCCTGGAAGCCAGAGAGACCCGAAAACACACGGAGCCACCGGCCTCCCCAAACTCCTGGCACCGGTGATATTCCCAGAGCAGCGCGATTCCTTTAGCACTGCTGTGACATCAGAGAGCCCTAGGCGTGAGCAGAGACCTCTCTCTGCCAGGTGCTGCACAAACAGCATAAATTCATAGTTTACTGAAAAAGCAACCAGAACCTGAAATGGACACTCCCTTCCTCCAGAGCAAAGGAAGGGAAAATAAATAAGTGAGATAGATAAATAGAAGTCAGCAGAGGAATTAGTGTCTAGCCTAGAAGGTATTTCAGAAAAAGGGTGAGCCTCTAAAAATGATAGTTTGAGAAATAAGCACAGTTGCCAGGAATCAGAGACTGTATTCCCACCAGATTTAAGATGTTTTAACAAAATGCGATTAATTTCTTGTCCTGAAAGAACATTTAAGCATTGTTTTAAACAGTGGGACTTTTTCTCAACCTTCAAGTCGTGCCTTTTTTCACCCTTGGCTTTGGAGAAACAGGCTCTACCCTTGAGGAAAAAAAAAAAAAGCAGACTCAAAAAAGAAAAGCCACCAGTTTCTTTTCCAAGACAAAAGAGGATTTGTGATTGCAAGAAGGTCCTCTGGTTCAGCACTAAGCCTTTGCAGCTAGAGACCACACTATTTTTCCCAATGGAGTATCTAGTGAAACACAGAGGTGTACATCATCGAACACAGCCCGTTGGCAACACACTACTGGGAACATTTAATCACCCTGCTGTTTTCCTGCATTTTCATCTCTATCAGGTATTTAAGTAACATGGAGTGGACAGAGACCATATTCTTATGCTAAGACTGTAAGGACGACAATAACCACAGGTGAGGCCAGACAGAAGTCTGGCTCTTGCTCAGGAAGATTCCAGATGTTTCTCAAGTCTGCATTTCTTCAACAACTAGACACCCAGGAAAGTAAGGAAAACCATGGACTTCTCTTTTGATACCTGTTAGTTTTAAGATGAAGCAAGATGATGTTGAAAAATGGGGTTTCAAAAATGCAACACAGTAAATCCAAGGAAAAGGATAAAATCGTGATACCTAGTGAGCAGCTATCAATCAGCAGTAAGGACAGATTACAAAGTTTATTTAACTTGGTTTTCATAGAATCATAGAATCACAGAATGGTTTGGGTTGGAAGGGACCTCAAAGACCATCTAGTTCCAACCCCCCTGCCATGGGCAGGGACACCCTCCACTAGACCAGGTTGCCCAAAGCCCCATCCAACCTGGCCTTGAACACTACCAGGGAGGGGACATCCACAACCTCTCTGGGCAACCTGTTCCAGTGTCTCACCACCCTCACAGTAAAGAATTTCTTCCTTATATCTAATCTAAATCGACCCTCCTTCAGTTTAAACCCATTACCCCTTGTCCTGTCACTACAGTCCCTGATAAACAGTCCCTCACCATCTTTCCTGTAGGCCCCTTCAGGTACACTGGAAGGCCACAATTAGATCTCCCCGGAGCCTTCTCTTCTCCAGGCTGAACAATCCCAACTCTCTCAGCCTGTCCTCACAGGAGAGGTGCTCCAGCCCTCTGATCAGCTTTGTGGCCCTCCTCTGGACTTGCTCCAACATTTTTTTACTGCATACTTTGGCATCTGAGCCATATATTGGCTGGGATAGTTTTTTTCCCAGACCTTTTTCTGAGCACATTGGTCCCAAGACGGTGTTCCTTAACAACCCAAGCCACTCATCCAGAGACCCTTTCTAGCAGCAATGTCTTCAGAAGCATACAAGTCTGGAAAGCAAATTTGCTTATAATGACTCACTGTGCTTGTCTGGGACGTTGAGGAGATGGGGAACTCTTGTACCTTTGACGTTCACAACACATTGTCAAATGGAACGAGTCTGCTCTAGAAATACCATCCCAAAGTCAGTGCAGGTGGGAGAAGCACATGCCTCATAGGAAGCAAAAGTACTGCTGACTTCTGATGCTTCTTATGCTTAGATTTTTCCAGAAATCTCTCCCAAAACACTTTTATTTCCTTGTGTAAAACAGGGCTTGGTGTTAACAAATCCAACATAAACCAAAGGGGTCGATTAGTTTGATGTCTTCTTGTTGCCAAAGCAATATCAGACAGAAACTACCTGGGTTTTTTCCTGAAGGAAAACAAGTTCCAGAAAAGTTACACGGTACAAACTTAAGAAAAACATCACATTGTCATACAACTGATCACAGTTTCTTATGACATTAGGTATTCAAGCTGTTCCAAACTGACTCTCACAGTAACACTTGTAAACCATAATAATCATCATTTTAGAATACATTTATCTGTGGATAGCAACCAATTGAATACTCAAGAGTTCAGTAAGCTAAAAAAAAAATAACTTCTTCTCCCAAGAGATAAATACCTGATATCCAAAATATGTCATTTAAATGCACATTCAAGCATTAAAAAGATGTTTAATAAAAAGTACTTTACCAAGCCAGTAACTCTTAGGACCTAAAGCATGTAATTTTGTAAGGATGGATTTGCTAATATAAGCATTTTTATTGTAGATGTGTTTTTATTTTTATTCACTGGCGCCGTAGTTTGCACGAGAATCCATAAATCTAGCATGCTGTGTTTCTTACATCCCAAAAAAATTCAATATTGTACTCTTGAGGCTCAACATGGTAAGTACATCAGTGATGTGCTCAGCAGCACAGAGCACGTTTTCGAATCCGCTGCCTGTTTGCAGATGCCGGTTTGCACCTGAGGTCGTAGGGCAGTGCCACTGAAAGCCTTCAGAAGCTTTACACCAGGACAATTAGATGGGTATCTAGGCTGCATCAAAACACAGGCAAAAAAGAGAGGTTTGCAGGGATGCAAACTAACTTCTCATTTGCCTCAAGTGCACGCATTGTGTTTATGTATCGGCCTGTCAACAGCGTTCAGGTCACCTTCTGCATCAACAGGACGCCACCTGATGATGTGGTGCTGGTGAGAGCCAATTAATTCTGTCCCGTATTTTGAACCTCTTCTCGTTTACATGTCAGTATCAGCAAGAGAAGCAATAATGAGGGTGGAGAGAAAGGGGCTCTGCAACGCTGTCTTAGATTTGAGGCATCTCACAGCACTTTAGGAGTGTCCCTAGCTGAGATTTCCAGAGGGACGTCATTCTGAAGCAAACAGGTGGTTGCTATGAGAGTTAGCGCTGGTACCAGCCTGTGCTTGTTTTCCTCACTGCCACAGCCTGAGAAGAAGGAGGGAAATGACTCGGCTCTCTCCAAACGTGTATAATGGCATTTCCACCATCCCTGCAAGATCATGATTTTGTGACATGCGACACTTCAGATCACTGCTCAGGGAATCTCTGCCATGATGAAATCAGGCTTCTTCACAAAGACTTTCAGCTCCCGGGACATTTCTGCAATTAATATAATTAGGCTCATTTTAAAGATGGCAGCTGAAGTAGGGAACAACTTGCAAAAGACCACACACGTGGGTCGGTCTTCTGGGGCAGATCCACTCAATGCCAGGCAAGTACTTAAAGCACATGACTCTCACAAATTTAAAACTAAATTTCCACCATCACCTGTACTGGAAGTCATGCTAAAGAGTGCTATTAAGATTAAATTCAGCCCAATGTCTTATGGTTAAAATAACTTTTAAACATATCCTTTAAAAAAAATACATGAGCAAATAACAAGATCTGCAATAATGCAGAGAAAATTAATTACCTAGGCAGACTCCTTTTCAAGTTCATGACTCATGCCAGCATATAAATGTCTGCATGAAGCCAGCTCTCAATGCTAATTTTGCTGCTGTAAGAAAATTGTAACCTTCTCTGTAAAAAAATGAGTGCATACCTTGCTATTGATTTTTCAAGAGTCTGACTGGCAGAATGCTGTACTGTAACCGCAGATTTCTGCTAACGCCCTCAAATGTTTTGCTAAATTTTGTTCTTTCAGCGTAGATATGCGAGACCCCTGGCCATGCTGCAGTCGGCCTCAGCTGCACAGAAATTGTGGTCACATCCACTTAACTTGTTCCTTTTTACTGAATATAGACAGGGCAAGTGTATCACTTAATAGGTCAAAAAACCCATTCCATATAATGGCAATACCACGGTACAAAGAGTACAAAGAGTAGGAGTAAGAGAAAAAGATCCATTTTTGTTAAAGCTAGTCCGTGGTTCAAACCGTTCCCCCCCCCACTGCTCCCCTGCCAGAAGCTGACGTGTTTATCAGCCAGCGCTGGCACCGGGTCACAGCGCTGCGGCGCTGATGGGGTTTCTAAAGGAGCCAGCCCTATCTGCCTCCCCGAGACCCCTTCTCGGAACAATCGCCTCTTACCACAGAGTTAATTTAGACTCATGAGCTACTGACCTTAGGTATCTGCTTTTTATATGAGAATTACCAAAGTGCTGCTTGGGTTTGGTTCTTTTTTTTTCATCCTAATGGAGCACAACCGGAGAAAGCTAATGTGCCTGATACTCCATATGCACAGCTGTACTTGCCCACATGGTGCCAAAGGCTACACGTGCCACCGCAAAACGTACCCGTTCCAACTGCAGCATCTCCTTTAGGGGTCACGAGCTCATGAAACTGAGGGAAACTGAGGAAAAAGAAACACACACGCACCAACATGGGTGTTTCTCTCCACTTGAGACAGGCAGAGCCCAGCCAGCGTGGGGAGGAGGGAGCTGCCATGGTGGGTGCAGCGGCACCACTGGGCTGCACCACCCCAAAAGCTGTCGCTCCTCTGCATCTCCCTCAGTAAATCTCTGGCAGCAGGTGGGATGTCGGCATCACCCTGACACCAGAGGTGTAATCAAGATGAGGACCTCATTCTGGTGGGCCCTCTCCAAACACGCAGCTGCAGGACGTCCCAGCCTCAAGGGGCCTGAAGCACCATGTCTGATAAGGCACTGAGCAGAGCAGAGGTTTTTGGCTGGCAGGCTGAGAGCCCGTCAAGCCTCCTGGCAGCCCGTGGCATGCCACAGGCTGCCTTCCCACTACACAAAGCAATAACAGCACAAGAAAAAGGACAAGATGGGGAAAAATGCCTCCTCCCCACAGATGCTTTCCCCTCCCTCGCCAGCCCCACACCTATGGCAGCGTGCACGGGGAGCGAGGCTCAGCACGGCAAAGGCTGAGAGCAGGGGGAAAATGCGTCCCGTCTCTGGCTGCACCCAGCCCCACCCCAGACACTGGGCACACAGCAGACCAGGTGCGCTGGTACAACTGGTCGAACCTTCACGGGGCCCGTGGAGCAGGGAGGGGGTAGGAGATGGAGGCACCTGCCCCCACCCCACTCTGCACGGTGGCCAGGCTGGCCCAGGCACGGCCCCAGGCACGGCCCTGGGGAACGAGAGATGAGTGGAGAGTAAGAGTGTGCGCGCTTCACTGTTTACCACACAAAGCTGCGCAACGCAGCGTTCACACCCAAACCAGCGCAGATCTAAGCAGGTACATTTATAAGGTGCAGCGGCTGATGGTGGGGAAGTCCTGGTGTGCATCTCCAAAACAGCCCGGTCTTATCCCAACGTGCCAAACCCAGGCAGCGTCTGTAGGCAACGTGGGCAGCAGCATCTCTGCATCCCATTTCCTAGACGATGCGGACACAGCACTTTCCTCCTTATTCAGATGGCTGTGATGTGAAGATGAGAAAGGGAGAATTCAGAGGAGTAAAAGGGCAAGATAATTAGAGTACGTATTCTTTTTTTTTTTTGGTAAAAATTATATATTTGGCTTTTTTTTTTTTTAAGCTAATTTTAAAGGTGAAATGTTTGGTTAGTAAACTCATGAATTCCTTGCATATATTCTCAGAAGTGAAACAGAACATGGCCAGTGTAACCGTAGGTTGCTTTTATGACTTTGTTATTATTTTTTATTCATATCACTTAACTTATGTGCATGTGGAACAATCAGTCAACGGGGCAAATATCAGCATTTCCAGCTGAAGTGGAATAAACCTATTTGCTGGATGCTCCAACATTTCTGCAGCAAATCAATAACAGATATTTAAATTGTTGTTTAGACTTCAAAGCTAAGACGAATGAGGACATTCTCATTTCTTTCCTGCTGCTATGCTTTCAGGCTGTGCCTTTTAAATAAGACCTGGCATGTGGAATTCACATTGCACAGAATAATTTATACTTAAAAGCTACAGATCTTATTTTCAGAGCAACATGCCAGCCATCTCCATACAATATGTTACATCGATTTGGTCTGTTCGTCTTAATTGCAGCAATTGAAAAGCATCCACAACAGTCTGTCACATGGCTTGAATACCTTCTTCATCGTTGCATCCAGACAACGTGGCACTTGTTTGCACTAACCACTCAGCATGCCGGGGAAGATCCGTGGTACTGCAGGCTCCTGCTCAGCAACCTGTCCCATGCTGGACACCTTCCAGAAACCAGGACAATTCTGGGGCTTGCGATCCAACTCGCATACGCTCATAGTCACTTTCTTGGTGTCCATTAATTTTGTCAGTGTCATTTCCCAAATACAAAGAATTTTGGCCTTTAGCTCAAGTCTCCAGACATTTTATTAAATTTTGTGGGAAGTCAGAGAGAGAAGAGGCAGAGTACAAGTGAGCAGTTTGATGTGGCAATGTTCTGTAGAAATGTTATGGATGTCATTCAACTAATAGGCTCTTTGCTGGATGTATTATTGGATATGTGATTTATTTATTGTTTGCTGCTCTGTTGAAGCTGAAATTTTTGAAAGGATTCATTCTACATAATTAGAAGGGCAAGGGATGGATATTTTTTACTTAAAACAGGGACGTGGCTTTTTAAGTACCTGAGAAAATATTTGCACTTGTAAAGAAGGTCAAATGTGAGAGTATAAATCAACAACAGCACTGCAAGTATATTGTCAAGGCCATAGACCTTAAGAAGGCCATTTAGCTTGTGTAACCCAGGCCACACTTGGAGATGTACAATTGCAGAGAAAGGTTATATCATTTCCCTCTTTAGCAATGCAAAAAATTAAATTATTAATTTGTGTTTCTGAACTGTATAATGAAAACAAGATGCCTGCAGGTCCCAGATGCATTCCATCATGACGCTTCTTTGCTGTTTTCATCATGCTGACTCCAACAGTATACCAATACCTCCTCTCCTCTGGGCTCACCTGCCAGAAAGCACCAGGATCCTCCCTGTAATAGGGAGCAGGACTACACTTCTCTACTGCCAAGAGATTAATAGTCCTGCTGAAGCAGCAGCTGGTCCTCTGGGGGGACCTGCAGCTCTGGCGTGCTGCTCGAGCCTTTGCCCCGCAGGTATTATCCAACAGCCGCAACACAGAGGTGCACAGCTCAGCTGATATCTGCACATTTATTTTAAATGTAAGCACCAAGCAGGCCTATTATGAAGAGAACACAGGAATTAGTCGTACCCAAACGTTGCTTCCAGATCTCTGGCGTAAGGTGACTTACCCTGACTGAAGCAGGGAAATGAGCTAGGGAGCTGGAGAGATGAGTGGGACAAAATCCCTTGGCATAACTGATGGCTGTTTTCGCCGGATCTTCATGTGATGAAACTGCGCTTGTGACTCATTACATTAAATTATACTTCCAAACTGCCCCAGTAGAGTAGAGAAGAGCAAAAATATAACTCAGAAACTAAAAGCTCTGGTTTTCAGCAGCAGGTAGACACTGTAAGGGACCAGGAGAGGAAACAACAGCCATGGAGGTATCTTAACTTCAGCCAACCCCACATTTCATTTAGTTAACAGTATATCCCTTACCAAAGGCTTTGGATTTGTGACTTTTAAATAAAAAGATTGGCAAAAAACACTCAGAATTGTAGAGGCAACGGATTCTTAAAGATTCTTCAGCTCTTCACTTCTATCAGGTATTCATCCATATAGACTCAGCTGGATTCTGTCATATTGGTATTAAGAGCACATCCCAAAAAATCAGGACAGAAATAGCAACACTCTGATAATGTCAGGCAATAACAAAAGAGGGAATTTACAAAGCATATCTAGACAATAAATATATGTTCTTATTTTTCAGCTGATTAATGAAATTGGAGGTTTGTTGTGCTTTCTCGTGAGACAGAATAAGTGTAAATCAATACTCAGCTTTCAAACAAGTGAAGTCAGTGGGCATCTCAAATTCTGATCAAAAACTATCTGGCCTCTGTGACAGCAGTTTTACTGTCATGACCTATTACTGAAACACGGGGTTACTTTTTATGTCAATGCAGTGGTAAAAATGGAGTTTGCTCCCACATTTTCTGTGGGATAGACATAGGGCATTTTTAATTCTTTTTTGTAGTGTCTTCCAGTGGAAAACATACAGCTTAAATCTTTCATTTCTGGACTGGTTAAGCAATTTTAAGTATCTTAAGCAATCTTTAGTATCTTTTTTGTTCTCTCTTAAATTACACAGTTATAACGGGACAAACTTTGAATGAGAAGACAGAAATGACGAATCCTCTGTTCCCAACTGCTTCATGCATTGAAAGGAAACCCAGATATCCACCTACAGAAGAAGGTCCAGACATGATTAGCTTCCCCTCGCAGTGTTTTTTCACAGCTAATTGCAAAAACAAAGAGCTTTTAAACCAAAGTTCAGTTACAACTACGTCAGCCTGTCCCAGTCACTACATTTACGACCACGCTAATACTATGCCCTTTCACTAAATGCTTCCATTGTCACTTTAAAAAAATTCCTTCAAATGTGAGATTAGTCTTCTTTATTATGTCTGTGTATTCAAATTACTTTGTTTTCTTAACTGCTCTTCATAGATGCTTTTTTTTTTTTTGCTATAAAGGAAACTAATGCATATCAATCTATTGCAGTTAAAACTGCAGTCACGCTCACTTTCGTATTCTTGCTAGAAGCATTATCAGTCAACTTGCTTACATATAGCCCATGATTTATCTGCAAAAACAACCCCAAGAATTTAGCGGTAATGCAGGCAATATATACATGTGTGAATAGATATGACATCAACCTTCAAAACCCTCTCTTCCTGTAATCCCTTTGTTTTGATCCTCCACGTGGTTACTATACTAAAGCAATACATGAAGAGGTCAAGAAAGATACTTGCTGTGCACACGGTCAGGGGTATTCCCTGTTGCAAAAGTGCTGTAGTCCAAGTGAATGACATAGACTGAAGCAATACAGCCATGTTTTCTGACAGATCCTCTTTTTACTATGAGGTTGGTGGAATGGAGTAAATATAATTTAAGACACTCATTCATAAATATTCATTTCATAAAAGCACTCTTTTTGGTAAGGAAAAATCTTTCTGAATGAAAGAAGGGCAACATGTTAACAAAATAAATCACTGCTTCATTCAGGAAACAGGGTCAACCCCACGCTAGCTTTTTGTGTATGGAGATATTTGTGGCTAAGATACTATGATAAGCCTTGCGCATCTTCAATATCTTACACTGTAATATCCCAAGGCCTTTCACTAACAAAGATTTGACACACGTTGAAGATAGGGAGCCATGAATACTTTCGTTATAGACTCGTGCACAAGGAAGTTAAATGAGGTTCTTGGCCACAAAGCCATTTGTAGCATAATTGGAAAGAAAACCCCCAGTAGTATTTGGTTTACCACTCTATCCAGTCCACAGTCCACATGTTCCCCTGAGGCCATTACATTTCAGTCCCTAAATTATTATTTCTCATTCTGTGTTCCTGATATTATCTTGATGTTCTTGGCATACGCTAATAACCCCCACAGGGCAGATAAACTGTTCTGATGGTCTCAAACTAATAAAAGAAAGGTTCTTGCCAGGCATAGAGGAGATTCCTTGGAAACCTATTAACAGTTACAGTAATTCACTCAGTTTTCCATGGATTTGTATTTGCTACGACATCAGCCTTGCTCATTGCATATTAACAAATTTCACATCTGTTAAATCTCCAGTAAATGGTAATTTTCCCTCAATTACTGTCTAGTTTGACATGCATTACTTCAGAGATACATATGGTAGGATGCAGCACAGTAATGTATCTGTTGGGTTTTGGGGATGTGTCCAGCTCTGGAGCAACCTCCACCCTTCCTATTTTTATCACAGAGGCAAAATATTGACCTAAACATGCCCCTGCATTTCAGGTTCCACTGTTCCCCTTACCAACGCAATCCTTCTTAGTACAGTCCCGTCTCTTCCCATCACAGACTTTGTCTTGTCCCAGAGAAAGCCACCGAGGTTCTCAGCTGCTCTTTCTCACTCCTTGCTCCCGCATCTGCCTCTGCACGCAAGTGGCAGAAACAGGAAACCTCCCCAACCTGAACTGCTCTGCTACTGACAGCAGTGATTCATCCGTGACTTCTCAGCAACCACGAGCTAACAGCATTTCTGAGATGCGATTTGAATTCACGATTACGAAAGAGTTGAATGCTACAGCTTATGCAGCTATTAAACCTTCATAGCAGTTGTCATCTCAAAAGTACCCTCCAAGTAAAAAGGCTGGGTCTATACACACACATATATATGTACAAATATACATACGTATTTAAACAATGACACCAACATTCTTTGAGGATTTTAACTGCACAGCCTAAGCCTTCAGCTAACAAAAGGCAATGGATATGAAGTTTGTGTGCATTTGTACACAAATGACAGTTTTTATACGTGTACAGGGTTTTCTCACAGCGTAATTTCTACCACCTCACCACGTCATGTCAGTGACTTTCCACAGTATCAACAGTCTTGAGGACACTGGGAAAGCAGAAATCATTATTAAAGAATAACAAGACTGTATTGGATAAACACGTGTGGATTTATTTTACCAATGCTGACATAAATCAAACATCTAGGTTTTAAGGCAGGTCAGTACGTAGCAAATGAGCAGAGAAACCTCTGAGCCGTCAGGGTGCCTTAGGTCAAAAACATGACAAAACTGATGTTGTTTAAGTTCAGGCTTCCTACCAGCACTAATGCTTCAAAGCTGGAGGCTCCTGAGCCAGGGGCCCCTGGAAAGCAGAAACAAAACAACTCCAGCAACTAGTCAGCCAGAAAAGGCTCATAAAGCCACTGCCTCGATGACTGACAGCAAAAACGAAGAAAAAGTCCAGAGGAGTAGACAAGGGGCCCTTGGAATCACAAACAACAAAGATAAATATTTTCTTTCATACACTTGCCAATTTCTGAGGAAACAAATGAAAGAGAAGCTGCCCTAGGATCTTGGTTCTGGATGCCAGTATTTGCCACATTTTAGCAGTTTTTGTCTGGATTTAATGTACAATATTGCAATTTATGGGAACAGATTTAGCAGTATTTGAGAACAAAAGGAATGCAAATTTTTTTTGTTGTTGTTATTGAAAAAAGCTGATTTTGAAAGCAGCAACCCCAATGCCAACATGAGTTAATAACAGTTTAAGTAGAAGCATATTTTTTAATTGACTTAAACTATAATTAGGCAATTATAAGCAATCAAGTGAGAGCTGTTTAAAAGCTACTGGCCACAGCTGTTAGCTACCTCACCTCCGTCGGAAATCAGCACCCCCTCAGCTGGGGGATTTAAGCAAACTCATTTTATCACAGCCCAGTGTAAATGCTCATGCCTTCAACTACTCAGCTGAGAAATCAGTAACTTCTGGGAGCAGGGCAGTCACTTCGTTACAGCTCCACATGGATCTGAAAAGGCCGTATCTGACTGTGCCCAGCAGTTTGAGCTGTTCTTTCTCCAAAAGGTGACCGTCAGAGTTTCTGGTTCATATTGCTACTGATATTCCTCTCAGGGCTGCCAAGAGAGCATGCGTTTAAAATGCTGTTCTTCTCTGAAAAATGATTTTAATTAAAATGGTATGCAGGGGTCCCATATTCTTTGTTTCTCACTAATTATCATAACGCTTTTGTTCAGTTTCCAAGCTAATGGGTGCTTTTGCTAACTGCTAGCTCCCAAATTAAATATGGGATCTGAAACGCCGGGCCTTTTTCTTCTCAAGTCGTATTTCATTGCTACTCCATCTTTTGGGATTGCATAGTCTCTGCAAGGACAGCATTCTCCAGCGTCTCTTCACGTCAAACTCAGAGATGAGCCCTGCCAAGTATGTCTGACAGAGCGCTGCATGCACTCGGTAGCTGTGCTAGGTCTGCGGACACAACAGCAGCAAGGACATACTTTAGACCTTAAAGTAAGAAATCATCACCAGTGAGCACATAACACAGAAAGCAGAGCTACTAAGTGTAATTTGGACATAACCGCCATCCCAAAGCAAGCTGTGCAGAAAGATGCAGTGAAAACCCACTTCCAGAGCAGCAGTTTTTGTACAGTTCATCATGTGGCTTTCTTCTTCCATTAGCTCTCCTGCAAGGGTTTCCCAATTCACACTGATTACACAAATGCGTTAACAAAAGTAGGATTTCTAACATGGTGCACTCTTGGAATTCTGAATACATACTGGGTCTCTCATACAAAGTTTTTGCTCCATACGCTTGCTTCTTCAGGAGGAGATTTGTGTTATTTACTTCAACATATCCATGCCATATTTCTTTGATTCAGAAATGCAGGCTAACATGCTGAAGTTATACCAGCCAACCCTACCAGCCAGATCACAGTGAACTTTCCATAGAAACTCTTAGTCAGAATTCAAGATTTAACTTAGCCCACTAGGAACAGTCAGCGGGCACACAGATTTTTCCAGCCTTTCCAAAGGGCTACCTTGATGTGTACTTAGCCAATTTCAGACCTTGCAAATAATGCTGCTGTTCTCCCTGCTCAGAGACTACGAACCAGAGGAGCAGGTGCAGAGGTGCACAGAGCATAAGCTGGGGACAGACTGGGTCTCAATGAGTGCAGCACTCCCATGCACAGAAATGACAGGCATTACACAAAGCAAAAGGATGTACAGTAGATTTCTCAAAAGATCAGAGCGTAACCATAGTTGTAAAAGATATCGTTCAAGTTTAGGGCTGACCATTTTATTGTTGTGTATTCCTATTAAAAAAAAAAATAATTACACTCATAAATACAGCTGCAAGCTAGTCCAAGAAAAGCCTCAGCAACTTGTTCCCCCATGGGAAGTCCAAACAAGGTTTCTGCCACTCCCTCTGTGGGTTTGCAGGGGGAGCTGGCCCCCAAAGGAGCACTGCTTCTCCATCTCCGTTGGATGAAGTGATCGGAGGCTGGAGGGACAGGGGACATGTGGCAGGAGAGGACAGAGTAAGGACACTGGGGAGAAGGGAGTCACGGGAACCAGCACTCACACATTCACAGACGACACGACTCTCTTCAAGAAAAGTGATGGCTTTATCACTAGCAAATTAAAGTAGTTCTTTGCTTTCTAAATGTTTGTTAATGTATGAGTCTGACATTTCCATAGTGATAACGCAGTCATAATTGCCTCCAAACCACTGTGCACTCAATCCTTAGAAAAAAGCTTAGTGAAGACACTGATATAGAACAGTCACACAAGTGCTTCAAATTTTAATTGGAGAGATACTGCCTGAGGCCTGACCTGTGCACCCAGTTTCTAGATGGATGTGACTATTTCTATAAGTTAGAGGTTAATGCATTCATACCGGGTATGTCAAAACACCCTTTCTAAATCGGTATAGTCCACCGGCATATCAAGCAGGGACCGGGCATAAGGCAGTGGGTGGATTTCAGAACTCTGTGGACTGTGCTGCTCTGGAGGAAGACGTTGTCCCTCCCAAGTGGTCC
This sequence comes from Aramus guarauna, assembly GCA_013400195.1. Lineage (NCBI taxonomy): Eukaryota > Metazoa > Chordata > Aves > Gruiformes > Aramidae > Aramus > Aramus guarauna. Next base: position 1,072,404 of record VXBL01007056.1, on the reverse strand, counting down.
ATCACAGCCCCTCTCCAGGAGGTGGCAGCTCCTTCAGGCTTGCAGGCTCACTTGCCCAGCAAAGGACTTCCCAACCCCTGCCCGAGTGATTCAAGCTAACTTAATCCCTGGCATTTGGCTAACCTGGCTCTATAAGCAAATCAGAGAAAACACAAGGGCAGGTGGATGTGCATAAAGGAACTTGTTTTATTTCCTTTTCTTTTTCGTGTTTTTGTTTTTTTAATTAAGAATATCTCACTGTGCCACCAGGAAAACTTCTTTGGCTAATCCAGATGATTTTTGATAAAAGTGGGCTAGAAAATAATCACAAAGACTGCTCTGCTAGCAGAGCTGGTGAGGGTGGGTAGCCTTCTAGCAGGCCTTGTGGGCAGTAACATCTTCAGTCATTCAACTTCAGAGTGCTTAGTTTTAAAATCACACCATTACTTTGGCCTAAATTTTTTCAGTGCAATTCTATGTTGCACCATAAACCATATTTTTACAAATAAAAATCAACCACTTGACCAAAGGAAAATAATAAATATTGCAGAATGCTCCAAAGCTGCCAGTGCAGAAAGAGAAAGGGGGTTCAATGGATAAGGATGATTTTAAATTACCTCTGTGCTTCCTGGGGACTCACATATTGGGCTCCACTGTCACAGCACTCATCACGTTATTCCAGAGCTGCATCCTGAGCTGGACACAGCGCTCCAAATGCTGTGTCCCTGTGGAAATGATCGTCCCACCTTGAACAGAAAAGATTACCTGGGCGCTGCTCATGTCCCAACACCCAACACCCACAGCCTGGGAAATGCTGTCTGCTCTCCCAAGTCTTGCTCCTAGTCCTACTGCGACCACATACACATTGGCATTACCATCAGCCCTGTTGTAAAAGGAAGAATGAATGACCAGGCAGAGTCTGACACCAGGAATTAGCTCTGCTGGCTTCTGTCTACACAACGATGAACTCCTCTCTCTTTGGAATAAGCAAGGGAGACTACAAAGAATTTCAAAGTCTATTTTGTTTACAGTCTAGTGACAGAACCCAAGATAAGTATCTAAAAAGCTGTGTGACCAATCTTCTTCCCTATATAAGTCCAAGAATTTATTTTGCTGCCTGGAAATACAGATAATTACAAAGAACTTTCAGGACTTTTCCACCAAAGCTGTCCTTGGGGTTCACCTGATCAGGCCACAAGAGCTTTCAGACTTCTAATGTTTTCTCAAAACAAACAAAAGTACACATCCTACTATAAAATAATGTGCAGCTTTACAATCATTGCTGCTTTAAGCATGTTGGTATAAAATGAGTAATTCCTGATTAATAAATGCTATATTAAAATATCATGACGGATTTTGGTGTAGTGCACTTAAGACTAAGAGTCAGAAATATTTTCAATGTTTTGATTTCTAAAAAATCTTTTTTTTTCTACATAATTTAATTCATTACCAGGTTTTAACCTAGGAAAACTTTGTTTTCCCTTTCACCCCTTTGAGTAAAGTCTCAGTCCTGCCCCATGAGATATCCCTACCAGTCAGACTACAATTTTTGACCTATTAACATAACAAAAATATACCAGCTAGTCTTAAAAAAAATTAAGCAGAATTTGATTCCCTAATCCCACTAAAGTAAGAGACATTACAAACACTCCAGTGATGTTTGTGATGCTATTGTTTGAGCAAGAAACCCTCGTGATAAATGCTGTCTAGTTTCAGGTGTTGTGGTAGGCAAAGGTACCAAGACTTTGGTACCCCTAGTTTGGGATGATGGCTTCATTTCCTCTTCCGTAAAACAAGGTAAATAATATCTATGCCTCATTAAGGTACTGTTAGGCCTAATATTTTAAAGACTATTTAATCAGTATTACTAGGTCTATTAAAATTATGCATACCTAATTACAAATAGGCAGCAATTAAGTCACTGAACTTTTACTGTTTAAGTGGCTTTTATAATGGTCTTGTCTATCCTTCTTTCAGCCTAACATTATCAAGAAAACACTGCCCTTTAGTCCATAAGGGTGGGTTGCTGAAGTGGGAAGATATGAAGACCAGAGTTGGAGACATGAGGCACTCAAACAAGGAGACAAAAGACAGTGAGTAAATCAGCAGTGTTACCAGTGACTTATGGAGGTGGGGTGGGATGAAGAGCCAAAACTCACAGTCCCTGTCAGCTCCTACAAGGTACAAACGTCCATCCAAACCCATAGAAAAGTCACAATTGTTAAGGCCCCAAGAGAGGTGATGAGGACTCACCTGCATCCCTTGATGTTGGTAATCCTGGCTGGATCACTTGAACTTGGTGACTGAATGCCAGACAAACCACTTGGAGACACAGTCTTGGTGGTTTTGTGTACATGGGTACAAGAGAGTGAGTGAAAGTGTGTGAAACTGGTTTTGCTTTAAAATAGAACTACCTTCCCCTCCCATAGTGCTCTGCTGCTATGTTAGCTAGGTTTTGTTTCTGAAATGTTGCATCCTTTGCTATGCTATGGCCTTGATTTTGTTGAGCATCATCCAGGTGCTGTTATCATACAGATATGAAGTAAATGTGTGGCTGTTTTATAAGCAAAAGGAAAGGGCTTTTTAGTTTTGTGTATTATCAATAAGGCCTCCAGATGTCATGTTGTATACAAAGGAACCTAATCCTTTTTTGTGGAAAAAGAATCCATTTCATGTTATGTTTCATGTGTTGTAACAGCAACTGGAGAAATGCAACGTTAATGCACCACTACCTGTGCTGCCAGCAGTAAAGCCAGGCTCGTGTGCTCTGAGCAATGCTGGTTGTGTATCTTCATAAACACAACAGCAACTTCTGCAAACGTAACAGCAACGAAGCAACAGCACTGAATGCAGAAAACAGGAAAACACTGAAGTTGCATTTACAGGTCAGAAATGAGTGCTGATCAGTCAGAAAGGTGAACAACAAGAACCCTACGGTGAAATGTATGATCAAAGCTTGAGTTTGACTGTCCCAAGGGTTGCACACCACTGTGCTGACACAAACGCAGCATCAAGAGTTTGCATCCTTCATACCACCTGTCTGCACCAGCATGGCAAGAGGAATGTGCTGTCCCACTCTCAGTCTTAATGCACCTTGACTATATCACTGCTCTGAAGTAACACAACTGCACAGAGCCACATTGTCCCTCAGTGCTGGATGCCTTACTGCAGACAGGTTGGTATTTGGAGGCACACGGAACTGTAATAGGTACATTAAGACCTCTACAGATGGGGAATGGAAGGGAATGTCTGGCACAGGAACAGCAGAGGAAGGGCTGTGAGAATGGCAGGTGGCCATCTTGGCTAGCCCATCACCAAGGTCTCTGCATATCTTCAGGACACTCACTTCTCAGACAGGGCTCCCAGCTCAGGACACAAAGGACAGTGAGTAGATCCTGGCAGCTCAAGAGAGAAAGAGGAGAACAGAGAGTAATCCCTGTCAGAAACCAGCACATGGTCACCAAGCTCTGAAGAACCCAGGAGACGATCTATCTGTCATAGCACTAAAACCTGACCAGGCCACCTGGATGCACACATCTTCATGCCTGAACACTAGACAAACTACCTGGACACACGCACATCGGTGCTCACAAATATGACAGGAAGAATAAGTGAAACTGGATTAATTCTAAAATATACGAGGTCCCTAAGGCATTGCATTGAGCTTTGCTACACTGTTGGTACAATGCTGCAGCACTATTTCCTACAGAGATGCTTTGAGGCAAAGTATTGTGTGGGATCTTGGTGTCTGTTATAGTTACACTAGCATATGCATGCATTTCCTAGATTCTGTAGTCCACTTCCATGCTAAGCCATTGAGGCAAACAACAAAATCAGAAAAAGAACAGGACATGCAACATGGATGTCCAGCATTAACATAAAGAACAGTGAAAAGAATTGGAAGCAACATTAGATCTAATGGTCTAGGGTTTAACCAAATCTATCACTGGTACAGTACAAAACATTAACCCACATCTGCCTGCTAAGGTGCCTAACACCACCATGGGGGGCTCTCAGTGCTGGCTACTGTTTAAAGTGCCTCGAATACTGGACAGAGCAGACCTGATACCTGGTCTAATCCTGTGTTTCTCCTCACAGTAAACCAACTACAGAACTCCAAACCCTTTGTCATCCTTCTTTAAGTTTCCCTCCCCTTCAAGGAGAAACTTCATATTTATCTTGAACCTACAGCTGTCAGAGCAGGAATGAAGAGTGACAGCTCCAGTGACTTGTCAGGCACCTATCTGCATGCAGAATAAACTTCAGAGTTTTTGTTGCTTTGTAAAACTGTAACAACAACTTTTAGGGCTGTTTCTTATCATGCATGGTCTTTGCTAGTTTCTCATTAAGCATTAATTAATCACTCATATACCGCAGCACTGAGCGCTGCTCAGCAGGACCCAGGTCATGATGTACTGGGTCCTACACAGCTCTGTTGCAACAGAATGCCTCTGCCTCTCCCACAGCAAATAAGTATATTTCTACAGCCAAATCACTCCAGTTATTCCAAGAGAGCCATCACCAACTGTCAGTTATCAGAAGGGCTTAACAGCTACAGAGAAAAATCAGAGAAATTCAGAGCAACTTAATAAAGCTGCTAGCTATAAAACAGTTGTTAAGGTTGCACAGCAAAGCTCAGTCAGGTCCTTTCATTCTTTCATTGGAACAGGGATGCATTTACAACAATGCTCAAGGAAGCATTTGGAGAAAAATCCTTCCTTGCTAATAGCCCATTAATCATGAGGATTGCTACATACTATGTGCACATGCACAAAAAAACCCCACAGCAGCAGCGATGTCAGTGATGACTTTGAAAATGCTGAAGCTAAAATCTTCTAAGTTATGATATCCCTGCTGTATACACTTTGCTGCTGTTTTATTTACTTAATGTGTCGGAGGGGGTGATGAGTAAGAACATGACCCCTTTACAACCCAGAGAAAGAGGCAATAGTAAAGGTGATTGTGCAACTGGAAGCGCACATGAAGCCTGACTGATGACTGCTTTCATAACAGACTGCATACACCATTTGGTTTTACCTTGATAATGTAACTTGTCCAGTAACCACCAGGTGGTGAAGTGTCCCAGGAAGTTTAATAATTTCCAAGAACATCCCATTGCAAACCAGAATCTTACTCAAAACAAGTCCACTTGTACCAAGAAACAGCTGTAAAGAAGGTTATTGCACAAGCCAGGACTTGCTGGGTATACCCCCTGCTTAGAGCAGATGCAATAAATCCAGGATTTCCTGAAAGCATCAGACTCACTGGGTCTACGTTGGACTGCCCAGCAAGTTTTGGAGCGGTAAATTAAAAATTGAGTAAAGTCACCAGTATATGAAGTCTTCGGTAAACACAGAAGCAGATACATAGAGTCTCCTGCATTTACCCACAAGCACAGCACTGAGACCAAGAGTCACGGAAAACACTGGATTTAATTTAATGTGGTGCTACACAGTTACGTGGCAGTTCAGTTCAGGCTGTGGGAAGCTTTGCAGAGTTGTACAAAAGTCCACAACTGTTACCCTGACAAAATTCCCAGGCAGGAAACAGTATACATCTAGAGAAACCCAGAAGCAGAATGATCTTGAGCATTAAGTAGTGAAGCCAGAGTTGCGCCTTGCCCAGGACTGCAGGAAATGAGAAATACATGGAGAACTGAACTATCAGAGTGATCAGTCAGTTGGCTTAAAGAAAAAATGATTGTTTTGTTTAAACACCACTCCCCCTCAAAATAATCCTAAATATAGGTTTTAAACAAAAATTACAAATTTCTCAGTGTGCTCATCTTTTCATTACATGCACAATTTTAATTTGAAAACATGTAATTTACATGTGGTTCATTAATTTAGAGTCCCAGATCAACTGTAGAAAAGAAAAATAACTTCCCATTTACAAAAGCCACTTGAAAGGTATTTCATTTCATCTATGGTTGTTTAAGGTGCATTACTGTATACAGTTTCAACAATTTCATTCAGGTGAATAAAGATATGGAGCTGCATAGGTAGTAGCTAACTTAAGTGTTAAGAATGTTTCTTTTTCTTCAGTCAACAAAATCTTTTCTAATACAATATTTTAATTTTCATGTTATAGTTCTCACGAATTAGAGGTGTACATGAACTGTAAGCATCCATCTTATGAAAAAAATCTGTATTTCTGTGTTTTTTTCCATTTTAAAATGGAGTGAAAGGCTGGAAATGTGACATATTCCACTGAATAGACATTGCTGAGAAATAACAGGCTGTCATGCCACCTCCCTGGATAGCTGTCACTCAGCGTATCAAGCAGCCTGCCTTGTTCATAGCCTACCTACTACAATGGATGGGTAGGAGGAAAAAGCAGGCTTCACCTCCATGAAGAATTGCAACAGAATTGCGCACAACTTCAGGGATATTTTGATTCCAACATACAAGATTTCTCTTACCAAAAGCTCTCTTAAACATTGTGGTCAGCACATATGCACACGGGTGCAGGCACAGAGATACTATTTGGTACAGGTGAGTGTGCGTAGCTGTCGGACCAAGCAAAAGCCTTTTGAAATTAGCTGTGTGAGGTGTGGGGAAATGATGATAAAAAATGGAAAGCCAAGGGGATCATCTTTAGGATGAGAACACTACCAGAGCACATCTTCTACTCAAAAGACTGGAAAAACCTTGGAAAAAACCACAGATGACCTTTGTCAACTTTTTTTTCCTATACAACAAGAGACCTATAGATACAGAATGGAGGCCAGGTAAAGGCTGCATAGGAAACAGTGGCTCACCAGAGTTCCCAGAGATATGGCTCCAGCTACAACTAAAGGGCTGAGGTTATTATGTCAGTAAATTACAAAAATCAAGTCGTGAACAAAGCTAAGACTAATAAAATTTGCTCTTAAATAAGCAAAACTCTGTTATCTGTCTTTGAGCATTGCACGTACAGGTAGACGCAGGAACCTTGTGACTTCTTTGGTGAGCAGTCCTGGAAATCACACAGAACAAACATGCTGTTTGCCTGATCTAAATACTGTCCGACCTAATCCACGTGTTATTTTAACTGGCTGTTTTCTACTGTCATGGCAATTAGCAGTACCTTGCTACATCCAAGGCCTCTGCTTGAATTTCACAAAACTTTGATGTTCTTCCACCCTACAGGAAGAGGGGTCAGCACATCTCGAGTGGGACGGTGCCAGCAGCTTCCTGCTGAGCCCAGGTGGCCGTGCGGGCTTAGTTCGCAATACTCAGACACCTGGCACATTTTCCTGCGATGAGAATCTTTTATCTTGTAAGTACAAAATTATTGATAGAAACTTTGGTAAATCCCTAGTCCTTTCATCTGCAAAAAGCACTTGTAGAGCTCTGACTCACAGCATACCAGTGGCCCAGTGTTTGAACTAGATTGGCCGACAACCTGCAACAACAGCTGAGAGAGGTGTGACCTTTCTCAGTTCAGAGCAACAGGCTGTTAATTTTGAGAGCCAGCAATAAATGAACATCAGCTTTGTAAGCAACCTAATGAAATTACCAGAAGTAAGAAGGAAGATCATGCTCTGAAGTAAGCAGCTTGAGTAGCTTATGAACAGAATTTACGATAATGTCAGTGGGGGGGGTTTTCCAGATATTCTCAGCCAGGAAAAAGAATATTGAATTCTACATGTCAAGCCCAGTCTCCTACTGTCACAAACATCCACACCACACAAAACCTTCTGTAAATTACCCAAGTGCACAGGCAGAACTAGATAAGCATTTCCACTTCTCTTGTTGGGGATCTGCTGCAGAATTTTGCTGCTTTTGATGGTTAGAAAATTTTTGTAGTTTCTTGTCTAAATGTGCCCTCCTTCAGATCATCTGTTTAGACACTAAGACAGCCCTTGAACTGAAACAGTTCTAAGCATTCCCTGATTTTTATCCTCCAGACAGGTAGTAATGAAATCCTCTCAGGCTTTGTTTTTCTAACCAAATAGCCAAACTCTTAATCTCACCTCCTTAGGCACTCTGTTCCTCATATCACACCACTTCCATTTGTCTGATTCGCAAGATAATCCAGCTCCTTCCTTCCCCTTAACAAAGGAATATCTTAATCTTCCTTTCTGTCGATTACCTCTCCAAGCTTTGAGTCATCAGCATATTTCATTCACACAGTTCTTTTATTCCAAAGGTCTATTATACTAAATTGGTCCCAAGACCAACAAGAATTTCTCTAGTAACTTCCCTCCAGCCAACATTTCCGCTTTCCGCACTAATTGTTGTCATATCCCCATTAGCCAATTCCTTACTCATCTCAGATTTAGTAGACAATCATCTGACTCATTGTATGTAACAATTCTCCATGTAATAAAAACATTAAGGTCAATTAAAGAACTATACATCAAAAAAAATCTTATTAAAGGAAAAAGTCAGGCAAATACTTCATTAAGTCATCTTCCAGAAGAACCAGAGCCATAACAGAGCAAAAGTATCTGCTAACCAGCCAGTCTTCCAATGGGGACTACTCAGTCACCTTTTCCCTTTTCCTCTGTCTTCTCCTCCTCCTCCCAGAGCATAGAAAATGAGCATGAGCACGGCTTCAACATTTGCTGTGGTTATTTCCATTGCAGGAGCATTTGTGCCAAAGCTGATTTGGAAGGATGTTGGCTGCTCAGCAAAAACTGCTGATGAAGGTAGCTTTATGCCAATATTTGACAGTTTCCACTCAACTGACAGATCTTTACTTCTGTTCCTGCTGCTGTGAGGGCAGCCATCTCCAGTTGGGAGATGGTATGGAGAGGGAGGGACTAGTAACTTTTTAGACTGCTGGAGCAGGGTTTGCCAGAGCATCTTCTACAACACGCTAGGCAGTATTTTAAACCTATCTACTTAAGTCAGAGGAGGCAGTGAATGAAAACCAGTCAAGGGTGCAGTTCCATGTTACAGGTAATGCCACCAAGAGCTGCAGTGTGCCCGTGTTCAGCCCAACACTGCTAGCACCAGCTCCTGCCTGAGCTTACAGTGAGATGATATTAGGAATTCACACAGAAGAAAAAATATCACTTCATCTTTTTTTCAGAAGATTGTTTCTCTCTCTCAACCAGTTTGCCATGAGTACCAGTGCCAGCGAAGCCGTTTAAAACTTTACTAAAATAAGCATACCCATCAGGCAGTTGCGCTGCCTGCAAAACCAATTTTAAAACATATTTAAATAGAAGCCATGCAACTTTTTTTGGTGCAAATGGAGCCTGTGGGCCCAGATCATGGTTGAGTGCTCCTATTCCCAGCTCTCCAACTTGTCGTCTTGCCATATGCTATTCTCCCTGTAAAAAAAAGGCATGTGCCTCTGCTCAGATGGTCTGTCAGGAGCAGGGCTGGTTGAACAGCATCATCCTACGTCTAAAGTCATGCCAGCAAAATGCAGCAGGGATGTCGACTAGAGGATCTGGGTCAGGATGATTACAGATGTAGCTACCGTTTCCTTGGAGGAATGACTGGAAAGCTATCCTGGCCCTACATGAATCGTCTGTCCATTTAACTCTTGCAAGAAGCTATGTTAAAAGCTAATTTTCTTTTTTTCAAAGGAATGTATTTTATACTTGTATCAATAAGGAAAACATGAGCCCTTGGTGAGACCAGTTTCAGGTAAGTATCCTTAGGTACTTGCATATAACTTGAAAAGCTGGGTTGCAAATCCTGGAGTATTAGCTTGCTGCAAAGACAACACATTTTTTATTGTCTTTTTGGTACTGATGCTTCTTAATGCCACAGAACTGAAAACAAAACAAAACAAAACAAAACAAAACAAAAAACAGCTGTAGAGGCTGAAATAATAGTTAATAAATTATTGTACTTTAGAAAATTCCTGAATTTTTTGGATTTATTCTTATTGAACACATTGTTTGAAGGGCTGTATTGTTTTCATGTAAAAGGGTGAAGGTGGAGAAGGTCATGTTTATGTACTTAGTGTACATTCTTGACACACAATCAGGAAACTCCTCTTAAAGTATTTCTAAACCCATCTCCAAATAATATTCAATACTGTAAATCCCACTCACATGTAATGCTGCTCATCATCTGAGATGAATCACGCTCCTCTGAAATAAAGAGAAAGTCACCTGGATTGTCTTCCTGAGCAGCTACAAAACACTGTGAGTTCAGGCAAGAACTATGTACGAAAATGGAAATTAGAAACTCTTAATCACATCAAAGCTTTTATATTAATATGAATGGCTAGAGCCAATTGCCACATTTGACACATGTAGCACATGGTGGACCCAGCAGAGGCCTCCAGCAATACCTCCACAAGCTTTGCACTCTCAGGAGCCCCTATAAGCCCTCATGTCACACATATTCTTGGGTTTACGCTGTAAAAACATACTCTGGATGGCTGTGACATAGCCATCTCTTTTTTTATATACTTTGTTAGTATTTTTCTTTGTGTTTTTTTCTTCTTAAGTTCAATGTCCAAAGGCAAGAGGAGATGCAGGGTCAAGTGCTGTGTGGTGTGGTGAATCCAGCCAGTATGTGCCAGCTAGCCTCAGGGCACATCTTGGTTTATTTCACCATTGAACTAAACACAGATGTAGGCTTGGGGGCATGTATACTGCAAAGCTAACAACAAACAGTGTGATCCTTTTGAAGCTTAGGAAGGTTAATCTCACAACATCAGTCAGAGGATTGGACTGTGGCACCTCCCACTTCACATATCCTGTACTTGGCCAACAAACAGCTAGGTCCCTCTTTCTAAAGTGGGCTAAATCTATACCCAAAGTCTTGTGTTAAAGCAACATGGAAGGGTGTCAAAGGGAGACTTGCTCCCGGGGACAAATGGACTGACCCTGCAGGCCTGTGTGGCCACACCTCTACAAAACAAATCCTTTGGAAGGAACACCTGCACAGGGAATTTTTATCCCCAGCTCATTGCTGCTTCATCGCCTCCTCTCCTCAAGGCTGAGCACCATCACCTCCCATGGTGCCAATGCATCTGCTTGCAGGATTGCACTGTGAAACAGGACATTCTGCAGCCCTGTCTAGTGCCCACTGAGGCCATGGCGGGAGTTGTGGGCATAGCAGGGAGGGTGGCAGCTTGGAGCAGAGGGACAGGGAAGAAGAGGCCGGTGCTAGAGGACAGCCCGAGTTTGGATACTTAATCAGAAAGCTTTGTGTCAGCACAGTTTATAGGGCTGATCTGTTCTCAAATCCCTCTAGTTAGAACATGTAGAAACTTGGAGGAAAAAAATCCATTATAAAAAGTGAGGATTCTGTTTCCCTCTCCCACATTCAGAAACTCTCAGAAATACCACCTTTACTTTGCTTTCCACTGACTCTATCCCAGAGTATGAAACCCAGAAAAATTTCCCAACAAGCTGAGATGCTGATCCCTGAATTTTTCTCATTTATCTATCATTATTTTCCCCTATTTGTTAATTTTTGCTATCATTTCTTTGGCTTATTTTTTGTATAAATATTATAAATACTAAAATTATGTAAATATTTGTGATACGAATATTATAATTTACCATGCTAAATGACTTCTAAGGAAAAGCTGACCTCAATCAAGTTTCTCACATTAGTGCTGGAGACAACTGAAAAAGAAGATGCAGTATAGAATCAGGTTTTGTTTTATACAACATACCATCTTTTCTGTTCTGGACCATCCAGCCTCGCCAAGAGTGACTTCAGCTGGAAAATATCCTGGTAGGGAGACATACTTGTAACTTTAGATACCATGAAGCACAAGTCTGAAACTTCAAATTTCAGCACTCTGTCCATAACAGTAAGGGGCAAAAGAACTCCACTTCAGCTGAAAGATAAACTTAAATAAAGCTAAGCAAAAATATTATTGCATAGTAGTCCAGCTAACAAGCAGTAACAGAGAAACCAATGTAGTGAAATTAAAGCAGGCTTAACTCATTTATAAAATGTAAAGAGAACTCAAGATTGATGAGAGGGTCAAATAAATGTAATAAACTTCCCATTTTCTGTAAAGTTTGCTTCTCTTGTTCTACATGCCTCAGCAATGATTGGGTTTAAAAAAATACCACAAGAAAGACTGTTTTTTCTGATAGCTTACTTTCAAAGAGTGTAAGACCATGAAATTCTATGCAATGGCATAGATTTTCATTCCAGGCTTTTCACTGAAAAAAGAAAACCCAACAAACAAACCAGAAAAAGAAAAAGCATTTCAACTTCTAGATATGTCTGGATTTTCAGGCCTTCAAAGCTTGGTTACTGCCAGCCTAAACCTCTAGATGTGTTTGTTTCCAAATGTCCAAAAGACTGAGGAGGACTAAACCCACCTAAAGATCAGAGGAAGGAAGGGATTGACTTGTACACAGCAAGGAATGCTTACTGCTTACTACCCCAGTACCTTGACCCCTGAAGAGACATTAAAGCACCACCACATAAAACTACTAAGAGATGGCGCTGTCATTCCTGGATCACACATTCTTTGTTATGCAGCTCTACCTCTCTAATGTAATTTCTCCATCTTAGCAAGTTTATAAAAAAACGGGGAATCCTTTTGTTTAATTAAATCATGATGCTTTGAAACTGAATTCCATGAGTTACCATCCAGTTGGGCTTTCCGACACTGAATAAAAAATATTACCTCTTTGACAATAGAACTCATAAGGCAAGATGCCCAGCTATACAATTTCAGTTCAACTAATGGCTAAATGCTCTTATCCAAGAGCTTAGCGGCAATTAAGACTGATGTTCCCTACGCTAAATGTGTTCCTGGAAAGTCCTCTCTTTAAGGGCAAGCAACTAATTCTTGCTTCTCTCTTTTTTTTTTTTTTTTTTTTTTTTTTTTTTTTCTTTTTTCTCCTTTTTACACAGTAGTGGTCAGAACATGAGGTTTGGAAAATAGACCAGAAGTTATGACAGTGAGTGAGCACCATAGTCAACTAGTCCAGAAAATAAGTACATTTTTTGTGGAGAGGGGCAGGAGCAGTGGAAAGAGCCCTTACATGATTGGAGGGACCACACAGCTGTGATGTATGAGAATACACCATGGCAAGCAGTACTCCGAGGCAAGGGGGCTCACATCATCTTAGTCTTCTTTATAGTGAATCCTCAGTTGGCAGATACCTGAGTTCTTGTCATTGCTGCTAAGACTGCTGACAGATCTATCATTGAGAAGTCATTGAGAGGACACAGGAACAAATCTGGCACTAGAAATCTGGTTTCTTCTCTACAGGGAGTGTTTGCTGCTTTGTTGAGGGGAACCTTACCCCACTTTTTCCCCTACTCTTTAGTATTAAGACTCAGTGACGGCTGTTCACTTGAGCAAGTGTTGTCCTCAAAGGTGAGCCTCAACCTCTTGATTTCAGAGACACGTCAGTTTGAAAGCATCTGGCTAAGAAGAGATTAACCAACCAAACTCCTGAAGTAGTTTAGCAAAAATAATTAAGCACTTGCTAGTGCAATTGCAGTTGTACCACAGCTCATTTGCAACAAGAATGTTACAAAAACCTGACATAGAAATTCAGAATGAGATGTTTCCTGAAAAGCAGCACAGTCCAGGACAGATAAATATCATATCCTGAGGAAGTAACGTATTGCAATATTGAGAGAAAAAATTTAAAACTTATGATTCAAGGGGGAAACAAAAATTATTTTGGTAGATATAACAAAGTTAATAACTGATATGAAATTGAATACATAAAATTATGAGGAATGTACAACACCAGTGACTGTTCTAGAGCAGCAAGGGCAAGCAGACAGACCTCTATTTACTTTTATCCATTGTTTTACAAGGCTCAGACAGGGTTGATGCCCCAGAATACAAATAACTATATTGCATCCATTGCCCAAAGTAACCTCCTGGTAACAAAATGGGAGATACATTCTACTCCTGCTTTAGGGCTGGCTCCTAAACACACTCAAATAACCAGAAATTTCTCTACTACTGTCAGGGGGCTTTGGTATAGCTTGTGGGACATGTCACCAGCTCAGTCTGGTGCACCCTCGTTGAAGGCAACCAGCTTCGCTTCATCAGGCAACTCCTCCCACTGCAGAGGCCATGCTACCCATCTGCAACAGGGATGCTGGCAAAGCCCTGTGAGAAGTCCTCTCCAGAATATGGCCGTGCATCCCCTTCCCTCCTCTGCCATGTCACCTCCAACACCATTACTTGACCCTTGTCACCTTGCAGGTGTGTTCCTGCCTGATTGCCAGCACCCAGCAATCCCTCCCATCCCACATGCCAAAATACGGATCTGAAATAGAGATCACAGAAAACTCAACCATCTGCAGAAGGGAAAACAGAACTAGCAGCGACCACAGCGCTCAGTCATTCTTCAGTAGAAGAAGATGATGGTCATGATAATCATGCTGTTTGCAGCACTGTGACTTACTCCAACTTAGACACTTCACAGTTCTTTCTCCCTTGCTAAAAAGGCTCTTGGGTTCCCTTGCCAACACTGGTGCTCGGAGGTGAAGCGGAAACAGGGTGGGTATAAGGGACATACCAGAAGAAGAATCCTTTCTTGGCAGCCTAGAACATGAGTCTTGATGCTTCATTAACCCTTTCCATAACTGTCTTGCCAACTGAAATGCTGCTGGCAGTCCTTTGGCAGGTCACGCAATGGAAATTACATACCAGGCATGCACTGCTAGAAAAGCAGTCACCAGAATCATATCACTGAGTGCTCTTACCACTCCATTCCTCCACCTCTCCAGCTGCATACTTGAAGGCAGTAATTCTCAATTATCTTCCCTTCCTAGAGCAGTATGAAATCAGTGTACAAAATGCAATCTCTTCACAAGAGGTTGCTTACACAGGCATGTCGGCTTGGCTATGGGAAAGAATACTTCCGTGCACAGGTTTGCCTATTTCCCACTGAGAGCCACATCTATGCCAGCTCTAAATTAAGACATTTTCCTGATTTGCTTAAGCCAGTTTTAGCATAGCTGCTTCCTAAAGTGATGGTCACACCTTCCCATGACTTCTATATTCATGTTTCCAGTCTCCTTCTCATCACAATGCTAAAAATTGTGTGACTGTGTGATAAAGGAAATGACTTGCTGAAAATTCACCCAGCAGCAAAAAAGGAGCAAAAGATGAGTTTTCAGCTGGATCAGTTTTATGGTCTGAAAACTCACTATCCAGCTGTGTCTTTAGTGGGTGCTGACACAGAGGAAGCAAAAGGAACACTGGCTGCCTTAAAGAAATCATAAAGTGGCAATCTAACCAGACCTAATTTTGAAGTATCGTAACTGGCTGAAAGTTTTATCATAGGTGGGTCCCCAGAGCTCAGAGTATCAGCCCTGTTAAGGGAGTTGTGCTACACTGTAACCTTCACCTGCAGGACTGCAGGGACACTACAGCAGTCTGATGGGAGCAGTGCAAACAGGGCCCCTGAGCTACCTTCAGAGTTAAGGGTGTCCATGTCACAATATATTAATAGTGCTGTACAAAGGAAGAGCACANTGTGGCAGCCCCCTCCCTGGCAGTGTTCAAGGCCAGGTTGGATGGGGCTTTGGGCAACCTGGTCTAGTGGAGGGTGTCCCTGCCCATGGCAGGGGGGTTGGAACTAGATGGTCTTTGAGGTCCCTTCCAACCCAAACCATTCTGTGATTCTATGAAGAACAGTTACTGTTATCTGAAAGTCATGATACAAACATCCCTTCAAAACCAGCAAGGTCGATGGTCTATGAGAAGCAAGGTAGACAGACCTTTTTCCAGATGTTTTGCTTTTGTGCAGCATTAATTACTGAGATATCATTATACTTTCATTTCAGGGAATGGTTGGCTCTGACATTTTTGCAACTTTCTTCTGTGTTTTTATTATCTGTACATACAGAAATGGTTTTCTGTGAGGTTCATCATTGCCTTATTAAATGCCTAATCCTGTTGGGCATGGCAGACACAATTATTAACATTAAATTTCTGACATTAAATCTAGCCACACAATTGTACTTTATTTTAAATTTTGCTTTTCTTTAATTTAGCCCACATTGAATGACGCAAAACCAGCAGTAAAATTAAAAACATCCTAAAACTAACCACACAGCAAAACGTATAAATCCCACAAGTAAAACAATTCACAGAAGCACTCACTTAAGAGACATACCTGGGCCTAGCCTTGTGCCAAAGACAAGGAGATGCTGCCTCCACAGGGAGTCAAATGCGACCTGTTTCTTTTCTCAGCAGGAAGGCTGTATTCCATGGAGCACACCATCCAGCACCTGGGGCTCCCCCACCCTGCCCAGGGCCCAGGACCCCATGTCAGCCCCCTGGGGCCGTCAGCCCCTGCCCCAGCGACACCGCAGCAGGGCCGGTCTCCAGCTCCCCACAGCCCTGCCCTGCCCGGCCATGGGCCCTGCCGAGCCGGGCCCACCCGTGGGCCCACATCCCGGCCCAGCCTTGGCCTGTCCCCGTCCCCAGGGAGGTGCCCGATGCCCGGGGCTGGGGCTGACCCGGTGCCCCCCGGCTGCCCTGCGCCTGGTGGGGGTGTGAGGGGGGCCCTGGCTGCCAGGCCCTGCTGTCATCCACCATGGGACCACCATGGCCTTGGCCTGGGGGAGCCCCCAGCCCCCGCAGGGCCTTGGCATGCAGGATTAAGAACTAGGTCAGCAGCACAAGCCTGCCAGCAGCAGGTCTGGTTTAACCCTCCCTTGTTCCTGAGCACTCACTGCCATACGCCTGCTGGAGATTTGCAGGTGACGCCATTTGTGAAGACAGATACGCCCAGCAGCCTCTACAGCAAGAGGAAATGGAAGCAAGAGTGTGAGTTAAAAAGCATTTGTTCCCCATCCCAGAAATATCTCCCAGCAAGCCAGTTTACACTTCTGAAGATCCTGTGGTAAAACGACAACAGTAGCAAGCACCAACATGTGTAACATCGGGGTGCTCACACCATAATTGCCTGCACCAGTGGACCACTGAGTTAGTGTCAGTTCTCCAGTTCCCTCAACACTAACTTTGGTATCCAAAATGTGACCCAAATAATTAGGGCTACAACAGCTCAAGTTAGTAAGGACTCTGGTGATTTCAGACTTAGAAAATTAGATAGTAACAAAGACCTATTAAAAAGGTGTGAATGCAGCTCCTCACTGATTTTAATTATAACAAACCCTACAAATGTCTCCTCCTGTTTTCCCCAGTCTCCTCTTAAAGCGCTGCAGTCACAAGGGTGATGTTAACCACACTGGAAGGAGGGTGGCTAACAGTAGCATTATCTTTAGGCTGGCCTCTGGATAACCCGGTGATACAGAACTGGGAGCAATCTCTCTCCCTCCACCCTTATCAGATCATAAAATTGGGGCGTGCAACTTCTTTGCCTTTCCTATTGTCTCCTACCTCTGCGTTGAACAGGAATTTTAAAAGCAAACAGCGTTACGTAAACAAGTGAGGGTTCATCGGCTGAGACATGTGCCACTGAAACTGAAGGGTCCCCACGCGAGGAGCCAACCCCTTCCAGCCAAAGGGTTCGTCAGGAGCTGGACGGGGTCCTGAGCACAACCACGGGAGCCTCTCGACCCCTCCACGTGCATCCTCCTGCATCCTCTGGGTTCCTAATCACTACCGAAACTCAGGCAGGGCTAGCTGGGCTTGTAGACTAATACACTGCTCCTAACCTACTCTGTGCTGAAACACCCTCTCCTCCCTGGTGACTGCCTTTCAGTTGCTTGGGAATTTTTAAATCCAGTAAGGCTGTTGTTACTGCAACTGGCTATAACATTTGTCGTATTTTTCCCTCAGACACAATCACATATACCTTGTTTCTGTGCTCTCACCTGCTGTTTTATGACTGATGTCCTCCACTGTAAAATACTTGCTAAGGGGCCACTGAGCTAGCCTGAAGGCTTGCTGCCGGAAAGTCAGGGGCTTCTTTCCTCCTCCCCAGGACCAAGCAGAGCTGCGCCTGCACTCCTCTCCACTCTTCCTGCACGTGCGCCAGTGCTCGTTGGGCTCTTCAGTGAGCCGTAACTCATTAGGACACCAGAAAGCTATCCTGCTTTTTCAATGGATCCATTACATTTCTAAAATTCCTGGACAAGGCTCATGGTAAGAATGGGGGGATTTCTGCCCCCAGCTCTGTTGCTGAGCTTGATTTCTGGTTGCACAGATCATGACAAGCTACCCTGGAGGGCAGACCAGCTCCTTTCTGTATCCATGAGCTCATCTGAATCACTCCACTGCCATACTGATGCCAGGGAAGCGGCGGCACATACATCCTGCAGAGGGGAAAGCCCCACAAAGGCCTTTCCTAGGCAGCCCCAGGTCAGCTAGTGAAGAAGACCAATGCACTGACCCAGATTTAAAATGTTAGCCTAGGTTTGTGCTGACTCAGTTTTAACTGGCTCAGGGTGAGCCAGCTCGTCGCATGGCCTCCTGACGCGACATGAAGGGGACAATCTGTCGACCCACTGGTGGGGAAAAAAGCAGGGACATGGAGTCAGAGCCACTGCAGCAGGCTGCGGGCCCTCCTACATGGCAATGTGTCCACCTGGACTCTCGTCATAAAACTCTTGTGCTTCATGGTTAGCCAACCAGACAGTGTACTGCCTTGCCACAAGGAGAAAAAGATGAGTGATCTGCAAATTCCACTGGGAAAGGGTTGCTTTAGCTCCTCACTTTCCCCATGGGCTTAGCCTTGATGACTAATATGATACTACCATATTCTTGACAAAACAAAGTTTATATGTAACTGGTGCACATCAGTGCCTCAAGGGCACATCAAGGCTGAGCTTCCTACTTCTCTGGGATAGACTAGGTTTGGTTCCAGTAATTCAGATTCTTGAAGGGGTTCCCATCCCTTATACTGAAACTGTTCACCACTGAAATTTTTCAGGCTCTGAAAGTGCAGTAAGAAGTCATCGTTTTTGAAACACCCAAGGGGTAGCTTGGTGCTTTCCAGACTGTTCTCAGTGAAAAGTGACTAAAAATGGCATTTCAGGGTAGAGTAGAAGCTAATAACCTGATACCCAAATTAAGACTTGTTCACTTTGGGTTAAATAGCTGTTTGTCCTAGCCTTGCAAAGCCTGCCTGAAATCAGCAATGTGAGTTGATTTGTTTTATTCTAATGAAGTACCAGTGACAAAGACCAGTCTATGTGGGGCATTATTCTGGAATAATTATACATAAGCTAACTCAAACACTCATGCAGAAAACTATCCAGGGACAGCTACTTCTTAATTCATTTCACATTACCTTGTCTGGTAGAACAAGCTCGAATGCTGCAATTTTGTGATGGGCCCCAAGACAACTTAATTTCCTCTCTGTCAAAATTAGGAATTCCCACTCTATTTCCACCACCTTATACTCTGTAGAAAGCTAGAAGAATAATCCAGGTTTAAAAAAAAGAAGTCTACTTTTTTTTTTATTGCTAGGATTGAGAGATGAACTGGTTCACCATACGGAAATGCCAAGACCTGAAGGGAGGAGGAAGATGATGCAATTGAGTCAGGGAAGGAAGATCAAGTGAGGGAAGAATGAGACTGTCCCTTCTGGCAGAGGTGAGCTCTCAACCTGACCCCCTCATAAGGTGACTTCAGAGCACTGTGAGCCAAGATTCATCCTTAGTTTTGTTGCAATTCCACACATGATCACGTTTAAGATGCTGCTTTTCCTAAGCCTTAGTTTTATTCACTTGTACCAAGCTTCAAAGGTGATTCACTGTTGCATCATGGCAAGTGCATTTCTGTGTGAATTTGACAAGTAGAGTAATAACTCTCCTTTCTTCATACAATTCTAATCTCTGGCACGAAACTGGAAAAAAAACTATTTCCAGAAAATGACTATGATAAGTGCAAACAATTCATTTTCATAGCAATGTGCTTTCAGCTATCATTAAGTCTGCGTGAGAAAAACAACCACAAAACTACTGGAGGACACTGAAGCCGAGCTGGAGGTTTTACTGTATCTGACATTTTCCATTGTATATGGAAAAAAAAAAAAAACAAAACAACCCAAAACCAAAAACCATAACCAAAAAAACCCACCCAACTTTTTGGTATGCAGAACTGTTGTATTCAGAAAAGTTAGCCAACATAATTCTTCAAGAAATGTACATGTACGTATGCTGATTTCTGCATACTGAACTAGTTTAATTAATCTCACTGTAATTATCCATATGCATTAAATTTAGGAGTACCTAAACATTTGAAAGACTAGAACCTAAACTAGCATGTTGCAACTCCTTTGGAAGAACTTGGGACTAAGGAGAAACAAGAGGATAAAGAGAATATTGCAAAGTCCTAATTTCCGCACAAAGCCTTCAGAAGAAAGGGAGCGGTTAAACCAGACAACTATGTTATACAGTCTTTCGACAGTGATGTGTGTTCAGTCTAAAATGGGAGAGACCATCAATTTTAAAGGCCTTCTTCCCAGTAATACAGACGTTCATCTTTGTGAGTATGTAAGAGAAATCAGTCTAGGCTTTCCAGTCCTGCAGAGAAGATTGCTATTCTAAACAGCGTGTCCTTCACAGCTCGCTACTAGAGTTGTTCCCTTAGGAAAGATCACATCAGTGCCAACTTATTAAGTTCCATGATTTTTTTTTTATTGAACTCCACTAGGAACCTTTTAATGCCACTCTTCCACACAAGAAGGTTACGGAATGATGAAACATGGAAGAACATCCAGTGCTTGGGCAGTGAGAGATAATGACATCTGGCTGTCCTGCCGTCTAATGACAAACTAATTTCTTTCCAAAAGGGTATGACTGCCCACGTTAACTCACTACTCCCTGTCTCTCATACCTCTTACTGTTTAAGGAGTTATAGCTATGACCTTAGAAGATGGTTCTCCTTGGCCAAAAAAGGCAGTGTCAATGATACAAGGTACCGATAATAGAATTTGCAAAAGAAGTATGGGACTGCCACTTATTTTGAAAGAACAAGGATGCTTCCTGAGGGAATTAAAAATCAGATTGCTACACACTTTTAATTTTCTCATTCAAAATCTTTTCTACCAGTACATAAGATCTTTACTGGAAGGCAAAGGGTATTATCCTTTATTTGGCATCCTGGTATTTACCAGCCACTGCTATTTTGTTCTTATGGTAGTCTCTAAAAATATATTATTCACTGTATTCACCTAAGGCCTATTATTTTATGCATGGCTGTAAACCTCATGAGCAAATTGTGACTATGAATGATTTCAGCTTAGACAGAATTCCCCCTGGTGACCCACTGGGAATGAGTGCAGCTGCAGCTGGACTGATTTCCACCTGTACCTTTATTGTCTGTGAGGTCTCTGCTTCCCCAGCCAGAAGAAGCAAAATACATCAGGCTTCTCATCCTAAACCTGGAGGAGATGATGAGCAATATGTTGTGAATTAAGCTGGAGAGAGCTCTCAGAAGGAAGGCTTGCCTTTCATCTCATACTTCCACTGAAAGGGGATGATGCTGCACAGAAGCATCGACAGCTGGGCAACATGAGACACGGGAGAAAGGACCCATGGATGGGAACTCAGAGACTACATGCTGCTGTGGGAAGACAGTAACAGGAGATGAAACAGAAGCTATGTGAGGAAAGAAATGCAGTGGGGTAAGGAATTGAGGATGAGGACTGGTAGACAGCCATTTTGAGACAATTTGTTGGGTGTATCCAATGCACTTCAGGAGGCATTTCCTTAAGTGTATGAGCAGACAAATGAAATACTCTTCTTCCAGGAGGAATCAGAAAACAAGTAAGACCAAAATACAGTTGAAATTAGAAAAAATACTCTAGTTATGTAAAGCCAATATTACTTTAGTCATTATTTTAAACCAATGTGTTTATATTTTGGTTTGTCTCATACCTTCCAAATTCACAGGCAAAATATTTATTTTTTCAGTACATGATTAATACGTGGTATTTCACTGCCATGTGTTTGACTTTAGTACAACATGTAATTTCTGGATTTAAAATCTGGTTTCCAAAGTTCCTTTGGTTTTGAACTCGCAATGGCCTCTGCCATCATCCTTTACCTCGCAAAAGTATTTTGAAGATGTGTTCCCCAAACACTAAACCTACAGTGCTTTAACCAGTATTCAGCAAGAAACTATTCTGTGGCTTAAGTTTTCAATCCAGTTCTCTTTCAAACAGTGTGAAAAAGCATTCATAGCATTTTTAGTATTCCCTGCCCTCACAACCCACACTTTACAATATTTTTGTTGGAGGCAAGAATAAGGAAACATACAGAATAACCACACTGAAAAGAGTCATGGTTTAACACTATAAAATGCTAATTCTGCTTCATCTGCTACAGCATATAAACCCTACTGTATCCAGTCCAGTGGCAGACACATTAAAAGTGTTGGCATTTTTATAGTGCTTTCTATCTTAAGATTGCTGGCCTAAATTAGACATCAAAAATTCCTAGTAACTGTAGAAAAACTAGAAGGATTTTAAATGAGGTGATTTGTTGCAGACCACCTTTTCTGGAAAGCATGCTGGAATCCATGCCTTTTTAAAGGTGCTTCAAGCTGGGCAAACAAAATCACCCATGACTATTCTTTAATGCCTCCGGAAGCTTGAAAACAAATGCAATTTTTTCATTGAGAAATGGAGGTTTTGAGTGCTGCAGCCATATTACACAGCAGAGGAGCGTCAAGGGGGGCAGAGGTATAAGAGCAAGCCAATGGGAAAGCTATTACATACCCCCAACTGCCCTGTTACAACCTACTCCTGAAGATATGGTAAATCTGCCAAGTCAGATTTCTAGACTTCACTACCCCGAGGCTCCCAAGTGTTTTAGTCACAGGGGAACGGATCTATTAAACCTACCTCTGGCTGGGACACCCTCAATCCAGCAGCACCGCATTTTGCTGCATAGGAAACCTCCAGCTCATGAGAGAAACAACCAGCGGGTTATGTGCAGCTTTGCCAGAGGGACTACCTGCACACGAGGTGTTCCTGCCAGGAAAAGCCACAGGTTTTGAGGCTCGCACAGTTTCACACCCCAGCTGTGACCCAGCTGCCTTGGCAGAGGTCTGGAGCACAGAGCTGGCCTCAGCCTTGGTTTGTAACCACAGAGCTAGCCTCTCCGTCAACAGGATGAGTCAACTCATTTAATTCCTCTTGATAGATGGCCTTTCATGCAATTTCACCTGGTTTTCTTTCACCCAGAAAGAAAACTGTAAATATTTAGGCTTTTAAAAAATAAAGAGGGCCAACTTCCTGAATGTGATCCATGTGCAGCTCTTTTACTGCTACAAGGAAATGGAGAGCAAAGCTATTGGAGTGCCATCTGGACAAACAACTTCCATCTACATAAACATGTCTCAGCGAGTGCAAGTCCCATGGGCAGGATATTTGCCACCAACTTTCAGATTCACATGACCCTTCTCACAAACACTTCAAGGCCTTTAGATGAGGCGTCTCTCTCTGTTCCCGGCACAGCCTTTAGGCGCATATTCCCTCATGGCTGTGGAAGAAGGGGCTTCTACACACATCTGACTTTGGTCCTTCCAGCTCCATGAGACCCCAGCTACAGAACTGCTGCCCAGTATATGTTACACACTGTTGATTTGTGCATTTGTCAGCCCTTTAACACACCCCTCCCCTTTCCCAAACAGTAATGTATTTTTAAAGCTCTATTCAAGTTTGATTTTAACTAGTACATGCTGCTTCTTGCTAGGTCAGGACATGACCGTGCATGAAGGAACAGGGCACCCCAGGCCTGCTGGAAAGACCTGGCATGTTCTGCCAAGGCTGACCCTTAGCTACAGGTAGTGAAATGTGATATGCCAGTCAGTGCTCTGGTCTGTCACAGTTGTTCCCCTAAAACAGGCTGTGATCCCATGAGGTCGTGCAGAAGGAGGATGGCTAAGTGCAGCAGCATCACTTGCCTCCTCTGTGCATCCCAGCATCACTGATGTCCCTACTGGAAAGCATGATCAAGGGGAGTCAGTGAGAGTGAGGCTGAGGAGGCCTCCCTGTTCCCACTGCTCGCCTGGGATCACCTTCCTCTTTCCTAATCCCTCTCCCATACAGTCTCTTCTGCAACATCATACATATCCTGCAAAGAGTCTTGTCATTCCTCGACTCCCCTTCCTGCCCTTAGAGCAGCTCCTCTCTCTCAAAATGGTATCAGGTTTATTCTTGCTGTGGGGAACAGGAAGGAGGAAAAATCTCAGAACAGCGGTCCTTCTTCTCCAGCATCACTCTGCTGTATGCCTTGTGTGTTAGGGAAGAGATGGGGGAATGCAAGGTAATCTGTAGGTGTTCTAAACAGCTACAATGGTAATTGCATTATTAAAATCCTCTAATGTAAGACTGCCTAGAGAGAGGAAGAACAGTGAAGCTGCCTACTCAATACTTCTCTGTATAAACAAGGCCATGGAATTGCATGCAGTGTACCATGGAGACTGGCGCATGAGAACCTCCTTACAATCTCTGACGCTCTCTAGAGCTGCATTTGCTCGGTTGTTCACTTGCCTCTTTTGTACCTTTGTTCGGTGTTACCTAATCATCCAAAAACAATAATGCACTACCCTTCTACCAAAACCATTCATTTCCTACATCAGTATTTTTCAAGAATCAAAGTCAAGAATCAGGAAGAGGAAGCTGTAAGAAAAAAATGTTTAAGCAAATGTTTTAAAGGAAAAATGTATTCCTGCTTAAATGAAAAAAAAAAAGTATTGCTGCTTAAATGAAAAAAAAAAAAGAAGAAAAAAAAAAGAAAGAAGGAAAAAAAAAGAAAAAAAAAGAAGAGAAAACCCAACAGAACTATCATGTGTTGATTTTGTACCATTTTTACCAGTGCCAGGTAGCCATACACACCTTTTTTCTCCTAACCAATGGCAGCCAGATTCAACATCTTCCTTAGGTAAGCCTTTCCTTCTGCAGGACTCTCGAAGCATGCTGGCCATGCAATCATTTTGAAAGCGTGATACTTTAAAATAGAGTTCAGACCTTCAGTAACCACCTACGTGGGGACTCCCACCCTCTTTCCCTAACTCCACCACACACTCACCTGCCCTTGCTCCCTGTACAGTTGCCATTCATGGTCAAGACAGTCTTGCACCTGGAGGTGCTGCTACAGAGCATCCTATGATAATGCTTCAGCCTTTGAAGTCAAAGCCACAGATCTTGAAATCCTTTCAGCCTGCTTAAAGCACGAGTGCAAGCTGTTTGTGGCCGGTGGCTTTTCTGAGTATCTCTTCATGCTGTTGTGTGGGGAAAAAAAAAAGGTATGCCTGGAAGTAAACCAGGCTTGGACTATAGCTACAAAACCTGTGGTACAGGGATTGGAAGGCACCTCTGAGCCAAGAGTCCTGGGTATTGGCAACTATTGCAGTAACTGGTCAGGCCAGAGTCACAAGTCTTCTGACCTGTTGCCTTTACTCCCATTACTTTAATTTTGAAGAGTTTCAGAGCCTCACCGTTTTGATGGCTGGAAATCATCTCCTAATTTCTGTCCTAAGGTTTTTCAGAGCCACATTATAGCCCTTTAAATCTTCAGCTTAAATAGCTGCGCTCTCCCATTTCATCCCTTGCATTTGGTCCCTACTAAGAAAGGATAATCCTACCGCCTTCTCAATGTCCTTCTTTTGTGAGGCTAAGCAATCTAAAACCTTTTGATCTTCCTCCTCTCTGATTTTAGCAGCACTTACTTGGAACTACTCCAGCCCTAGGTCATTGTACTTGAATATGGATGACCAAAATTGTACATGAAGTCTTAGCCATGCCTTGTAAAATAGAGTAACTCTTTTTCAAATAAAATTATATATACAAATGCAAATTAATATTTTTCCAAAGATTACAAGATATTTCTGAAATTAAGCCTCATCATGATGTTACAACGTAGATGTTATTTATGAGCAAATGCATGCTAGGGCTTCTCTTGCAAGTCACTGACAGAACTGGGTTTTATTTTTTCATTTATTGAAGTCCCTTCCTCTCTTTAACTCAATGCTGGGGTAAAAAATTCCATTAATCAAACTTGGGTATTGTTGTAAGTGCATCTGATGCTGCAGTATACAAGTATTGGATTTCTAGGTGAAAACCCTCCCAGTAAATCACATGCAAACTACAACTATTATTGCCCATTAGTGTATGTGAATTAATTTTTTGGTCAACTTTTTTCTCCAAAAATTTCACAGTTATTGTTCACTGTTGAAATTAGAAATCATCTTCTCTGTGTCATTCTGTTATGCTCCTGTTCTATCATTTTAAGTTTCCTTCTGAGAAGCCATAACCATTCCATGAGAAAAACAAAGGTCACAATTACCTACATAAACAATTCTTTCCTATTCTTTGTTCACTCTCCTGAAAAGGAAAAAGTTGCTTTCACAATACTCTATGCCAGCTGTGGTGGGTTGACCCTTGCTGGGGGCCAGGTGCCCACCAGATCCACTCTATCACTCCCCTCATTCACTAAACAGGGGAGAAAAAGTATAACGAAAAGCTTTGTGGGTCGAGA
>VXBL01007056.1:1014476-1037538 GCA_013400195.1 Aramus guarauna | reverse complement strand
CCCCCCTTTTACAATGCTAAAAAGTAGGAGGTCAGAAATAGAAAGATGAATCCAGTTGTTATGCAAAAATCCATGTAAATAAATATTAACAGGTGGAGGGCTAGATTACTGGATAACAAACTAACAAGATTTTCTGATGTTGTTAAGGGTTTCGTTTTAATCTGGTTTGATCATAAGTCCTAGACCACGATCCCTGAGTTCTGTTTGGTTATCCCATCCTTCTCAACCCACTTTCTCCACCGCTTTCACTGAGAAACGCTGTTGTTAATCTCTTAAACAGTTTGTCTTTATGTGCACATACCAGACCTAGCACACATCAGGCTTTCATCCTTGAAGGACTCACACACACTTATGACAGGACAGCAAACCTTTCACTTTTGGCATATCACAACTATCTCACTGCAAAGTTCTGTTCTCATGTTACTGTCACTGTTTGCCCCAGGTCTTACCCCAGGCTTGAACATCTTCAAGGCTGGGAGTATGAGCACAGAAGAACCTGCCCTGACTGAACCTACTAGGAAAACAAAAACCAAACAAAACCCCAAACTTCTTATTTCTACACCCACTCCCCCAAATAAAATAATCCATGGGGTAGAAACTGTCTCCTGTCTTCAGCAGTGCCCTCTTCAGGTAATGAGAATAAACCCCATCCTTCCTAAGGCGAGGGCCTCTTACATTGCACAGCATCTTGCTTCTTGTGCTTTTATTCCAGCAAAATCCATTTGATCTAATTTATAGTCCAGACTGAGAGGCCTGAGAGTGCCCAAACTGGATCCCACACAATGATGGGCAGCCACACATTCCTGTCCAGCCCTCCCTCTGCATGCACAATGTGCATGGCTGCCCACACTTATCTCCATGCATGCGCAAAGGGAAGCTCAAGACACAATGCACAGTGAGTTTCTACGCTGCTGAATTAATGTAAACATTTAGAAAAAGAGAATCCTCTCTGTAGAAGGAGTTTGTGGTACAAAGCTGTCTACCCACTACTTCCTTTGCTCTGATATACTTTCTACAAGCACATACATTTTGGGTAAGAACTTGATGAAAGAGCCAGATGTGTCTTTCCCTTAGAGATTTGTATTTAAAACCTCCCCACAGAAACAGGGGTGCAATCCTTCCTTCTCCTTTTGTTTCCTTTCAGCAGCCACATTTAACCTATTTTTGTTCTTCCACAGACTTTCGGGTTTTTTTACTATTCATCTGTGGACCAGCGTCTATAACTTGTGGTCTTTGTCCTCTGAAAGGAGGCTGGAATAGGAGGAATGAAGTTCTTTCAATAATGGTTGTTCCTTTCAATAACAGCAACTTACAGATTTTCTTTACATCACCAAGGACAAAGTTATTTTCATACTGTGCCTAATGGTTATTGCAAAGTGACCATAAGAATACAAGAACTACTCTATTATTGCCAAATCCAGTTTCTCCACTTATTATTTCCAATAGTTCATATACCCTCTCCCACCTAAAGTTACCATCTTCTCAGTTCTTCTAATTTAACTATTCATCCAGTCCTATCCTAACCCAGCTTTGTCAAGTAATCCAAATTATGAAAAAAGGATGGAGGAGGGGAGAAAAAAAGAAAGAAAATCTAATACAAGCTGTTCTCCACGCATACACTTTCTGCAGTCCATTAAAAAAATGCCTATTTCACAGATTTGGAAGAAAAGAACAAGTGGGAAAGTGAAAATGGCAACCATGGAAGCCAAATCTGTCACTAACAGAAGAACTTATTTTACTCAAATAGGTTATGGTTCAAGCCTTATGAAGGTACTTTCTGTAAGTTATCTCCATTCACGTATTTCAGCATCGGGTTGGCCAACATGCATGTCTTCCTGCCTCTTACCATATCAACCACATCAAAGAAGCAATGCCAACTCAAGAACTTGTCTGTATATGTACAGCAAATGCAGAGAAGATTTCTCCTCCTTGTTTCTCACTCCCAGCAAGATGGGCTAGAGCCCTGCTGCAGGGCTGCACTGCCGGGAGCTGGAGCCAGTGCTGTCTGGCACATACCATGAGTGCCACAACTGCACTTCTGGTCTCACAGATAAAAATGATGCTACCCACCATGTTTGCAAAGATGTTCCTCATTATTTTAATGAGTATACAGAATGAGCAATTTCCAGCTCCATGTGCCACATCATGTACGAATTAGCAAGCAGAAACAATGTCTTGCAACAACAGCTAGACTGACTAATTCATGTGCAGTTGCAGCTGCACTGCTTTGTCCAAGAACCATACTACTTGTCATCTCTGAGAAAGGTTGGGTTAAAGATGCACTCAGGCCAGTAGTTCTGAGTTGCCTTTTTCCTCACATGAAGGATTTGCAAATAATCCTACAGATCTCCAAGGTCTCTGGATACATCGACTATGTACACACCAGAGAATTTGCACTGCTATTAATCGCTATATTTTCTATGTAAAGTAGACTGGCAACAGAGGACTTCTTACAGTCTTTGATTCTTTATCTTGCCAGTTTATGGAAAATTCCATCACTTATTTTTGGGTGATTTAAAAAATAGAGGAGATATATCACACTTTACACTAGAATTCATCACCACTATCTCTAGCCATTGTCCATCTACATGCTCTTCCTCTTTTCTACAACACATTGTCACCTTCTCTACTTGTTTCTTATCGATATATAAACCCATGTGCTCAGCTGTAAACAAACTCAAGAGTCACTGAAGGCATAGTTAGAAAATCCTGACACCCAGGACCAGCTACAGCTGAGTATTCCAGCACACGGCTATCTAGTAAAGCTGTGAAATCACTCTCCCTGGAAGGTAGGTACAGGTTAGGCAATATATTTCAGTGCTTCACTATACTTACCATCGGAGAAATACTGATGTTTACATATCTCACTTTCACTCTATTTTGGGGGCTCTTATTTGCTGTGGACACAGAGAGTTATATTGCCTCTTTGCCTGTGGTTGTATTTAAGAAATTTGGAGTGTCTCTCCCACATCTTCTTTTCTGTAAATTAAACAATCCCAGTTCTTTCAGACTTTTTTATATATAGCAGTCTGTAAACTTCTGGTAGAGCAGAATTACTTCAAGATGGCCCATATGGTTCTTGATGAGGGATGCCCAAAAACGGACATGGTACTTTTTTGCTAAGGCCTCAGCAGGGCTAAGGAGAGTAGGCAGACTACTTTGTAAGTCTTGTATGGAGCAGTCCTGTTTATACATGCTGGTATGGTATTTGCTTCCCTTACCACACATGCCACTCTGAACCACAGATTAAATGCAAGGCAGCAATAATCACTCCATCTTCCTCGGCAGACCTGTTGCCTAACAAACAATTCATGCCCTATCATGGTGATGTACCCTTGATTGCTGATAAAAAATATAGTATTTTACACTTGACTTGCATCTTATTTCAGACCTAGCTGACCAAAACAAATTAATTTTAATCCCATCCTTCAATGTCTGCACAGCAACTCCTCTCTCAGTTTGACTTTGGCTGCATAGTGAATAAACTTAGTCTCTACTCCACTTTCCAAGTCATTAATAAAAAATGTTAATTCATTTTGGACTATGATAGATGTCTGGCTCAGTATATAGGATTGACCTCTTGCTCAGTATGTAATTCCCATTAATGCCTGCACAGACAGACAGACGGGCAGTTTACTGTGAAAATGGAGATACAGCACACCAATCTCCCACACTTCCTAGGATTTTCAAGGCTATATTGAAATAAAGATCAGATCTACTAGATCTTCTTTTCTTGAAAATGAGCTCTTTTCAAAGAAAATGATTAGGTTATTTTCTATTTCCTTCCATGTTTTTAATTAGTCTTTCCTTCCATCCATGTCCAAAGCCCTCAGGTCATACAGAAACTCAGTTAATGAATCCATATTGCCTAGACCACATTTTTCTAACTGTTCTCAAATTTGAGTACTGTATCTCCTGCACTGCGTTCCTTTAGGGACAGTCACCAACTTGACTGACTTGATATTCATTAAAAATCCTTTTTGCCAGATCTACAGTTCCATTTACTTTAAGAACCTGGTAGTAATCAGAGAAACATGCTCTGAATCACTCAATTGAGTTGCCCTCCTCTTGGTTGTGCTACTTTCCACTTCCAAGTCTCATTTCCATTAGTCCTCTTTCCTTCAGTGGACATCACTGAAAGCTGAAGCATATATTTTATTTGATCATTTTGGTTCTCTGCTCTGCCATCTCTGCAGAGCAAATGCAATCCCTTATTTTATAAACTGTTAAAGAAGTTTTACTATTGGCACATCTTTTCTTGCAACTAAGCACGACTCGTGGTTTTTTACTATGGGTCTGTGTTTCTGACTTTTAAACATTTCTTTATTGATGCTTCTGTTCTTTTTTTCTATTCTTTGTGGGAAAACTCACTACTTGGCTTCTAACCACCTCAAAAAGTTCTTTCTTTGACTAGACTGAGCGGGCTGCTCCGCAAGCATTTCTCCTCAGTTTGAAATACCACTTCCATTTCCTCTGTAATGCTATCACTATTCACCAAACCACACATAAACCAGTATTAACAGGTTCATTAGTTATTTGGTGAGAGTCTCTTAGACCTAGTAATATCTAAACATCACTGTTAAATGTGTCTAAACATCACTTATTCCTAACCCCCGCATCTGCTGTGATGAGGAGTGCCAGCAGTCCTGTAATGCCGAATGAAGAGCACCAGCCAGAGGCACTTTCTGGCACAGGGACTGGGAGAGTGAAGATTCTCCCTGGACTCATCTCCATGAAGCTGTGCAAGCCTAGGTGTCCTTTTTGCTATGCCATTTAGTGGCTCTTCTGCCTTACCTCTCAGACAATACACCAACACTTTTCCTTCAAGATCCATGCAAACAGCTTTCTGCCTATTGCCCTGCTCAAATGCAGTCCAGAAAATGAGACAGTGCCCCACTACCAAAATGCCAAAAGCAAAGGAGAAATTAGTATTAATATCAGTTCTTTTGCCCTCAGAATGTCTTTTTACCCCCAAGAGTAACTTCTGAGTATCTCTGTAAGAAAGTACAAAGCAGAAATACTAATTTCAGGATGACAGCTGACTGCTCTAACCTTTCTGGCTAATGTTGCCCTCATTTTCTAAGTAAGAAAAACTGACATGAAATAGTAGAATCTCAAGCGAAGGCATAAGCAGTGTTTCTGTGACCTGGCCTTTATATCAACCCCTTCATCTCCAGCCAGCAGGAAAAGCTCCCATCGCCTGCACCCGGCACCCACACCAGCCCACAGTCAGGACAGAGAACAGCAGCACGAATCAGTCCCCAAATTCACTGAGTGTGGCTGGAGAGAGGCCCGGTGACAATGGTCACATCAGCACATTTGCTTTTCTGTGCTGCTCGGAGCCTGACCTCTCCAAAGAACGTGTCCTACCAGATACACATCAAGTTCAGTACTCCACCCAAAGGGATCCCAGCACGAGGAGAGCTTTGAAAGACAGCTCTATTAAAAGCAAATTGCATCAAACTCTAAAGGACTCCCCCCCAACAGCTCCCACGGGAACCAGGTGCTTGTGGGAAAGAAAACAAACATAAAGTCATATTAAACACTAAGAAAAATTATATAAAGAATATCAGAGGCTAGGGATTATGGATTTACAAAGCATTGACCTAGAGGATGATGACACTTACAGTCTACCCCTCAGCAGCAGGATCCTTTGTCAGTAATACACATTTTAGGATACTCTTATTTAAAAGTGAAGTACATTTTTCAAGGATTCAAGCACTATAGGGGATGAGTTTGCAATTGATTTTTTTAAGAATCAGCTTTCTTTTCTCAGGCTCTTTTGTTGAACTGATGTAGCATTTCAGTAGCTTGTACCACAATTTTTAGAAATTATCCACCACTGATGATTTTCAAGAAATAAAGGACTCTACACAGTCTTGCCTTTGTATCAACTCCTTCCTTTTTTCATTTTGTGAAACAGATATCAGAACACAGAAAAATACCCCAGGCATCTGTGACTCTTCAGTATGAAATGACCCTTTTGTGAAGCTTTTATCTTATAAAGTATCTCTGTTTCAAGAAAATGTTCATTTCCTACTCAGAGGCCAGTTCTTGTCATCATTTTATAAAGACGGATTTTGCAGCTCTTTCAAAGCAAGATTTTCCTCTTTGCACTTTTCTAAATTAAGCTAGTACCACTAGATGTTATCTGCAGGATAGATACAGTAAGCTCCCTTATCGTGCCTTTTGACCTGCATCACTGAAAGTTTTCTTCTTAAATGCCTAATATTTACTATCTCTATTCTCTACAGCACATATTCATGTCTTACTGCATTCATGTTTTACTGTGTAGTTGCCCTTAGAAGTTGTGAATAACCAAAAAGATTTTAGGCAGTTCAGACAGAACAAGTAAAATGTCTCGCTGATCAGCACCAGAAACTGAAGTCTGAAAAAATACAGGCTTGTGGATTACAGGTATTTTACGTTCCCACCTGCCTCCACTGAGTAGAGGATACAGCACTACACCTTCTTCTCCACACAGTAAGTCTCCTACAGCTACATTTGCCCACAGATAAAATCACTTACAAGGTCTTTTACTGATCTGAGAGGAAACAGCAGTCTCCCATCCAGCAAAAGCCCAGTCTCTTCAGCGTATAAAACATGACCTCAAGGTTTCATGTTAGATTGCAGACAAGATGCCTCCCACCAAACAGGACCGGCCATTGTGGCTACCTCCTGCCTGAGTGGGAGGAATGCAATAAATGCCAACAATGCTGCTATACCCAGGAGTTACCTCATCCATAGAGCTTGCTGAAGAGTGCACTCCTTTCAACTTTTCCTATTCACGTGCAAAACCCATAGGTATTCTGAAAATAACGCAAAAAAGCCAGTTTGTGGTGAGGCTAAGGGGAAGATGAGATGCTTGCAGACACACCATGTTTCCTCAATGTCATTTGATTCTCACAACAATGAGGTAAGAGCTATCACATCCGCTATTTGAAAAGGAGTTTCTTCCCAACACAACAGGCCACGTGCAAGCTGAGCCTTACCAGCACGGTCCATCACCGAAGTAAAACACCAAGACCCTCACAACAGGGAGAAACTAGTATCACCACAACAGCTACAGTTGCTTTGGTACACTATCTCATATTCAAAAATTATTTATTTGGGCAATTATTTCTTGATGTCAGCGCATTTTGTATAAAGCTGTGAGATTTTAAAATGTGATAAATACTGTATGAGAAAACATTTTCATTGGTTTCAGAAACTCAGGGACTGTCAGGATAGCTCACCTGCAAACATGAGGGGTAACCAGAAGGCTGCTACAAAGAGCACAGTTTTAGCACTAGCTTGTTTGTCATAAGAACTCAGAGTTAAAATTAGTATCAGAGCTTCTTCAGAGTAAGTTCTGGAAGATAACATGTTAAAGGGGTGCTAGCAAGATGTCTTGAATCATTTTCCACTGTGATTGTACAGTAAATGTGTTCTTTCAAGTCTCATGAATAATCTCTGCAAAAAAGAAGAGGATGAGTCTAAGCCTGGAAAATTTCCAAGTGTGTCCCTCTCATCCTTTCAGTGTGTCAGTTTAATAAAAACACCCACACATACACACAAAAGATCAACTTCCATCCTAATGAGTACAAGTACTTGCTAGCAATCTAAACGAGACTTCCTCAATGGATCAAGGAGATTTAATCACATCTAGCCCACAAATTTAATGCTTGGCCATTTTCTTGCCAGCATCCTGCCATCATTAACAGCAATATCTGTTTAATGACACACAAGTTCTTCTCATAAGTAACTGAACTAAAATATACCGTGATGAAAGAGCTGTTCTTAAGCCAGTCAACTTTTTGCTGCCTAAAAATACAAGGACAGGATCTGATACTGCTTTTTCTGTTGGTTTTAAGAAAATTTGGAGCAGAGAAACCCCCCAAAAGAGTTCCCACAGTCATGGTGCTATCTATCTGTCATTCTGTGCTCATTTAACATTTGTTTCTAGTTGAGCTGAACCACCACTGCCAAATGCCAAGATTGACTCAGGGTCTAATCTTTCTCCTGAAGTGGGCAAAAGATGTTGTTACCTTGCCTTAGCAACAGCCTCCTATGGGACCCAGCCTGGAAGAATGGCCCTTGGAGTGGGATCCCTAAAACCCCATGAAAGTAAGGTTGTAACACAACAGTCATCTGAGGAAAGACCAGTCAGCGTTTCTCTGGAACACCATGGAGAAGATTCAAAGCACCAGGCTGAAATCCAAGGGCCAGAGCACAACCTGACTCTGCCAGAGGTGAAATGGATTATTAGTATTAATCCTGGTCAGACTGTGGACTGGCTTTGTTGATATTTTCTTGACGAAAAGTGACTGTTCTGTGCATATTCCAAAAGCAAGGGACACACTGTATTTATTTTTGCCACTCTCCAGGAAGTTTGTTTTATTTTCCCAAAGCCAGGGGACTAGCTTAAAGTTTCTAAATCAAGGAGAGAGGTTTATGCAATACCAAAGATTAAAGGGGGGGAAAGAAACCCACCCAGTCTGCAGCGATCCCTTTCCAATGCATTAACTCCTTTCCTGCCAGATGTCCTGAAGCTTCCAGAGACATAGCTCCAGAGAAAAACAGAGGATACAGGATGATAGCACCATATCTCATTTCCCTTTATAAAAATCTGTGACTACAGAATAAATTCCTTCATGGGAAAAGCGCACTGGCAGCGCAACCCATGCTGAGGCCAGAAGCACAGACGCTGTGGCAGGTGACAACAGGATGTGGGCTGTTGAGTAAGTGACAGCCAAAACAAATCACACCTCACAGATCTGTAATTAGGTTTTTAGCAAATGTCACAGCTAGCATCTACACCAATCTTCTCATTTAAGAAGTGCATACTCAGTTCTGACAACAAAAAGGCACAAAGGATTTCTGGATTAAAGAATAAAAAAGAGCCATAATGCTTGCTTGAAGGGAAAGCATGATTGTTTCCTAGACTGTAAGGCATCGAAAGACAGTCCCTGAAATGGAAATGTTTTCTTAGACCAGTTTATAGGTCAACCAGAAGCCCTTCCTGAGAGATGACAGAAAGCATGGAGTCTTCCCAGCAGATTTCATGCATTGAGCCTTCCTCATTTCCATCCAGTTCCCAAACTCTAGTACTAGGAACAATGAAATGTGAAATATGTGTTATTTACATAAAGTATTACTGGAATATGCATCTAGATGAAAAAACCAAACCCAAACCATTCATTTGGATTAATTGCCATTTTCAAGAAGTCCTCATCAGGGGACTGACACATGGGTAAGATTCAAGCTAGCAAATCTGAGCTGTTCATCTAGATGCTTTTTATAAGCAAAGGCGGCACTTCATCTCATCTCATCCTTCAACAGCCATATATAGCGATGCTTCTCTCCATTGGACTGACTGCAAAGAGACACTGGGGTGGAGAACTCTTGTGTAGACATCTACATTGCAAACATCTAGAGTTAGACTAGATGAATCTCTACTCACCTATACCAAGAAGACAAAAAAGAAGGGCTTGGGATGAGAAAGGCAGCAACAGATCATGCTGCAGAGTGAGTCCCGGGATGAGCTGTTTTCAGAGGGACAGATTTGTATGGCTGTTCCCACAGTGAAGCCAACAGATCCAGCTGGAACCAGAGCGGCAGATGCACCACCACAGCGGCTGCCTCCAGCCTGACATTACAGCAGCACCGGTTTGGCTTGGCAGTGCTAAAATTAGCACTTTATTCCCACCAAAAGCTCAAGTATTGGCTCTCTTCTCCCATGTGGCAGAACACCTTGCCCTCTTCCTTGGAAACAAAAGACTTTGCTCCAACCCTCCAAGAAAGTTACTCTGAAACGTCTCTCTACAGCCTTATCTTAAAGACACAGGCCTCCAGAGAGGAGAAAAGGTTCAGCAAGGGACACCATTAAAAGCTTTGATTTTTAGTGATTAAGGCATTCAGGCGTGACATTTCCTACTCCCCGTTCCATTTCATCCCTTTCAAATTAAGGGCTGGATTCAATCACTGGCTTGTTTCTACAGGCATTTAATCATAACGAAAAATAAACAAAAAAACCTGGCGATGAGACAAGCTCTGCAGCCTGCCTTCTTCCTTACACTGCTACAACTCATCACAAGGCAGTTCAGTTCAGCTGTGAAAATGCCAGTACCTATCCTGATACAATCCAGAAAACCACGATGCATCACCAGCTCTCTGGACAGCAGTGAGAACTTTTTGAAATTTAAGACAAGCACAAGACACGATTGCCCTTACAATTACAAGTAGTTAAGGAAAAAGATAGCAGATGCCATTTAAAAAAAAAAAAAAAGCTCTCATCGCCCTCGTCCTACCACAAGTCTTAGAATTACCCTGTTACCCAATTCTGAATACGCAATGTTTTCAAAACACAGTGTCAGTGCTTATCTGATGTCCAGGTCCAAATATTTTGTTTTCCTAAAAAGGGCCTGAGAAGCCAAAGAAATCAACATCTTTAAGTTTCTGTTGGATGCTAGAAAGGATTTGAAGCTCAGGACAAACAGGGTTTGTCACATGACAGGGGAAAAAAGGAAGCAGAATAATAAAATGTAACATCAGCATCTCCCTGGGAGGATCAGCGGTTTTGCATCATGTTCTTGCTAGTTCCTAATTTCAAGCTGTGGATCTTCCATAATAAATTTAGCATGGCCACTCTTAGTAACTTACGCAGGGAATGATGAATTCAATTCAATCAAATGACTACTTAGTCTCACTGACCAAAATCTTGAAAACACAAAAGAACCCAAAATAATACTTTGATGATATTTTAGGAATTTCTAACACTAAAGGTCTGAAAAGGGAAGAGACCAGAGACAGGAGAGATGATTAAAGAGCATGTCATCTAATGAAATTAAAATTAAGTAGTACCCATGAAATGGAGTTGAACCCCAAAATATAAAATGTAAGAGACAAAACAAATATTTTACACCTATGGTACTGAATTTTGGAAGGCAGACAAACTTTTCCCCACTCTCTTCCCTCAAGCAGCCCTTGGGGGAGCACTCACAGGAGGAGTCCTCCCTGCTGAGACTGGCAAAGGAAATAGTACGTGAAGAAATACTGCCCCAAACCAGCTCCGTCATCTGTGCCACACACCCGGGAGACCATTCCAGCAGGCCACTGCTGGAGAAATCATAAGCACATCACACACTTTGAGCCCTCCCAAGTAACCCTCTCTCTGCTGCCCTTCTTTTCACCTTCCTTATGGCAGTGCAGGCAAGAGTAAGGAGAGGCTGAATCTAGCATCCATGTGTTCGTCGCTTCTGACGTAGGCATGGAGCTCCGCCTTTAGCTCTGCCCTGCTTCAGCTTTACAATCAAACACCAGATACTGGTACCTTTTTTTACCATGAGGTAGCTTTACACTTATACTTAGGATTAACCATCTCTTAAAAAAAATTTTTAAAAAATCACCATTCACTGCTGGAGACAGAGTGATATTAAACTCCACTGGGAACAAAAAATAAGGCTTTTATTGGAAAGAGAGCTGCGCACAGCTGCTGGGTGAAATCCTGAGGATGCAAGGCATAAAACCAGGCTGTATTTAAATATTCAGGACTCAGAAAAGAGCCTACGAATTAAGGGAGGAACTAACATCAGCCTGTCCTCAGTGGAGAGTGACCTCTGCAGGATGGCAGCACCAAAGGGTAAAAGCTCTGATGTCAAAGATAACAAATCTCTTCCTCCCACCCCCGGAATAACTTAAAATAAATAAAATAAAACCTGAGCAGCATTAAACAAATATCAAGTGAAAAGATGGTCCCCATTTTCAGTGTACTGTTTGCAGTATGAACCGTCTGTAATGAAAAAGTACACTTCTTAAATTGCAGATCCTAAATATCTATCACTTCCAAGCAAACCTTCTTGACTTCAGTTGCTTTTGGAAGACCAGAAATTACTATTATTGGTGTGTTACACTCCCATTACCAAAAATGAGCATCCTCTGATCTCTTCTCTATCGGGGTGGTGAAAACTTCTACTTTTTTATGCATTTCTTTAGCCAGCAAAGCTTATCTGGATGCTCCATTTTTTTGCCTCTCGCCCTTCACTGATTTCTGCTGCTATCTTCCTACAAATTAAGGAAGATTAGAAACATTTTAACAGTACTGGAACATTTCCATTATTTTTCTTTAATACAAAAGAGTCATTAAAAGAGATAATTGCAATATGCAGAGAGATGTAAATCTAGGACTGTTCAGCATTCTAATGAAAATGGAATCCCAAAGGCATGTGTTATATGCTTCTAAACCAAGCTCCTTCTGTTTTATGGAAAAAAAGCCCAATACCACACCAATCACAGCATTTTACAGTTACTACGGAATTAAACAAAAGGGCCACCACAGTTGCAAGCAGCTGAAACAAAGCATTCAGCAATACATGACAGCTAAAGTCAAGCTCATCCTTCTTTTCTCCTTTTATTAAAATGCAATGCACATGAGAAACATTTTATTGTCTGCTTCAGAAAGTTGATAATAGTCGATTTGAAATTTATAAGCACTAATAAGCTAACAAATCCAGTTTATCCTCCTGTTCACCATTAGTGTTGATGAGATCCAAAAATGGGAGATGAGAAAAAAAACACAGATGCAATAAAATAAAATCCAATGACTCACTTTGGGTACCAAGAGCTTGTGGGGAGAAAAAAGGCTGAAGCTTAATGTATGAAACATTGCAAAGTCAGATGATTTTTTTTATTTTCCTGCATGGGACATATACACAAATGAAGGAAAGTACATAGAGCATAAGAAGGTGGGGTAAGATTTCAGTAAGAATTGGCGCACAAATGTGACATAATACACAAGCCATCTAACTTTTATGTAACTGTGACAAATTGTTATAGCTAGCCTGCATTTACAACAGTGCCAGCAAGAGCATATTTTTTCACTTTTAATGAGCATTATTACAGCATACGAGGTGGATTCAGCCCCTTTTCTCAACACGTTCAATATTTGGCAAATGTATTATTTAATATCTTTATAACAATATAATATGCATGAGATACATATATTTCACAATATACAGAAATACTTCAGATATTGATCGAGGTGAGGTAATCTCCCTAAAATCCTCTATGCTGCTGCTGCTCGAGTCAAAGACATTTCCTCATTATTATGCTGCAGCAAGTTCCAAAATCCTACTGGAGTGACCACCTCCCTGACACTCCATCCCCGTGGGTTTATTGCAGGGAGGTCAGACTGCACATTGAAGGTCCACCTGAAGCACCTCAGTCCTACCTCTACAGGAGATTTGGGCTTTTTGCTCAAGACCCAAAGAAATTCACCCACTTCCCATGAACTAGAATTTCCATGGACTTTCCATGGACTCCACTTTCCATGGACTGTATTTAAATTTTTTTTAGCAATCTCTACAGTGCTGTGAATTGTCCCCTCGACACTCTCCAGAGACCCTGCCCTGGCTTTTTTTCTGCCAGCTACGGAATAACGTAATTCTTCTGAACTCATGAGGAAAAATCAAAACTCCATCAAAATATGAAGAAGGGAGCTGCTAAGTCTAGAGAGGCCCTTCAAGTGCATATCTAAGTCTTGGAAGGATTAGTTTTATTTAAGACTCCAGTATTTATATGCCACTGTACTGCACTAAAATCATAAATATTATCGTCTGTAAGACTGATACTAACAGCCCACTAACAACATGGCTGCTCGAGGTCTCCAGACCTTTCAACTTCTGCTCTGCTTGGTGGGGCACCTGATGGTCTGAGAGGTGCTGGCGGCCACGCTCCTGTCAACTCCAAAAAAGCACGCAGATGCTTCCCATGAGTCTGCACCTCCATCCTCTTTGATGGATGGAAAGCTGCTTCTGGAAGACCCATTTTAAATAGACAACCAGCTCTGGGGAGTGCAAAGGACAATGGGGATGAAATTAAGAAAGAGTTGCAGAGTGACTAAGATCAAGTTTTCTTAGGAGGACAGATTTTGCTGCTTGATGCCTATTTGCATTTACACCCAGCTACACCAGTATCTCTGCTTCCTTGGTAGCAACACATACAGCTCTAAGCTATGAATCTGAAGAGATGCATCACATCACACTGACCTTCCTGAACGGCTCTGCTGATTAAAAACTTCAAGTGAGAAGCTTTGCATAATCTCAGCTTTTAATTCTCAGGATAAAAATGACAGTTTAAGCAGTAAGAAGTCTCAGGATTCTCAGTAAAAGCTTTGCCTGTCATTTAGTGTAGCAGGTGCTTCACAGCTCTGATCCTACAAACAGGTAGGCAAGTGTTCATTTGTGATCCTAATATTTCCCTTCGTAAGTAATGGGACTGCTCTCATGCACACACGTCTATCTGCAGTTCACGGTGTGTATGTTCAAAGAATGAGGCAGCTGGTTTCATTCCAGTGAGGATTTCAATAATTACATTAGAATTAGCAAACTTTTATAACGCTCAGTTTAAAACACTGACGTTCAGTCCCGTATTTCTAAGAGCACAAATACACTACAAAGTTAAGTATTTTATGAGTTGACAAAATATAACAGCTAGCTTAAATACATATGCCCATGCATGCATATGCATACTGATGCACACTCACATACACAGAGCAAAATGTAAAAGTTCTAAGTTTACCCGATAAAACTTAAGCAGCACAACCCAAGCGGACCAGCAATGGCAACAGCAAGCTGAAGGATGGGTGGTGTTGAGATTCGCTGTCAGACCAGTGTGACTGGGGAGAGGGTGGCTCTGCGTGTCCATGAGGGGACACACTGCCGGCAGCCTGGCTCCAGCCCTGGTGCGCAGAAGCAACAGGAGACCCAGCTGAGCAAGTCACAGTCACGATGTGCAAGGCAGAGGTAGTAGCTACGCCTGCTATGGCATGCCAGGGAATAACTTACTGCTCTCCAACCAAAACCACAGCAAATGCTCAGAGCATCACCAAGCCTGATGGTGAAAGAAGGGCGGACCGCTGTGGGACTCAGAACTGCTTGTAAACCCATCTCACCGCGCACACGAGAGCCACCACCACCCACCACGACACCGCTGAATGGCACACTGCCAAACACCACGGTGGAAGCGGCGGCTAATAAGAGTGTGTTTATGTGAGCCTCTGTGGTGTGGATGCAGCATTGGGCCACAGTAAAAAAAAAACACCACCAAAAACCAAAACTAAAACACACTACCCACCAAACCCAGCTTCCTACTCCCTGCAATAACGTTAGCAACTGAATTTTTCCCACTCAACTTTGTAGTCGTCTGCCAAGAAGACAGGGAGACCAAAAGGTATCCACCATTCGTCCTGATTACGTCAAGGAAGCTCAGCAACCCACTGGACTAACCCAAGGCAGCTTTCATCATGCAGCAGGACTACTATGAGATATAAAAAAAAAAAGTTACATGCATCTCAATAGTTTTCACCAGAATGTGGGAACAAAATAAAGCAACACTGAAATAAAGGCAAAACTATGCATGAGGCCAGTAAGAAACTCCTTTCTAAAAACTAAAACCAAAAACTTCAACTCTGCAGACATTTTGCAAAAGCAGAAACACTGATCAAAAAAATGTTGCAAGTAATTTGCCTTGCTCTGCTCCATGTCCCTTTTACAAAATGTAGTTCCTGTTGACAACACCTCTTTTTTACAGTCCTGGTGCTTTTCTGGGAGGACAGACACTATAAGAAGAATCATACAATCACAGACTGGTTTGGGTTGGAAGGGACCTCAAAGACCATCTAGTTCCAACCCCCCTGCCATGGGCAGGGACACCCTCCACTAGACCAGGTTGCCCAAAGCCCCATCCAACCTGGCCTTGAACACTTCCAGGGACGGGGCATCCCAGCCTCTCTGGGCAACCTGTTCCAGTGCCTCACCACCCTCACAGTAAAGAATTTCTTCCTTATATCTAATCTAAATCGACCCTCCTTCAGTTTAAACCCATTACCCCTTGTCCTGTCACTACAGTCCCTGATAAACAGTCCCTCACCATCTTTCGTGTAGGCTCCTTCAGGTACTGGAAGGCTGGTATGAGAAAGAAAGACGGTATAAGAAAGAATTTCTTGTAAGTCTTGAACTCAGGAGTAATTTGCTTTGTTCGCTCCTCACTCTTGCTCTTCTTCCACCCCCCCAAACAGATAACCTATCAGTACTTAAACAGGAAAGCAAGGAGGAGTGGGAACGTCTTTGTAATTTTGGTCTTTTGCAAGTGTATTTATTTTTTTTCCCAGTGTGTTTATTTTTAACTGCTTTAAACACTCAGCAAAGTCATGTAATTGCTCCCAGACCCAGCCTCGCGGTGGAGGCACCTCGCAGGGCGGCGAGGCTGGGCTGGCAGTGTTCACAGCTGCAGCAGGGCTGAGCGTTCGCAGGGCTCGCTCGGTGCAGGACAGCGTCTTCTGCACCCATCGCCGCCAGCAGCGAGAGCTGTGTCCACATCTGGGACAGCAGCAGATGCAGTGTCTTCTGCACAGAAATGCCTGAAGAGGGAAGTCCCAGGTTGGCCGCACCGAGATGCATTTCACGACGGGTGTCATTTCCAGCTGGAGGGTTGGTGTTGAGGGCAGAAGGGCATCAGAGCTGCAGTGGCTTCTGCCAGACATGTCGCCTGTGCTTTTTTTCTTCGGGTCCCAAATATATACTGGGAGATTCTCCCACCCTCACCATAGTCCTCTTTTCATCCCCTTCTCTGTCATGCAAGCTTTTTGCCATCTCAAAGGCTGGTACGTCTTCAGTAAGACATGAGGTCTTAGCACTGGGCTTTCACAGTGGCATTTACAGGAATCAAAACACAAAATATGCAAGATATAAACAGAAAAAAAAAAAGGGAACGAGACACTCCGCAAGAGCACACTGTCAACCCACTGCAGTGGTCTCACCAGGTTAGAGCTGAGCTGTGCCTCTGTTTTTCATCCCACTTAAACTTGTCACTGCCTTGCTTTCTAGCTTTCTAAGGATCGCACTGGATGTGGTCGCTGAGGCACTCTAAGGGATTTTTTGTGGGCATCCTACTATTAATAGAGTAATTTGCTTCCCCTGCAGAATGTAACTACTTGAATGCCCCTCACCAGGGAGGCAGCTTGGGATGGAGCACACACCACCTTGGTGCTCTGCAACCCTACCAAAATTGCCTTCCCCAAACTGACAGGGTCAGAGCTCTTCCTTGCCGTCATTGCTACGCCAATCTGCAGAGAGGGAAAAACCCCATGAACTCTTGCAGCTAGAGTTGCTGGAAAGCTGGAAAATGGCATCTCTGCTGGCACTGGATTGCAATCTCCCGAACAGGAGTAGTTGAATTCATACCACATGGGAAAAAAAACAATCCAAAATAAAACCTCCAAAAGACAAATTGCATTAGCCCAAAAGTTTAGGTTTTCTAAATGGAAAAGCTCAGAAAATTCTCATTTTTCTTGAAAAATGCCTTCTTTTTCTTAAGAACTTGTCCCAGTGCCCTGCAGCATTCAGCAGAAGGTTCTCAGTAACACTGAGGGTCCCTGATGCCACGCTGCCCTCCAAGGGGACACCTCAGAGCATGAGGATGGCTG
Organism: Aramus guarauna; assembly: GCA_013400195.1. Taxonomy (NCBI): domain Eukaryota; kingdom Metazoa; phylum Chordata; class Aves; order Gruiformes; family Aramidae; genus Aramus; species Aramus guarauna. The sequence continues at coordinate 1,020,077 of VXBL01007056.1, read as the reverse complement.
GACATGGTGACCTTTTCCCTCCCACCACACAAAACACCCTTCTAGATCTATGAGACATGGTAAGCAGCAGTGTCACTTTTTCTCCAATAAAAGGCAAAACTAAAGGCAGTTCAGATGGCTCCTAGGCCAGGAAAAGGTGGAAAAGGTGATGTTTCTAAATTGAGCAAGACTTTAAAAGATGCATTTAATTTTTTTTTTTGCCAAAATTTTTTAGCTTTGACAGACATTTACAGATTTCTCTTTTGCTTCCCTGGTTGCAACTAATCCTGACTGAACTGTGCGGGGCTTTGCTTTCCCCATGGGATGGAGAACCAAAGAAGAAAGCAGGAGGGTGGCTTTCTCCAAGAGCTCTTTTTAAAGTCCTTTTTGCTATTCAGAAAGCCGTGTTTCACACTGATGACAGGCATGGGTACAGGTTAATACAGGTTGCCTTATGCTACAAATATCCCCTGATTTTAGTGGGTTTTTTAAAAAAATCAAAAACCCCCAGTATTTTCTACAGTGGCTTGTAATCTCAGAGTCTACAAAATATAAAATACAACTAGTATCCCTTCTCAGTCTGTTCTGTGTTCATTAGGAAGGAGGATAAAATATGCAGTCTATAAATTCAAGTCAGCATTAGTATGCACTTCGCTACTGTTCTCGTGATCTTTCACTAGACAGTGTTATTCCTGAATTAAATACTATTTTTAAAAGGAACCTGTTGTTCTCTTTAAAATGTCATGCATTCTTTTAATGCCATATACCAACACTGAACAATGAAAACCATTTTATCCTTCTGGAACTCATACTTTGAAAACTTAGTTCTACAAAAATAAGTTATTTGAAAAAAAAATTTCATCAGAGGTTTTGAATTCTAATAGGTTCCTAACATTCATCTACCCCATTTCTGGGCCACAGGTACTACAGGAGCATATTCTCATGAACAGATAACAGATTTTCACTGGAAAGCCTGCTTATTAGAAGGAGATTATCTAATAAATAAATATGTTCCACAATTATACAGGAATTAAGGAAAAACTTAAAAATTATTATGAATTGCCTGTGTCAAAATGGTTTAATTTTATCAAAATAAAACACATTTAAAAACATATTTCCTCTTGAAATTTTGAATTTTTAACTTTTCAAACCAGTTAAAAGAAAAGAAGTGCTACAAAAAGCACATTTCAAACTTCTGGCAGCTGGAAAGCCAACCGTGCTTTAAACACATCAAGTTACAGGCATCCCACCATATCCTTTCATAGGACATTAAACCATGTACATCCTCACTGAAAACTTGCTCCCTACCTCTCATGTGAAGTTTTGCAGCTTCTAGTAAATGAGTTCATTATACTTTTTTTCAGATAAGTCAAAAGTCAAGGTCTATCAGAGATCTTCTCTCCAACCACGTGCAAAGATGCGATCATGGCAGCGGGTTCAGTCTCTTACTAGCCAGACTAACCGTGCAAACCAGGAGACGCCATAGAGCGGAGGTGTTAAATGGACACAGAGCAGAGCGTCCATATGGCCATCAACATTTCTGCTCTATTCCTCTAACCCTCTAGAACTCACTTTCATAGTTAAATTTCAAAAGCCTGTGGCAATACTAGATTTGCTGCACAGGGTACCCATCCCGCTTTGCAGCTTAGGTGGTCTACCCATCCAGAGCGAGCGGCAAGCGGTGTCATACAAGAATGGCAAGATCACCGTACATTTCTGATGAAAGAGATGACCTCATTTGGGTCAAAGCTACAGAGAACTGGACCCACTTGGGGACACTTAGTGGCAAAATGGATCTGAATTGCAACTGTGTGAGTACTTGCTTGCTTGTCTTTTTTACTTGAAGAAAATTAAATTTAAAAACCCCCAAAATTTCAAACTTTTCTCATTGAAGTTAAAAAGGAAAGCAACCCATAGTTTTACTGCATATTTTTAACATTATATATAAATATAATAATAAATATTAAAATTTGCACTGAAATGGCTGTTCCCTGGGCATGTTTTCTGACAGCACAGGAAAGAGAGGGCAGCAGCTGTGGTGGCGGCAAGGTGCTAAGCTGCTGTAAGTTACAAGCTGTTGTAAGTACGTAAATAACCATCTGGGTCAGGTCTGGATCCAAGGCAAGTGCCCTAACCGCCAGCGTTTTGTCACTCTCACCCTTTACTCCTGGGGCTCACCAAATATCTAAGTCTTTTATTTTATTGTTTAAAAGGAACAGGATCAAAAGGAGAGACAAGGAGTAATATAGCCCCAAATAGCCTTTATTTTGCAGATCACATTACTCTCTTAAGAGATGATTGATGTGGCTTCAAGTCCTTTTGGCCTTGAACCCATTCTTCATTATCATCTTCCAATCACAGAGTAATTGGTAAAAGCAGAAGAATTACCACTTCAGCCTGAAACCTTTTTCCATCCAAACCTATTCAGCCAATCATCCCAAATTTCCAAATAGTTTCAGGATGACAGAAACCACTTTTCTTTTTTTTTTTTTTTTTTTTTTAAAAAAAAATTTTTAACTTTTTTTTTAATAAAAAATGTTTAACTCTGTTCTTAATGAAAAGTTGGAATGGCTGGCTTCAATACCCTCTATAAACTGAAAAGCACATTTTTGATGGTTTACATGGATCCACCACAAAGAATGTTAAACTCCATAAAACCCACTTTCAGGTTAAATGTAAGGTATTCTAGTTCTTGCTAAGATGAAACAAAATGACCAAGGAATTTAACGTAGTTAAAGTTTTTGAATTTTGTTTTTAGGGATTCCCTTCCTAGGCAGAATCAAGGGCTCAAACACATGGTTCATTACAAGAATTAAGCAGTTACTCTGTGTCAGCTGATGTGCGGTAACCTCTTCATACATATGCTTAGATCTAGATAAATACAAAGTAATATGACTTAAATTATTGTACTTTGACTGCAATCTAAACTAAATTGAATTACTTAGTATTTGCCATGGGCAAGGAACATGTGCACAGCCTATTACAAACAGCTTCTTTACTAAAATACAGTACACTACTCGGCAGCAGTAATATGATTATGCAGCTGACACCCAACCTGTCCATTGCAACACTCCCTAAACTCATCATTTCATTGTTTTAATTGCTTTTCTGGACTGTAAATGCAATATTTAAAAGCTATATTGCTCTGCTCTTGTAATTTTTTTCTCTTTCCTTACCACATTGCTGATAGATACTACAAAATTTCATTGGAGTTTAAGAAAATTTGCCCTTCACTATTAAGGAAGAGCATTTAATGTTACAAAGCACACAACTACAAAGTTCCCAGGAAAATTTTCATTTAGCTAGATGACTGTAAATACAGAAATCTCATTACAAAGAGTTGTTTGAAACTTATACCAACCAGATCGTGACAAAAATTGCTAAATGCTAATTTGATTCATACCCTATTTTTAGGGAGAAGGCTAGTCTTGCAAAAGATGCCAGTTACTCTAACTTCAGTCTTGCAAATGCCTCTATGTGGAAAAAGAAAAAACACTAAGGAGGGCTTGAATTTTGTTTCTAAGCAGGTAATGATACAGGAAAAAATGGAATGAAAAAGAAAAGGGAACATGTTGAAATTATTAAAGCAAAATGGTCATAGAGAATTGCCAGAAAAACAAACAGTATAAATTGAAAGATGTTTTTTAAAGACTGGAGTCTCTACCCCATTACAAAATTGAGTGTTTTCTGATGGATAAAGAACATTTATAAGAAACAGCCCTCCCATACACTACAGCATGGCAGTCAAAACTAGAATAGGTCTTGAGGAGCAGAGAAAGCCTTCTCCTTTGAAGGATCTCAAAAAAGACTGGATAAAGCACACATAGATGTTACTTTCTTTGTTCATGTGTGAATAATCGTACACAAACATAAATACTTTGCAAAGTTTGCCAATGACTTCTCGAAAGTCCAAACTGTACAGCAAAGTTGTCCTCTGGCAGGCATTGAAGATTGCTTTTTTCACGTTCTACATGTAACATTGTCAGCCGAGTTGCTGCTCACAGGAAATCTTTCTGCAAAGGCAATCATCTTGCCAACATTCATAATTTTAGCACTACTCAGGCAATAGCTGGTGGCTTAGTCTTAATTGGTTGTAGTCTTAATATCAGGAGTAATGTGAATCTACCATTATGGAAAAAGTTCTATCAGCCACTTCAGAGAAAATATGAAAAAAAATTGCTATTGGTTCCCTATCAAAAGTAAACCAAATGCTTTCCTTCCTTGCTTTTAGATTTCACTTCTAACAGTCTGTAAAGCACACAACTGTAAAGTACATGGGGCTGCTCAGAACTTAAGCCCAAGCACTTGCACACTTTGAGCCAGGAGCTTATCACTGAATACAGCGGTTACCCATGTAGCAGACGTAGCTTTTGCTCCACCAGAAGAAAACGCTCGTGATCAGAAGGGTCAGAAGGGTCTGACGATGCTGCCTTCCCTTAAAGCCCTACATGCTGACGGGGCTGCGCATGGGTCCACAGAGGGGATCACTTGGCAGGAAGCAGCCCCTCACACATGGTCTGATTCAGGATGCATTAATGCTCCTTAGAGTTAAATCTCAGAGCTTGGGTCCACAAAATAAACTTAAATGCAATATGTTAACAGAAAGTTAGATTTTTACATTAACAAGATACATATAATGCATTTGCTAAGAAAATAAATGTCTTTGAGTGAACCAAATATGCCCTTATTTCTAATAATAGGAGAGAAAATTACAGTTGGCAAACTTGAGAGACAATTAAGCCAGTGTTTCAGAGAACTCCAGATCACTGCCAAAACAAATATTCAGATAAAAGAACACAGCTTCCACTCCCTGCTTCCTTATTAATTGTGTTTTCTTCTCTAGCCATTACAAATAGGTTTGTAAAATAAACTCCAAAAATATATTGGTCTCTGTTTTTTGATTTGCACTTGATTGTTGTTTCTGAGGATGCTACCAACTGCTGAAGAAGAAAGGATTGCACTAATATTCATCCTATAAATAATGTCATAAAAAAAAAAAAAAAAAGAAAAGCCACTGCACAGCAAGGTTAAGCGAGGACAACGTGGGAAAGTCACGGTATAAGGGACTGTGAGGCCTCTCACTTGGCTTTCCAAGTGCAGGATATTCATTGCATTTTATTAGCTGATTAACGAGGTGTGTGGCAATTCATCTGGAGCTACTACGGTCCTTTGATCCACCCTTCTTGCAAGCACTCCCCTTAACAGACAAAAACCGTTCTTTGCGGCTAAAATCCCCCTGTGTCCAGCGGGACAACGCTGCTGGGGGCCAGGCTGGAGACCGGGGGCACAGCCCCCCCACCCCAGGGGGAGAGGTCCAACCATCCACTCCGCAGGACTGACCACTCGCCCTCCGGGGTCAGCCCGAGGGGCCGTCCCCCACCCGCTGGACCTGATGCAGGGCACACAGAAGCTGGCAGTGTGCGTTCTGCGTGCCAGCCCACGTTTCTGTGAGGCTCTGAGGAGTCTCGCCACCACCTGTCTTGATGGGACAGGCAGCTGTTGCATGGGTGTTCCTGAACGTCCATGCTTACTTTGGGGAAGCCCTCAACCTGCAAAAGCTCTCTTTGCCCTTGCACACGCAGGTATTGCTAACTTCAATACAAGCAATTCAAAGCTTTTTTT
>VXBL01007056.1:956357-1014446 GCA_013400195.1 Aramus guarauna | reverse complement strand
TTTTTTTTTTTTTTCAGAGAAAGCATGGCCTTGGATCTATGTATGATTTGTACTGTTCAAGCCTGAAGATCTCAAATACTAAAATTCTTCAGTTTGCTCTTGGCAGCTGAAAAAACTCTCCACCTGGTACTGTAAGGGAGACATGTGCAGAGCCCACTGGACCAACCATCCATTGTGATTGCCAGCAGAGGTGGGAAGCTGGACTCGATGACCCAAGGGTCCCTCTAATCCATAGGCTACAAAGGCCAAGGTTAAGCTTCATATGGTAGCGTAGGGTATACAATCCTGGCTGTGTTCAGCTGGCAGTGGCTATTTTGGTGTTTAGTTTGCAGCTTTAGAAGGATACTAAATAGTACAGTTTAAAGCAGGAACACTTGAAAGCAGGAAATGTCACAAAAAAGGCAATTTTTCATGAGTGTTCTCTCTTCTGCCGTCTTCACTTTAGACCAAAACCCTAGAAGCTGTCCTTATCTAGTGGCTTTGGAAGCCAGCTCCAAGCAACAGGGAACAGACGATGATATGAATCCGGAGGGAGCAGGGCAGGAAGGAGGCAGGAAAAGCGGTGTGATAAGAAGTATCATCCTGATGGAGAGAAGAGTGCAGTGTCTCCAGAGAGCAGTTGGGATCTCCATCTGTACCAAACAGACAGAGACATGACAGTTTCACAAACGTCTCTGAGATTGGATGAGGCAGTCCTCTACGCCAGCTGAGCATCAAAGCAACTGCTGATGAGCTTTACAGTCAAATATCATCCAGAATTGAATTCTGTTTTCTTGTGCAGTGAGTGTGCTTCTGCTTTTGTAATCAAGAACCTAAATTTTCTAGAATAATCCTATCTTACTTTAACATTCTTCCGTAGTAACAGGGTGATCTCAGAGGAATCAGCGGCACTGAAACACTGAGCTCATCGGGGAGCGTGCATACATTTTGGGAGGGACCCGACGGCCTACGCATAGCCATCTAGTGCCACTTCAAATGCACTTTAGGATACATGAGACTTCCCGGGGTGCTAGCAGAGTGACATGGTCCTGTGCTGGATTGCCAACAGGTGGGACAGCCAAGGTCACCTCAGCTGGCACCAAACACCTATGAACCCCAACTGTCCCTCTCAGTGCCAGGGTGACCCAAGAAATGAATTAGAATTCCCAGAAGACGAATATGCATTTTTCTCTACCAAACCGGAAAGGGCATTTTAAGAACAAAAATCTACTTGCAGCAGGTCTAAGCCTGCACCCTTTTAGCAAACAGCAGCTGGTGGAGAAATACCTTATGAGTTAAAGTTTACCTATAACCATCATTACAAAGCTGTTCAGTAAGATGGAGGCAAAAAAAAAGGGAACTCCAGTGGCATCCTGAAGGACAGGGCTCTTCCGAGGAGGAAGGGCTGCTGCTGCTCCTGGCTCATCTGGAAGGCAACACTCGCTGCAGGTTGTTCTGCTGATGAGCTCCTGAGCCCATTAACTGCAAGTTGATGCTGCTGTTAATGATTAAACTCATAAAACTAAGTTTTATGGATACCTAGCTTTAATGGAGTTCCCCACTCCCGACAGTCCCATGCACGGCACCAACCAGCCTGTCATAGTTACTACGTGAATCATTTTAAGTACGAGCTGTACGCAGGTCTCAACGACGTGCAGTTCAATGGTAACTTTCTGTTAAGCAGTCACATGTACAGACTAAAACAATAAAGAGACTGCAGTGTTAAAGATTTACATATAATAATGAACAAAAAGCAAATGCATTAGTAGAATTTTCGAAGAAGTGCATCTTATGTGATAAAATGAAGCCGACAGCAAACAGTGCTAACAGCCATTTCCAAACAGAGATTTCATTTACTCAGTCCTGGCCTGTGTCAGGTTAAATTCTTTTTTTAAATAATGCCAAAAATGACTGTTTCCAGCGTGATTAAGACAGCAGAGGAAGCAATATGAGGAACAGGGAAAAAAATATCAAATAAGTGAAGTGGGCAGATGTAGATGAAATGGAGCAGTTCCTCCACGCTGACGTTTCCAGACCACAGCAGTGACTGGCCTCAGTGGTGTTGGCCTTCTCTGATTTTATGTCTTCCCTGGGTGATGAAGGGCAGTGAGAGGGGCAGGCTACACTGTGCCTCTGGGGAGAGGCTGATGCTGCTCCCTCTTCCAACTTGTAGACTATTTCCCGCAATTCCCACCATCATTTCCTTGAGACACAATGTGACATTCCCTTAGGAAATCTCCTTTGCATCAAACAGATGCCTCTTCTGCTGAAGTCAGTTAATTGATATTCCCTTGACAAGGTACAGAGCAGCATGAGACAACACCTAATTAATGCGTTCTCAAGAAGGCAAAATTTATCTCTAATTCTGGTCTGGGTTTATTTGAGAAGACCTGTGCTGCTCTTCAAAGTCACAGGTAGCAGAAGCCTCACTCTCCATGGCATGATGTCCTTGTGGGAGGCTCAAAGCAGCTCTGTGCGGTCACGAGCAACCAAACACCCTTCTTTAGCCAAGGCCTCTGCACCAGGAACACTGGACGCATCTTCAGGAGAGAGTTAATGCTTGACTGCCTTGTTCTTCAGCTGCTGAAGAATTGGAGAGGCATGAATTTGGTGGATGGACCATTTGGTGGATAAGGAATTGGCTGGATGGTCGTACCAAAGAGTTGTGGTCAACGGCTCAATGTCCAAGTGGAGACCAGTGACGAGTGGCGTTCCTCAGGGGTCAGTACTGGGACTGGCCCTGTTTAACATCTTTGTCAGCGACATGGACAGTGGGATCGAGTGCACCCTCAGCAAGTTTGCCAACGATACCAAGCTATGGGCTGGAGCACTTCTCCTATGAGGACAGGCTGAGAGAGTTGCGGTTGTTCAGCCTGGAGAAGAGAAGGCTCCGGGGAGACCTTATTGAGACCTTTCAGTGCCTGAAGGGCCCTACAGGAAAGATGGGGAGGGCATAAAAGGCATAAAGGGCAAAAATATTTGAAAGGCAAAAAACCCACAAACCCCCTTGAAATTAATCTCATTCAGCCTGAAATAAATGTATTTGTTGATTATCATCCAGGATTCACTGAAATAATTTTGGGGACATGACTCCAAAGGAATGTTATATGAATTTCTGGACATGATGACAAACCAGTAACATCCCGGGCTCACGTTCAACACTATCGATTTCCATTGCTGCCGGCATGAGCTAGAGACGTTAGGATGTTAAAAACAGCACAGCTACACGTACAAGCATTCCCAACAGTGCTTACAAAAAGGCACTACCAGAAGCAATTGTAGTTACTAAATATATTCAGTAAAACTCACAAAGGATGCAAAAGCCAGCCTGGCAATGGCAAGCGCCTGCTTAAGTAACTGGACCCGCTCTGAGATTGTCCTGGGTGTCACTCGGCTTACAGGAGGAAGAGGGGAGGAAGGCAGGGAGGTGGATGGATTTTTTTCTTCTATAATTTTAATTTTTTATTCTATAATTGTAATTTAATTTTGAGATCAAACTCATCCTCTAATGACTCTTCCCAGTTTGAAAACAGGATCCAGGAAGAGATGTGGCCAGAAGCAACTGTTGCATTTCATCCCTGATAAGCTCCCAGCTGCTAAAAGCAGCAATTGCATGGGGGGAACCCCCGGTGCACCCCGGGACAGGCTGAGCCCCTCGCGTCCCTCACACCTTACGCTGCTGGCAGGGACAGGAGGCTTGGGGACGCTTCCAGCCAGTGTGCGCTCGGGACATCTCTCTTGGTAGGCACAGTGCTACCTTGACATGAAGCCAAGAGGTCCATGAGGAATGGCAGGGCCACCAGCAGCTGCCTGCTGAGGTGCACCGGGAGCAGAGGGAGACCTGCCCGCCCCTCTCTTCTAGTTGAGGTTGATTTCTACCAAAAAAAAAAAAAAAAGGGAAAAAAAAAAAAAGGAAAAAAAACATCAACCCTAGGGAAATTATTTNGGCAAAAAAGCACCTATGTAGAATTTAAGAGGCACTAGCCCCCCAAAAGGGGGTGGGGAATATGAAGAAATAGTTGAAAAGGCAAGAGGAAAAAAAAAAACGAACAACAAAACAAAACCAAAGATGAGTCCAAGATATTCCAAGATGAATGCATTTGCAATCAAAGCCAGATTATCCACCCCTCCTCAGTGAAAATCAGGAGAGTTTACAACACTTTCAGGAGAATCAGTCCACCAGCTTGTGCTAAGGGCACCCAGCCCAAAGTTTTGCAATTCTTTATCTGCTGTTCGTAAATGACTTGTGATTTATTTCTCCAGCAAGGAGAAGACAGGCCAAACTAAAAATAAGTTTTGTGAACAAAACCGCAGAATTCCATTCAGATCTTCGGCACTTGAAAATTTTTAGGCTGCACTTCCAAACCATCTCTTTTTCCTTCAGCACAAAGAAACAGCAAAATATTTTGCTGATGTGAGGTCACGTAATACATATGTTTGATAGATGTACATAAATACATCCATTTGTCCCTACCACAGGGTATGTTTAAAATGCTATGTTTAGAATAACATCGGGATGCCTTGTTTTCAAGCGAGAAAATCCTAAATGATTAACATGGCAAAACATACTACTTGCCACCCAAAGCTTTCTCTTCCACCTCTGCCCCCTCCCTAAATCAAGCAAATATGGTCACTTTTAGTTTCCTTCAGAGGTTGTGCCAAGAACTGAGAAGTAATAGGAACAGAAGTCTTTCTCTATAGATTTTCATCAAAACAGTATAATTTCAAGCACAGCGGTGTGCCGTTATTTTAAAGATTTCAAAAAAGAAAGCATCAGGGTTATTCTATAATAAAACTTCCATGAAACATGGGTCCTTGTGCAGCAGTGACCGTTTAGTCAATGTATGCTGCTAGGTCTTTTCTCCTAAAGAAACTCTGTTTAACTTGCTGGGATGGCTATTTTAAAGGTTTTAATTGGACAAAATCACAAAAATTTCTAAACTCCCCCAGCTCTAATTATAGGTTTGCCTTTAAAATCACCATACAGAAAACCAACCTTGCCTGCAGTTGATGCACCCCCTCTGTCATCACCGCTAGCACTGTTGCTGTGACGATGTCGACAAGCCCCAAATGCTTCTACACTTTTCACACGTGCAGAGCTCTTGGCTCCGAAGCATTTACAGCAGGCTCCACACAAAACACTGGGAAAAGGGGGAGCGATACAGATTCTTCCATTTTCGGGCCAGTTTTCTAAGGGAACAGGGCTAATGCCCTTTTTCCTGCCTGTCGGCCTCCCGTAGCAGCGTTTGGGGTGAGCACGAGCCACATTCAACGGGAGGAGAGAGGTCTGACAGAGGATGCGTTGCGTTCCCACCGACTCTGTAACATCCCTGGCTGGCGAGGAGAAGCCCAAGAGGAAAAACCCAAAAGGTTTCCCAGAGGGAAAACCTTCAAAGTGAGCGCAGCATGAGTCCGTTCGACCCGCTGGGCCGCCCGTCACCGTACATGTGCCAGCCAGGCTGTCAAACGGGGAGCTGCGGGGTGCGCTGCCGGTTCGCCCCGCGGCAGAGGACGGTGCCGCCTGTATGGTCCCCGTGCAGGGGAGGAGAGGAGGAGGACTACCAGAAACATCAGGGCAACAGGTGAAGCAGCCGAGGAGGAGGTAGGCGAGACTTAGGAGAATTCTTTTCCTCATGGAACAGCCTGTTGGTTTATTATATATAAATAATATATATATTTTATATATAATAGAGCAAAGCCCTGCTCTTTTAGTCCCCACAGCTCTGCACGCTGTGAGCAGCCAATTAAGAACGAAAATCACAGCTGTTAAAAGCACGTGGGTGTGGGCATATGTGTGCACCCCCAAGGAGCACGGCGCTGGCACCAGCGACGTCCAGTCCCACCAGACGCGTGGCAGCAGAAGAGCGTGTCTGCACGTGCCTGTGAGCCAGGGAGACAGACGGACGCCCGGGGCGGTGGGCTGGATTCGCTCATTAAAGCGAAGCATTTGCTGACTCCTCCACGCCTGCAGCGTCACAAACCCCCCGCCTAAGCTGCCAGACCTTGTCTCCGATCAGCAGACGCTGCCGCTTCACTATTTCAGTTTATAAAGCACCAATCTAGAAAGCGAAGCAAAGCCCTCCCGGGTACCTGCTTCACGGGGCAGCGCTCACTCAGCCACAGCTTTCCTCTGTCACACGTGGTCGAGAAAACTCTCTGACAACCTAAACCCTCTCTCCCTCTTCACTGTGTTCGCCTCGCTGCATTTCGGGAGTGGTAACTGCAGCTGCACCCCAGACCGAAGAGGCACCCTGTGGCGGTGACGGCTGCCAGGAGCCCCCAGCGTATTTCCACGTCGATGGGAAGCCAGTCTTTCCCCGGAGGGTTTACAAATGAGCCCCCGTTCTTGCAGAAGCCAAATGTTTTATTTTAAGCATTTTTATCTATGTAAACCCAACAGATAACAAGGAGAGCAAAGACCTTTGAAATATTTTAGAATAAATTGAAGTCCTAAAGCTTTCTACTGCACGGCGATAAGGAGCGAATTCTCACATAAGATGCCAAGGCATGCGGAACAACTGATTTTATCCGAGTTCAAAAGAGTAAGTTTGCATACAGAGAAAGAAAGTACGCAAAAATGAGGTATATACAGATTTAAAGATAGCTACTATATAACATAGAAAGCAATATGCAATAAATTAATGTGACAGGGCAAAAAGACTAAAACAATATGAAAGCTTTATCAACCAAACCTAGAAACTATAAATATAGACTGAGGTACTGACTGAATACTTTCTGATGCATGTACTTTGGTCTCAACCATTTATGACAGCAGTCGAAAGTTGTAAATAAATGCAAAATAGCACATTCTTGTCCAATGTGGATGAAAATTATTCTCTTTTTTTCTCAGTTGCAAAGGTGCTTACTTTTCCCATAAACAGCACGTTTGGGGAAACTGGAATGTGAAAATAAATGGCTTTGTTTTGTTGCTTTGGTGTACTTAGTTTAATGAAAATGAAGCACGACTTAGTGTGAAGGTCACTGTTCAGTGTGCAGAACAGCAGAAAAATGAACCGAGTGCTGGGACATGCCAACAGAAACGGGGACTTGAAATAGGTTTGAAAAATAACCCAGGGCAGCAGGATCACAGCAATACCAACATAACACGGAGGTCTGGATGGTGTCATCTCTCCGAATTTGTCACCATCCAAAGACAAGAAAGAAGGAAGGGGCGGATGGAGGCAATGCCATGGTTCAGTGATGTCAATCAGCTGTTCAATACCTTTCCTCTGAATCAAACTGTATTCTCCTAACTTGCCTCCTTCTCAGTGTTTTTTAAAACTTGAAAGGTGAAATTAAAGCAATCTCAGATGATACAACAGCAACAGAATAAATGCACCAGAAAATGCACCGCCCGTCTCCATACACCTAACTGCAGGGGCAGGTGCTGCTGGCACACATGTATTATTCTGGTCATTCCGGTGCATCTGCCACTGTGGTATGCAGGCAACATTGGCCAAATTCACAAGGGCATTGCAGGTACTCTGCACAGCTCACAGGCATAACTTAGTCCTCAACTCTTTCACTTAGCAGGGAAGAAACTAAAATGTTGTGTCCCTTATGCGTTACAGTCTTCAAACACTGTCAGAGAAACAGGGAAAGAGGAATAGCACAATAAAGCAATGGTACCTTCTAGTCTTAGCTATTTTTTTCACCTACATTGTGCTAACCCACATGTAGGAACAAAAAACCTAAACTCAACCCCCACCACCACCATTGCTAAAAACTGCTTGGGCACAATGTTTTCCTCTTGGAGTATGCCAGTTCTTTGAACATGAAGCTCTTCACCAGAAATTGTCAAACCCATTCCCTTTAGGAAGAAATCTTCCTGTTTTCCCAAGTTCCTCTTACCTCCTTGACAGCTCCTAGGCTGGCGGGCCAGCTGTGTACATGGGAGACCAAAAATCAGGCTCTCAGGTCTCATGACTGCCTAAGAAGCCCCACTGATTTCTATTTAAATCTCGATATATGCCAGTGCTGTAATTCTTTCAAATTCATCCTGTGGGAGCACTGCCTCCAAAATTTAAAATGACCTTTAGAAAGCATTTTTCTGCATCCTTACTCCAGTGCAAATAATTGCCATTTAGAGTGTCGTTACAACACAGCACATCTGGAGGCCGAGCATTACGAAGTGAGGGCATCTGTACTGAACTACAGTCCCCACTTTCAAGGCAGTCAGTTCTTACAGAAGAACAATACTAATCTGGGCTGGTAATACTACATCACTTTTCATCACACGGGACTGCCTAGCAAACCACGAGGACATGTGCAACGCACGTGTGTCTGGGCAAGAAAGCCGTCCTCTGTGCAGTGCAGCAGTCCAGAGACAGCCCCAAATCCTGCAAAGCTTTAGCAGAGCAGCATCAGTTTTTTGACGCGCCACTGGCTCCAGTGGAACTACTTGGTTCCAGGTACTAGTCAGCATGCAAGACCAGTCATGCGTGCTTTTCCACTGGGGAAGCTAAGCAAATTTTGGAGGGCTGTGACATGCGTTGCTGCCCTGATGGTCACAGATCCTGACCCTGCCTGTGCTGGCTCTTCTTGAAGCAGAACTGAGAGAGGCACGCAAGGAGGAACAAGTGTCCTCCAAGCTGCACTCTTCCTGGGGAGCAGACAGTTCTGTTTAGGTCGAGAAAAGCTCACCTCCTCAAATGGCGATTTATAAACCGTTGCGGCTTGCAGGACTAGCTTGCACAGCCTCTAACTGAATCATGTACAATTTATGTGAAGAACAACTTCAGAGGTTTAAATACTTCACTGCAAAAGGCACAAGAGCGGAGATACTTTCATTGTTTTGCTCTAAAGCAGGTCACAAATGTCCTGCTGGGAGGGGAAGCCCTTGGATGACAGCAAAGGACCTGCTGGTGTTAAGAGTGGGCTGGAGAGACCTGGGGGTCACGTTTTACATTCGGACGGGGAGCCTGCCACTGCCATTAACATCTCCCAGCCACGGCACCCGTGCCTGCACCCATACATTAACTCCTGTTACAACCTGTTACAGCCCCATAAACAGCACGGTGACAAACGAACCCACGTGCCATCAGCGGCTGAACCGGCCGCCTGCGGAGGTGGAAAGGGCTGCTCCGCCGGCCGGAGTAACTCTCGGGGGCAGCGGCACCTCGCAGCCACGCTTCGGCTGCCACCTCTCCCCAGCCCTTCTGCTCCATCACCCCACCCTGCCAGGGCAGGAGGATCAGGCTGTTGGCCCTATTTTCTCTCTGGGTGGTTTACTTGTCTCCTTATTATTCACAGTCTCACTGAAATTCATTTCCACCCCGGAGACAGTGGTAGTGGAAACAGATGAGACAGAACGGAAGTTGCTTTTGTGCAGAGAAGGAAAGACGACAGTCTCCGTAAACAGAGCATGACATTAACAGGCTGATGCCTGACACCAAGCAAAAATAGCATCACCTCCAAGAAACACTTAATTTGTTGTAAAGACCTGCAGATATGTGAGGATCTTTGACCTTCACAATTATTCACTGGTGAATAATTCACCTGAACTGCACGGCCGGCCAACACATTTCCTTTTGTGGTAGTGATGGGAACTTCTCTTTCAAAATGGACAATCATGTGTCAAACATGTTTAAAGGTAAGAATTGACATCAAGAAGAGAAGCAGGCACAAAAATAGAGCATAATCAGTGGCAAAGTAGAAAATTAACATGTAAATTAATAAAAGCAAGGGTTTAGTAATATGGAAGTAATGAATGCCAAGCAGATTATGAAATGCTCCTTTTCTGTCAGCATGCCAGCTCCTCAAGAGAAACGTAACTGGCAGTTTTGTTTCTTAATACCTTCCTTGGTATGTATGGAAGAAGTGATCTCCACGACTTTATACCAACCTATCCATAGCAAACCAAGTGCAACGGAGCTCAGCATCGTCCAAATACTTAGGTAACTGATTGTAGAAAATCTTGCTTCGAACTCTAGAAAGCTCAGAGTCAAAATGCAGCTGTAAGCAGCCTGCGATACAGACCCGACCTGCCCCGTGGCCAGCGGGAAGGGGGGCGAGAGGGGCTTCAGCCCCTCTGTACACACCTAAACACCCTCCGCCCGCTGCCAGCATTGCCAGGAGGAGAAACCCCTTGAACTCCTTGCCCAAAGCACTGCAGAAGGCATAACAGAAGGGCACCAGCTCCACCAAAGGAAGCAAACGAGCGCAACCGGCAATGTGTACTGGGTCCTAGGAAACATGAAAAAGAACCAGGAGAGGCACTGGAGCGAAGATTCACCTTTAAACACATCTGGAAGGGCACACACCCACCTCAGACCTGGAGTGGGACGAACCAGATCAGTTCGTGGGAGCTCGGTACAATGATGCACAGAGAAAAACAACCAACAGAGCATCATAAATCTTTGCGTCTTCCAACCAAAAGCAGCGCTGCCCCGCGCACGGGCGGGCATGGGCACGAGCGCAGAGGCACAGAGCGCAGGGGCCGGCGGCCCCGGGCTGGGATGGAAACGGCGCGGGCACACCGATCACCCGGGGGTGAGCCTTGGCGAGCAAAAAGTAAAACCTCCGGCTGAGAAGCAGCTGCATCGCCTTGCCCCAAGGTTTCTGTTTGTCAACTCCTCGTTTCAGAGAGCAGCACGGCTTCTGACGTACGGTTCAGTCCCGCTCTCTGTAGGGCTGCCGCGGGATTTTCGGAGGGGGAACAATTAGTCATGCTTCAGCAGTGGCTGATCCGAAGATAAATTTTCCCTCTCACACATCAATTTTGGCTGCTGTATCTCTGAAAAGCCTTAGCAAGTACGAGAAAAGGATAAAGGTGAAAAATCTGGGGTTTTGTACTGCATATGATTTGCTGTTCTTAAAACACCGACTCTGCATTTTTAATACAGAATAGCTTTTAATAATAACCTGTAACCTGCAAAGGTTCATTTCTTCATAGCTTGTCAGCAATGCTGAAGCGTTAAAATGAATATGGTACAGAGGCTCTGAGTTTCATCATGTGGATTCTTATCACGTCAATTAAAGATTTTGTTTTAAAACTTGCTTTTACTTCTCTTTAAAAAAACCCTAAGATGGGAAATTTCAGGTTGCAAAATAAAGCACTCGATAGGGAAACGGTAAAGTGAGAACGAATTGCTTACACACTCCCAACTGTATTCCCTTTCTCACTTGCAGTAGCAGTCTGCAGATCGGGTTTGAATGATCCCATACTCTAATAATTAAATATCAGAATAACGCTGTTTCTAGGCTAGCTCAGTAGTCAGAAACATTAACTTCAATAGGATTGCCAATATTTTGCCAGGTTGAGTACGTGTATATATGTATTTATATATGGGGGGGGGCATATGTATATACATTATGCTGACTTCCTGTGGTAAGATTAGGGCCATGTTTTTTCATCATTAGAAAAAGCCATACTCACACTACATGTTAAAGTTAAGAGAAAAATAACCTGGGTGCATTTTGAGTGCAATGAGATTTAAAACAGAAATTACTGTTTGTTATCTGATTTTTCCCCTCCAAAATGTGAATCATACGATCTAGTCCCTTACCGGTACACAAATGGTTTGTTTTCTTTCTCCAGCAGAAGCTATGAATACACTCCTTTTCTATTTCTGTTCTGGGTAAACACATTTTTCCCAGCACTTCTATATTTCAGTACAGGGAGGGTATCCTGCAAATAGCTCATCCATGAAGCCGTACTGGTTGCAATAAGCCATTTACATGCAGAACACTCAAGTCTGAAACCGTGCGCTTTTCATTTTACCTGTACAGTAAAACTACTGCACAATGACCAGATTTATACAGGACCTCAAACCCCAGAACATTCACAGCTCACTTACGTATTCCTGCTACAATTCACATCTAAAATGAGACGGTTAAAAGCCATAATAATGATAAAAGACTATTAAACTACAAAATAGCATCAAATTGAAATATCTTTTCACATAGATGCATTTATCCAGCTTTAAACACATTTGTTTCCATAATCATCTCGGTGTGTGCTGTAAGATAATATTTAAACTTTCCACAGTGTTTATCAAATCGGGACGATTTCACAAGACCCTTCAGTCCTCAGAAATCACAGGCAGGAACAGCGATGTAATTATCCAGAATGCGTAGCGGATGTATAAAAGAATTGCGTATTCCTTTCCCGCCGTGCATGGCAGATGTGCCCGCAAGATGTAAATGTGTCCGTGTGCAGAGGGAAGCAAGCATCTCAGGGGCTGTGTCCTGTGCCCTAGCTTGCAGAAGAAACAGACGCACTGAACAATAAAAAGGCGTGAGCATTCAGCACATTAAACAGTTTCTGTTTGCATGCATATTATTTATTACACATATATACTTAAAGCGATAAGAGCGATATGATTCTGATACGCTATGACATTGAGAAGCCAAGTATATTGCTGCATCATGCCACAAACTGATTTTTCTGAATCAATGAGAAAACTGAAAAATTGCAAAAAATAGAATTTTCTTGTACAGAAACTGTTTCAGTTTTGTTTCTGACAGGACTGCCCAGAATCAGTATCACTATAAATTAAAAAAAAAAACCAAACAACAGTTCATCAACTTATTCCTCATCAACTCCATTCCTTTGTTTAGGAGGACAGGGGTTACTTTTCACCCTTTTTAAAATGAAAGCATATTTATATTCAGTGTCAAGTGGTTTTTGTGTTGTGAAATGAATAAGGAAAAATTTCATTTCTTAGATGCCAAATGCTTTGACTTTTCAATAATGTGTCTCCTTGTTTTTCCAGCTGGAATTATTCACTGAAGGTGTACCTCATTTTTATTTCATGTTCAACCAAATTCTCTAACACAAATGAACTACTTCTTAGTGAATGGGTTCTTTTATTTAATATGATGAATCATGCAAAAATACTCAATGTGGGTTCGTTGGAGAATGAGAAAAGGGAAACAAGCATTCAGATCTCTACCATGGCCTGTATCTAGAATTATTAGCTCACATATGGGTCTCATCTGCTTCAAGCTGAGTTTCGGAAGAGTGTAAATAAATTAACATCATCTTTGAAAGCTAAGGGGAAGCAATAATAAAACATGAAATACTAGAAAAGAGCAATGTCCAACTAGAAACTCTAAAGGTATGGAAACAATTGTGTGATAACTTGTATATTAATTATATGATAGAGGACTGCTCTAGAAACTCTTTCAGGAATGGCACGGAGTCGCCTTGACAGGGAGTCTGAGATTTTTAGGACCCCTGATGAAACATGATTCGCCTCCTTAGTACGTTTCTCCAGTGATAGTGACATTCTTCAGAGCAAGCAATATCACTCCCCTTTCAAAAAATAAAAAACAAGTATACAGGAATAAGATCTACCAGCTTTTCATGCCAAATACAATCATACTTATCATACCGATCTATTTAGAAAATATAATATTGCTAAACCAGTTGTTATGGTTGATTAATCCAAGCCCTTCTTGTTAAAAACAGATGGCACATGCAAGAATAACCAAACACATTCTGGAGGGTATCTGATGAGAAACTCCATTATATTTCACTAGTTTCTTATTTATACAGAGCAATAACAGCTGGA
The DNA here is from genome assembly GCA_013400195.1 of Aramus guarauna. Lineage (NCBI taxonomy): Eukaryota > Metazoa > Chordata > Aves > Gruiformes > Aramidae > Aramus > Aramus guarauna. The sequence goes on along the minus strand of VXBL01007056.1, from coordinate 1,000,950 downwards.
CCACAAATAATTACAAAATATAAACAAAATGGAAGGCTGAAAGCAGAGATCAGTTCATTACGTGTATGGACAAGTATTTTTATGGGGTTTGAGCAGATTTCAGCTCAGGATCCTCTTGGTCCTCACACTAAAAAAAAAAAACCCTGAGAAAAAAAAAACACCTCTTTTTGAAACATCTATGGAAATATATCTATGAAGAGAGACAGCATTTTCCTGAGTTCCTGTAGCGTTCCTGTTTGATTGTGCTAGGCTATTGCCCTTTTATCAAGCCTTTTGTGATGGCCTGATTGACTCATTACATATCCTTTATTTGTCTAATTTTGAAGGTCTGTTAAATGACAGCTTGGAAAAAGTTATAATAATAGTAAGGCTGACCTCAATGTCCTATAAGATAAAGTGCCTGAAATTAAAGAAAAGCCAAAGGAGAAGGGAAATTACTCTGCTGCCTGGCCTGACACCCACACCTTCTACGAAGATGAAGAGAGCAGCTGGGCTGCATGAGGGAGGAAACAGCAAAACATACCGCACCATTTGAAAAAAGTAATTACGCATCTGCAAAGCGGAAAGTCAGAGATGAAGCCCACCAGAGCACCGTTTAGCAGCTGTGTCCGATTTTTACATGCAAGGGACGGGAAGGAGGAAGCACCAGAGACAGGCAGCAGAGACCATACGTCAATCGCTCCATGATACTCATCCATGACCATGCAGCCTGCCCCTCTGGGAGCTGCCGCAGTGGTGGCCAACGGCATCACCTACATCCCGGCAGCACGTACGTCCTGGTAGCACGGGGCATCAGCTTCCCCAGGGTGCCCGGGCACCGCGTTCCAGCGCAGCAACCCAGCACCAGCCCAACATCCCTCCTCCAGACGTCTGCTGGTGCGAATCTCATTGCCCCTCACATCAAACCCACACCTTCTACAGGCACTCTGCCAATATTTCCATCTGCACCCTTAATGTCCAGGGAATATGCCCCCACTACCCAAGCAGGGACCACTGCTGGAAGGACGAGTGGAAACTATGGTGTCCACCATGTCGGCAGACAAGGCTTGCTGCCCTGAGCAAAATCAGGGCACTGCTCCAAGGCCCCTTCTCACTCAGGAAGTGAAGAGGACACTGGAAATAATTGCTAAATTTCATCCCACTTCAGTCTGGAACAACATGTACAGGCTTTCAGCTGCTATGGGAGCTCTTATACCTTCTGCACAGCACTCCCAACGCTTCCCGCTCAGACCCAATAAAGTAACTCAACCAATTTCTTGAGAAGACCCAAAATCATCATGTGATTTCTTAATGAAGAAATCTACATTTCCTCTTCATAATAAACATTCAAGACCTCACAAGGAGGAAAAAAAAACATCTTGAGTTGAGTCCTCTCTGGGATCATGTGTCAGGTCGCAACCTCAATATCCTTCAGCTTTCCAAGGGGGAAGAGTTTACAATTTAGCCCTCTTCTTATAAACTCCCCTCAGCCTCCTTCCTATTACCCTCCTTTCTGAGATACATATTTGAAAAATTGAACGTTGTGTGTTTCCTGGCCTTACCCAAGGCAGGCATCTCCCCCTGCCTCCATCCTGCCTGTAGCCCTGCCTCCTGATTTGGCCAGCTCCCAGGAAGGCCAGGGGACAACCCAAATACTTTCCTTCTCAGAAGTGTAAAGAAAGGAAACTTAGTGTGAAATGGGATTTTGGGCCCAAAACAAATGTACCAAATACACTACTACTGTGTTAGGATGGACTAAACACTTTGCTTTGCCTGTATCCTGCAGCCTGCTGGAGTCAAGAGCTCGCCAGGTTTCCAGAGACAGGTCTCCATCGCAAACACTACCACAACAGGACTTGGGCTATAAGGAGTCAGTCTGCGACAGCCTCCAGTCAGAAGCAAAGCCTGATGTGAAAAGACCAAAAGGAATTTTTGAGAAAATAAACATTGTAGAACAAAACGAAACAAGTGTGTGGGAGACTTATCAAGAAACTGCAACAATGGGAGCCACACACAAGGGCTAGAGAGAGTATGCAGTCAGTTTCTGTCAGTTAGAAGTCTGCTCTAAATCCCTTTTTACCAGGAACTGTAGCTTTGCCTTGATTTTCTGTGATCTCACTACAACAGCATTATTATGAAAAGCAACAAATTTGCATTTGCAAGACATCTGGAAGAATTATCTTCTCCATTTGGTCTTGATAAGAAATTCAGGCATGAAATATCTTCATATTTTTACTATTATAAACACCAAATCTGTGAACTTCATAGTCACCCGGCTCAGCATTAATACACTATACCGAGACACAGCTATAATCCTCCCCTTCACAACAGCCCCTAATTTCCAGAGTGCCCTGTTCCATGTAAGATCAACAATAGTTTAATAACAACTATCAGCTGTTGCTGACCAAATCCTCCTTCATTCCCTTCCAAAAGCAGGAGAGGCTGTTAGGGACAAGAACATGGTGCACAAATAAAAGTTCTAGAGCAAAACACATGAAGGAAAAAAATCACTGCATGTGCACAGTTGGACACAAACTCACTTTCTCCCCATTGGGCTTTTTCATTGCCTCACCGCACTCCAGTTACAGTTTGGGGTTTTTTTTAAAGCTCTCTTTTTTTCCTCTCTTCTGTTTTGTGGTTATCTCAAGGAACTCAGGAACATCTTAGTATTTCCTACCTGTTTTACCTTCCTGCCCTACCTCAGATTTCCATTTACGGTTTAACTCCAGTCCCTGTCTGATGTATTACGGCTTCTCCCTAGGGATGTTGCTGGGGTACGGCCTTCAAACACACTGCATCCCCTGACACTGAACAGTTGAATATTAGACAAGCACAGGGTTCCTTCAGGCTGGCTCTGCAAAGCATGAAAGGAACTACTATAACACAGGCTAATATACCCTAAAATCAGATTTGGGATGCAAGAAACTAGCTGGGCTGTGTAGCAGGAGCCCTGTTTGCTGGTGCATTTCCAGTCCCAACGTGCTTACCTCTGGATTAAACCCTGCTGCAGTTTGCTGCCTGACATGGTGTCTCAGTTGTGCATCCAAAACAGATAAAAGCCTGCCCTATTCCCTCTACTACAGACTTCAGAGATTTTCTTCCCAGCGCTTTGGCACAGGAAAATCAGCTACTTGCTTCCTTGCTCCATTACAATGTCCAAACAACTTAGCAAAATCCACTCCATCAGCTCTGTGTTGCAAAAATGAGAACTTAAAAGGTCTGCCTCCCTAAGTGTTAGTGTTGCCTGCAAATCCAGATGTAGTCTTCTTGAGACAAAGGTGCGCTTCAGGCTGCCCGGGGAAGAACTGGAGGAGCATCCACACCTCCCTGAGAGCGGCCGACACCTCAGCCTCCATCAGGAGCTGCAAAGGGAACAGGGTGATGTTTCCTAATTAGGCCTGGGGCTAAAGACCAGCAGCAGAGCCCAAACAAGTAACAACCTGTGGAGTTAGACGTGGTCCTGGAAAAGGTCTCCATGATGCAGGGAATGAAAGCAGTACCTCTTGCTATTTCCTGAAGTACATGCACAAAGGAAATTCAAATGTAAAATGAATGAACGAATTCTTCTCAAGGCGATGACCTGTGTTATTTATGGATTTTGCCAGTACACTACTCTGACTCTCAATGTTTAAGTAGCGATTACTGGATAGCCAAACAACCTGGAAGTGCCATCAGGAGCTACGCCAACCTGTTTGGCTTTCCCAGCTCTTGTATTTGTGAGCCAGTGGCCCTGCTTGTTCACAGACTTCTCACCAAGCTGCAGAGCCCATCCAGATCTCTTTAGCTAGCACCGCAGTACGACTCTTGCCAGATCCACCTTCCCTCATGCCAGATCCGGCCACCAGCTGGAGCAGAAGCCAGCCCAGCCCCAGCCCAGCCCCAGCCCAGCCTGAGCCCAGCCCGCCTGGAAAGCCAGGGCTAAGCAGGGCAGGCACGGCCCCTCGGGCAGCCCCAGCGGTCAGGGGGTCATTGCCAAAGCCCAAACCGCTGAACAAAGCTCTGCCAGCGACAGGGCTTGCTTTAAAAACAAACGTAAAACGTAACATTTCAGAATAAAGCCTTTTTGGATTTACAGAATTCCATTAGGCTCGTTGGCAAACCTCCCATGGATTGCAGCAGGGTGCCAGGATTTTACCCTTGATATTTTAAGTAAAAAACCAAATAATCCACATAAATGAATGACATAAATTAAAAAACCCCGCAACCACCAAATGACAAAATGAGAAGCCCCTTGGGGATCTTCACATAGGGGCTACCAGACACCCACATACCATTGCAACGTCTTCATTAGGACCAACTGCTGACTCCCGCTTTTCTTCTTCAGCCATGTAAACACTATAGGGACATCTCCAGAGGTAGGAAACCATCTTTTTTCCCAAGGGATTTTATGGACATTTGATTAAAAATGGAGATGTTTTCCTGGGAGTCTTCACCAAGAGGTAGGAGATGCTGCTGAACGGACTGAGCAGACTGTGTATCACCCACCCCAAGCTAGAGACAGTGACGGAAAAGCCGGTTCCTGGAGATTTTTTCTGACTACAAGTCTAGACAGGAAGCTTGAAAGAAAAAGAGTTGCTTCATAGGGGTTGGGGATGGTTTTTTCCTTTTCAGTTAGAAGGATATTCCTTTGATATGATATCATATATTCTATATATGATAGAATAGACAGTCTATAGAGTGACTCAAGCACATTAATATTTGTTGCTTTCTTTTTCTTTTCCCATGACACAATAAAAGCTATTAATATTTTTGAATTGCCTAAATCTGAACTGTTCCTGGACCAGGACACAGTAAATTTTCTAACTAAATGCTAAGTTAAACTAGAATTAAGATTATGTTAAGATACTAACTAAGATCATTTACTCATTATCAGTAAGTTATGAATAGAAACATAAGCAGCACATTTTAATTTCCTCTGAAACAAGTACCATTACCCATTAAAAAAATTAAATTCAAGTACCTCCAGACTATCACCTGTAGTTTGTCTGGAGCAAAGACAGCAGGGTGGTGGCGGTGGTGCGGTGTGTCTGGGCTCCCACAGGGCACACCAGGTCAGAGATGAAGGCTATGTTGATGGCAAAGGCAAAAACACATGCCCCATAACTGTCAGTAGGAACCTCCATTCCCACAAGCTGGCGTTTACATGGGGATCTGAGCCCCACGTCTCTTTGTGGTGTGATTATCTATCTTTCCTCTTAGCCAAGAGATCTCTGGGAACATTTCCAGGTCTGATAATAAGATAGTCCTTAAAAAAAAAAAAAGGAAGGAAAAAAAAAGCAGTATCAAGAGAAAGAAAAATCAGAATCGAGAGAAAAGGTGGTTATGAAAAGTGTATCACAGCTTCTACTGCTTCTTACCGTGGAGCTAGAACTGTCATGTTCTTCAACTGGATTACAACGTCCACCTATTTTTTTAACAAAAAGTAAATTTTGCAATAGTAAACTGTTAAGGGAGGTCAGTGGCAACAACTGCTATTTCCACTATTTCAGTCATTAATAAGCAGGAAAGAAGCTAAAAATGACATGTCAGAAAAAACACAGAAAAAACAGTGTTTTGGGAAGTGGGAGGAGTGGCTAGATCACAGTTTGTCAAACAGAAGCAATAGGCAAAATTCAATTTATGGGGTTCTCCAACTGCAACCAAAGTGCAGGCTGTAAAGTTACAACAGAAGAACAAGAACCAAGTATCAGAAACCAAAGGGTGAAAGGACAACATCACAGTGACATTACCAGGGCCTTCAAAGGCCTCCACAGGTCTGGATGATGTAAAAATTTACAACCTTATTTATGCACGTAAGCAGGTTAGCGGTGTAGTCCCCATACATTTGATTCAACCTTGACTAATATCTTCTGCAGTGCACCCTTGATGCCCCTGCCCATGGAGGGGGGTTAGACTAGGTGATCTTTCAAGGTTCCTTCCAACCCAAACCATTCCATCATTTTATGATCCTCTCCTTACCAGCTAATTTACTCACCTTACAAAAATACCCCTGCAGCTATCATGCGTACCAGCAACCTGCGAGGCCAGCCCAACGAGCTGGCCAACAAGCTCTCCCAAGTGGAGAGCAAGGGTAGCTCCATGCTGGGCACAGGTGGCTGAGAAGGCTTTACCCCAGCAGTAGCCCACAAAGAGCGTGCTGCTACTTTAAAATCCACGTCAGTTCTACTTGCAAAATAGATGAAAGCTGAAGTGCTGCAACAAGCCTAGGAAGTACTGGTGGTTTTTTTCAAGGCACTGTTATTATGCAGATAAGAAATGGAAAAATATGTTGTTTACTATAAGCTCTACTTCAAGGACACTTTCTTTAGTAATGTCTTACTATCTAATTAATAATCACATTGAAGTTGCTGTGCTGAATCAAGGGCATGTTACAAAGCAAGCAGCTGTAACACACATCAGTGAAACTGGAAGCCAAGAAATTTTTTTTTGCGTATCTCAGAAGCAAAGATTTTTTTATCAAGATTGGCAGCAAAAGTTTGTATTTCTTATTCAGTAGTACTAGAAGATGCAAGATCAACACTAGAATAACCAGATGAAGAAAAAAAGTCTGACATTAGAAAATCTTGTTCACTATTTTTTTGGGATATTTAAAAATAGCCAGTAAAATAGGCTTCTATGACCTTAAATATATTTTCAGCATTAGGACACACAGATATAAAGCCTCAAGAATCAGTGTTTAGTACTGTAGGGCAAAAAAAAATACTACTGAAAACTGACTGTTTAGAGAAGTTTCAATAGTAAAATATTTCTCCATTGTAAATTTTCTTCAGTTAATAAGTCATTTATAGGAATACTCTCATAAGTTTTACACAATTCAACTTACATGCAGGTGGAAGTTTTATAAAGGAACACTAGTAAAAGCTGTATGAAAAACAACTCCATTAGAATAATTCATCTGAATGTAACAAAAGGAATGTTCCTGGAAGAAAGTCATTACAGTGCAGACAACCCACCTGCTCGTAAACTGTATGATGACCTAAGGCAAAATTTAGAATAACGCTGCTTGCTTCCTTCCTTTAAAAGAAAAGTATGGACTTTCAAGGACTTTACTAAAAGAGGATGAAGCAGATCAATACCACTCTGGTAAAATGAATTCTTTAACAAGCTTATGATGCAGGAACTATCTGTCCAAGAAAAAGGGTCTTCTTTAGGACAGACATAATCGATGGAGGCTAATTTACAAGCAGATGACAAGGCAGACTATCAGGTATCCTAGATGGCATTTCAAGCCAAGACAAAAAATGTCTGTCAATTATCACGCAGGTCTCGATGGCACCTGGTGAAAGTCACATCAGCGTCTTTACTGACGTGCCACATCCCGTGTACTAAAGCCATCCGTGCACCTTGCAGCGCCTGGCCCAGGGCAAAGGGCTCCCTCCTGCTCCAGCGCTGCACAAGATTTATTCAGAAAAGGGTTTTGTGCATGGCATGAGGACAAGCATTGATCACAAACACCTTGGTACTGCAGAGTCTGCAAGCATAGTTAAGGCCACTTGCTGACAGAGGTGCTGGGTTTTGCTCCCCGAGGGTGCCTGTGCTTGCTACTAGCCAAGACAAGCACTGGTCCTTCATATGGGAAGAGGGCAAAGATGGAGCAGGTACCGTGACTCTGTTGGTGGAGAGATCTTCCTCTCTGATGTTTGTCATTCCCCTTATCTGTTTTTGTCTTCTTCTTGTTGCTACTGCTGCTTATCAATACATACAATTTCCTTATCAAATATTTTGCCATGTGGTTTAGTCAAAAAAGATGCTATCAGCAATAGTGACTCAGTTTAGCTTAACATTAATATTTAAGGAGGTTCACTGCTGGGCCACATATATGTTGCAATATATATAATGTATATCCAGCTAAATGGGAGAAGGAATAAAAAGACAAGAAAATTAATAAGAAAAGCTGATCTAATGAGACAGGTAAGATGATTCACTTTGATCTCATCATTTCTGCTACTCTCAAGGTTTTTTAGTCTTTCTGGCTGTTCCACCTACCAACTGGGTGCTCAGTGAGAGCGAGCCGCTCACTGCTTCTCCCTCTGGAGAAGTTTGAGCAAGGCTGTGCTGGGGGATGTAGTCCTCCTGTTCCCCATTCCCACCTCTGCAGCCCAGCGGCTTTTACCACAGCAGGTGGCTCACGCTGTGCAAGCTTACGCAAAGATCCAAGGGTTTGAGGGATTGAGAGTGTCGTGAGTCGTTCCAGATTTGCTACGTTGAGAGATGAGAATTTGATCCTCTGTCCTTAAAGAGATTAGTTTTACGAAGCAGTTATGCAATTGAGAAAAATGAAAGCTATGGACCCACATTCTTCTTCTCCTCCTGTTTTACTGTATTTAGCCAGCCTGTCATAATGCTGTTGTATGTGATAAACAACTGAAATGTCCTAGTCCACCAAGGGCATTTTGTAGTGGGCGTGCACGGGCAATTGCTGCTTCCATATATGATGCAGTATTTTCAAACACTGCGACACCAGTGCAAAAAGTCAACTTGCAGACAGAATTTAAATGAAGTCATTAAAATGTTCTGTATTGCAAAAATTCCATCAATCTCAAAATTTAGGGCCGCCTTCACAGCTGTTTGTGCTTGATGAATTCCCATAATCTCTTGAATAGGTTTTTTCCACATATCTTTGCATGATAGAGTTGGGTCATTACGTTTCTATCATTCCAATAATACTGAGATTTTTCTTCAATCTTTTCAACAGTGGATGATGTATGTGTGCTGCATGTCACTACTATCTTCCTGAGATTTACAGAAGTACGCTAAAAAATCTAGAGTTATCTTCTTACAAACGTATTTTTGTTTCACTAATCTATGCTAAAAAAAAATCAAATAAGAGCAAGAAACTCTACTAGAGCTCGTTTCTGACTTTTTTTTCCCTCAAGGAAGATTTTCCCCCTTTGCTTACAGGAGATGATGCTCCCTCCACCTGAAAATGGATGGGATTCTTGGTAAATCCCATGTCATCACAGGAGAGCAGAACAGAGCCACAACACATCCCTTCCTGCAACCTAATGCCTCGGTGCCAGCTTTCACCACCCAGGAGGCTTCAGAACTTAAGAGGGTGTCCACAGAGAAGACCCAGAGGCCCCGTGAAGAGGGGACAGTGCTGAAAACAGGTGGCTGGCAGGTGCCGCCGGGTATCTGGGACATGGCAGCAGAGCAGGAGAGGAGATCGTCGTCTCTCTCCTCCCTTCCTTTCAGCCCTCCTGCTCCCCATCATGGCCCTGACCTCCCTGCTGGCATCCATCAGGACTTCTCTGCAGGAAGAGCAGGCTGTCCTTCTCCGTGAGTCCAGCACACAAAACCCACGGACACACGGTTCTGGCTCCTTGTTGAAGTTCTTCCATGAGTGATGTGATTGCAATGAAGCAAGGACTTGAAACAAGATGGAAATGGAAACAATGAAGTTTTATGCCCTGGAACAAGTTATTAATTGTAGTCAACCGATGCTGTAAGCATAGTAACTGAAGGCAAGATAGACATTATTACTAACCATCTGATCCAATGCTGTGCCCTGAATCTGAGGCTAATCATGAAAATATTTCTCTCACACCCACTCACTACAACAACAAATGCAGCCAAGTGTAATAAATTTTCCTTTTTTTGTTGATCTGCCTATGTCCAGAGTTTGCTGCCTTTCAGTTAAGATCATTCCAACAAGAACAGCATAAATCCTTCTCTAGCTGCCACATTATCAGTAATTGCACGGCTTGAGAGTTATTTTGCCTGGGTTTACCACCCAGGAAGCTACTATTAGATAAATAGAAACAATGGACAGAAGAAAAAAGATCAATGCATTAAAAATTGAGCCCAGCCAGGTCTTTTAAATAAACATATGTTCTTCAGCCTCCCACTGGCAATACACAATTTCTGGAAAGGTTACACACTTCACTTGAAAACCTTAAAGTCTTAATGGAGGTGCCAACATGGCTCCTCTGCTCCATTGTTCTCCCGAGCCCCAGACAGCTCACCAAACTAACAGTGTAGTTGTGTCTGACCTTCTGCCTCTGCCTCCTCATCTGGGCTGTTCTGACCACAGCATATTTCATCCATGGGCACCAACACGTGCTTACGCCCAAGGCGATGCTGCCAATCAGTATTGCAAAGCTAATGTCCACCAAACTCGCCATGCTTTCCTTTCCTGTGCTCTTAAGTCTTTCTCCACAATGGTCCAACCACTAATAACCTTCTCCTCTCAAAACCAGTCCTCAGCTATTTTCATGGTCACCTCTCCTCTTTAGAAGATTGGTTTGTGGCTTTAACAATTCAATCATCTCACCAAAGGTCTCCATAACCATTTGTCAGAGCTTTCCACAGCCTGGACAAATGTTCTTTGACCATTCACTTTTTCAAAGCTTTTGCTCATGAATTTAATGTTTAAAGCAATCTTCTGTCCACCTGTTTTGGATGATACAGGTGTTCAAATAACAAAAAAGGGATTAGTATGGTAATATACTACACTGAGAAACTCTTGGGTGTATGAAATGCATGATGAAAGTTAATCATCTACCAGCTAGCACAAGCAGATCTTTTATGGCATTAAACTGCCTTTACTAACATAAAATGCAGTGCTGGAATGTAGTGAATGCACCAAAGCACTGCAAAAGAACAATTTCATATCCATAAATACATATTTTCCATCCCAAATGAAACTATTCCTTCCCTCAAAGAAACAGATGTTATGGCAAAGCTGTCTTCTCTTTTAGGACTGATTCTTTTTGTCAATCTAAACCTTTTACATTGTTATACAATCACTTGATTTTGATCGGTCACTGCTTTACCGTGGAAGTGGAAATGGAAGGAAAAATGCAATCTTCATGAGATGATGAATCTTAATCACAGCGGGGGAAAGGAATACTTTGCGCTACTTCTGTAGAGGCAGTGACAAAAGTATGAAGGAAATAAAATGAGGTAGACTGGCAGCTCAATTACACAGCACCACTGAATGCAAAAATGTTATGGTTTAAAATAGAATATTGCTCAGTACTTTACTTTGGGCTAAAGTGATACAGCAAGACAAATATTTTAAAACCTCTTAGTGGTCTCATTTTATTGTATTTTCCCTTTGAAATTCCTAAACAACACCATTCATGATTAAGTAGTAACACAGTGGTCAGGAAGTATGCCTGAATTATTATGAAAACAATATTACTTTTCCATTTCTCACTTGCAATAAAGTGAGATGATACACCAAGATCATCAGTATTTTCTCTTAAAGTCTGTTTGTGGTAGCTGAAAATACCTGTCAAACACAGAAGTGCAGCACACAGGCAGCTCACATGGCGTGAAACGTCACCTCTTTCTAGGCCAAGCAGACGCAAAGACAGAGGGGTTTATCGCTGAAGTCTCAGAGGTGCAGTGTTGCCTGCCTGAGCCTGCATGCTAAGTACTCAGAGAAGTGTGGACGCCATGGATTTTAACAGATATAATTTGCTAGTGATGATCTATATTTCAGTATGGACCCTTTCGTTCCTAATTCCAATCATGAAACAGTCTACCAAAATACACCCGGGAAGAGCCTTCGGCTGCGGCTCCACGCTCCGTGATACCCATCCTGCACGCTGTGGGATAAGCCAGCAATAGAAATTTGATCCAGGCCAGGAACAGACACACAATTACATTTTCCTTAAATAAGCCAAATCGTTATGCATTTATGAGGGCTGCAGAAGGCCAGAACAATACCTGACTCACAAAAATCTTGTTAGCACAAGGTTAACCCCCAGATTTTGAGAGCAGAAGAAGTCAACGTTGGATGAGTGCTTTGCTCCAACTGGCCACAGCATTTCTTATCCGGCAACCAGGACCAAGAAGTTAGATAGATTTGTAATGGACCTTACATTTAGTATGAGGAAAACAAACCTTGCAACAGTGACTCGTTTAGAAAGAGAAAAAGTTGTTAAAGCAAGTTGTCTTGCTTTTGGAAAAGTTACTAGAGGTGTTTAATATACTGTCTGTGTTTCCCATAACTAGTCCAGACTGTATGTGATAAATACCTTATGAGATTAGAACTTCTCAGTCAGAAAACAAATGGAAATTCAAATTTCAGAAATACACAGAATTAAGGAAACGAAGATTTGACCAACAAGTGGGAGGAACGGGGACGGCCTGCCACAGCCATTCGCCCTCCTTGCGTGTTCATTCAGGTCTGTGGGAGGCAAAACAGTTCCCTCCACTTTTGCTATAAAGCGAGTCGGTCCCGTCTGATCTCTCCTTTCAACAAAAGTCAGAGCAGGGCATAATGCTCTTTGACACACCACTATTAACATGTTATTAAGGCCCCAAACAGCATGTTTTCAAGGACATTTCGGGTAGGAATTACCATTCACTGCAGCAGCCTAAGATCGTTGCTAATGTTCAGTTCTCATTAGTCATCCTCCATACGCTAGCACTAACAGAGCTAAAAATAGCAACATGATTTTGGAGAAGGATACTCTCCAATATAAACAGTTTATAAATTAAGGGGTTTTTTACATTGGCTATGTATCTTCAGCACAGCCAGTTAAGTATGGCAAAGCAAATTGTCTATGAGAATAAGGGAGAACCTTCTGTATTTTCTCAGCCTGCTAGAAAGAGAGAAAAAGGACTGAAATTGTTCTATTTCCTGCCTGTGTTTAAAGTGTTTAAAGTAGCTCTGGATAACGTTCAGGAATCTAAAGTCCCTCCTTTGACTAAATGTATATTTTCTAGGATGGAGCTGAAATTAGACCACGGCTACATGTTTCAGACACCCTGCCTCTATGTTACAAGCAATGTTTTACAAATTACTCAAAAATTACTCCNAAACAAACCAAAAAAACCCAACACCTGTAGTAATGATAACTGAAATGCACAGAACAGATCTACAGATTTTTATCTGTGGTATGATCAGTCCAAACTACAAATCCAAAGACTGTCTTCTATTAAACATCCCACCTTACTGTAACTTCACTAGGGGCATGTGTGTATTACTTACAACACACAGTCAGAACAGCATGTGGTGAAACAGAAGGAACATATGGTTTGCGGTTCTTGCCTATGCCCTATTTGACAGTTGCGGATTTAATAAAAGCTAGTTGGCTTAGGTTAAATTACTGGTGCAAAACCAGACATACTTGGGCACGCACACGTGCCCGCATGGGCAGGGATCCCGATGCACGTGTGTGTGTAGGAGATGCCTGCGTGTGGTACGTACTTACGCTCTCTTCTCTCACGGATGCTAAAGGAAAGATCCAAGGTATAAGATGGCAGTCACTGAACCATAGGGAGAAACAAGGCTGGGCAAAGGCAAAGATAATGAAGAAAAAAGAAGGGAAATTGGAACACAGAATAAAGGGAGGAAATGAAAAACTGACGGTACACATAGCAGAAGGATAAATCTGTGGCTAATGTACAGGACAAAGAGTCCTTGCCAAGCACCATGTGTAACCGCAGTCACATCTTCCCTTATTATTTCAGTTAACATATCTGCCAAGCAAGGGAAATACTGAGCTAGCGCAGGTAGGGAAGATCACATGAAGTCCTGGGAGTAACGCTGCTGACTTGCTGTTAGCACTAAATAATAGTGTCCTAAACTTTTGGGTTCAAAAGCCAAATAAAGTCTGTTATTTTGAGGAGGTCAGAGCTATAATGAACACCTGCTGACAAGAATTCTGCCCTATTTCACTTTGCACCCCAAAAACACCTGGGAGGGCCCAGCTCTCCCCTACTTCTTCCTCCCAGCCCCCAGGAGCGCGGCCGTGGGGGGGCAGGGGGATCACTGCTGCTTGGGATGGACTTTGGGTGACAAGGGCCGGTGGGACGAGGGAAAGCAGTCCCCGGCCTGTCCCTCCCCAGCAGCAGCCAGGAGCAGCAGCCGTGCCTAGATGCTCGCTCTCAGCTTCTCCTTTCCTTCTCCTGCCACAAACCGCTCAGGGTGGCAAGGACTCAAAGCCTCTGCAAAACACTTTCCTGGGCAAGAACAGCTCCACTCGGCTCTTTTGGTCACTTCCATAAAGCAACATGAGTTTGAGGAGGCCCAAACCCCTTCTCCTTCCCTTCCACCCGGTGCAGCAGGGGAGCTGCCAGGCCCCCGGCTCACGCTGCGGCCGGGGCTGCAAGCCCGGCAGCGGCCACAGCGCAAGTGCCCACGCGCTGCTTTGTGCTCCCCCATGAAGGGCTCTCCTGATGCTGCTCGGGGACCACATTGTCAGGCACAATGAAATGCAGTTTTTCCTCCTAAAGAAAGTTGTCCCAAGGGGCCAAAAGTAACAACCATCCAGCCCTAAGTAAAGGAAGCCCCAGCCAACCCAAAAACATTTGCTTGCTTTCACTGCATCTCCAAAAATATCTGTTGCTCCAGAAACTACTTCAGGCTTCTTCAGAGCAGCTGGCGGATCTGAAAGCTGTCTTTTACATTTCCACAGCATCTCTGCTGACCTAGCCAGCAAACCCGTCTCCTAATTTGGTAGCAATCCTCTGGCTTCTCCTGCTGTGGGGTGCATGTTTGCTAGCAGCCTGAGGAAACTGCTGTCAGGCGAGGATCTCTCTCAGCACAGCAAGAGGCACCGGAGGAGTATTCCTAGGAGGATGAAACCTGCACCCCAGATGTCCCGAACCCCCACATGTTAAAGAGTCAGCAAGCATGAAAAGAGAATGAGCAGCTAGGATTGGCCCAGACCACAAACAAGACCTTTTAAAAAGAAGAAATGCAGCAGTGGCGCCTAGTTTTGCCCCACAGTGTGACTAAACACAGTTCTTTCTAACACCGTGGGGACAGGAACCTCCTCCTCCATCTCCCGAAGCCACCCCTTGGTTCAGGGAAGCCCTGGATTCAGCTGTAGCTCCTTGTGTCTCAGGCACATGTGCTAGCCAGTGGGCTATGGGGCTAACATCTCGGCTGGCCTAGTAAAAGACTAATGGGAAATACCCCAAATTTGCAGCCAGGTTGTCGCAGCACTAAACTGGGTAGAGCAGGAACCTGAACCTAGCTCCCTCGTACCCAGGTGAAGGGGAGTGAGTAATTCATGGGTGGTTTTTTGCTTTCATATCCACATTTGCTAGCAGGAATCCTACCTTAGACCCAAGAAAGATCCTTGCTGAATCTTCATTTTAAAAAATACACATTGCAAAAAGTTTCTGCTTGGATAAATTAGAATTTTCCGATACAAAATATATTTATAAAATTTGCAACCACCTCTGCAAAAGCTTCTCCTTTTATACTTACAGTCCCACCACATGATCTGCAAGCGTGCAACAGCTTCAGGGTGAGAGTAAGTTTTAGTGTGCTTCTCTGACAAGAAGCACGTCCAAATGCAAAGGCAGAAGGGAATTTTCACTGTATTTCAGTGCAAGGATCCTCTACACAAGTACTGAGAAGTAACTGCAGAGAGTCCTGTTTCCCCCATGGGATGGAAACATATAAATTCCAAATAATTCAAGGTGAGCCAAAGAGAAAAGGCATCCAGACAGGGTAAAAAATTCCAGCTGAGTGCTGACCACAACAGAAATCAAGACAACTGTTCAAAGAGCTGTGCCAGGCATCCAGATGCTGCTGCTGGCATCAGAAGATCTTCCACAGTCTGATAGCAGCTGGTTCCAGGGACTGCAGCCAAAGCCTGAACGTAAAGGAGGGAAGTAGAGAGAAGAAGGGAAAGAGAGAAAAGTGACAGCTCACCACCCAACCGGCATCCTTCCTCCTACACAGGTGTATGCATGTCAGTTACTAATCATTGACATTCATCTGAAAATGGAACACTTTTTTTGAAAAAAAATCCAGGTTTTACGCACTAGTGTACCAAGACCTATGACCTTGCGATGAATAGGACCGACACCTGCAAAAACCTCACTGCACATGTAGGCAGGGCGATTGCAGGCAATTCTTTAGGATACCTGGATGAAAAAGAAAGACTAAGAAGCATGAAGCCTAAGTCCTCTCTTAAGTCTTGCTTTATTTCTGCATAGTGTTGTGTGTTAAAATGTCCACTTCTTCTTTGATTACTGGAGCAATCAAGGCTACCCAGATATTCTGCATGTCCATACCTATCTCCCTTTACTTCAAACTCCTGCCCACCTGCTGCTGCTGACACCCTCCTTCAGCCTCACGGCACATGGTTTGGGCATGGCACCAGAAAGGTGCCTCGAACTGAATGGCTGTTACACATCAAGAAATGTAAATGCTCCCATTATTAACTGTCCCCCGGGATTGCTCTCCAGGCACTTCAGATGAGCTTATGTCCCAGAAAAAATAAGGTGTATATGCTCCCTCCACTCCAGGTGAGTTGAGACTGATAGAAACAGGTCACCAAAAGGTAAGTGCTTAAGTTTCCCCTCTACTCCACTCTTCCCCCTCTACTCCGCTCTGGTGAGACCCCACCTGCAGTACTGCGTCCAGCTCTGGGGGCCCCAGTACAAGAAAAACACGGACCTGTTGGAGAGAGTCCAGAGGAGGCCACGAAGCTGATCAGAGGGCGGGAGCACCTCTCCTGTGAGGACAGGCTGAGAGAGTTGGGGTTGTTCAGCCTGGAGAAGAGAAGGCTCNATTGTTCAGCCTGGAGAAGAGGACACTCCAGGGAGATCTAATTGTGGCCTTCCAGCACCTGAAGGGGCCTACAGGAAGGATGGGGAGGGACTGTTTGCAAGGGCATGGAGTGATAGGACAAGGGGCGATGGTTTCAAACTGAAAGAAGGTAGATTTAGGTTGGACATAAGAAATATTTTTTTTTATGATGAGGGTGGTGGGGCACTGGAACAGGTTGCCTGGAGAAGCTGTGGATGTCCCTTCCCTGGAAGTGTTCAAGGTTAGGCTGGATGGGGCTTTGAGCAACCTGGTCAAATGATGTCCCTGCCCACAGCAGGGGGGGTTGGACTAGATGATATTTGAAGGTCCCTTCCAACGCAAACCATTCTGTGATTCTGTGATTCTAAGAAGTACGTGGAGTCGGCAGAGAGAGGTAAGGACTGCCAGAGAGTAACTCAGAGGATCTGAGTTAGGTGTCTGCTTTTGGACAGATTTCAAGTAGCTGTTGTGACATGCGGTAGGAAAAACTGTTGTGTTTTACAAACAGATGGTGGCAATTAGCTATGCCACTATATTCAAGTTATGCTGTACAGAACGAATTAAGATGGAGCATCACCAGGAGGCAGAAAACACCCTCTGAGATGAAAAGGTTACAGAGGGAAAATTTCAAGGATGGATAGCACTGCAGCACAGCTTGGCCAGGGGATCCCATTCCCCGGACTTCACTAACAGCATCAGTAAAGCCAGTTCTTGTGAGAGCGGTAAGCTTGTTCTTAATATGCAATGTGGACTGTATTAGCAACAGGATGGATGTTCCTCCTTCTTACATTCAGAAAGGGATGCAACAAATACACTGTTCCTGGTAAGGTCCTTAGTGCTGAAATGACCAAAAAAAAAAAAAAGAATATGGTCATGCTTATTTTTCAGTAACTCTATTTCAAAAACATCTCTATTAATGTCTCTGTTGAAATTAAGATCCCGATATCCTTTAAACAGCTATAACAGACCAAAAGTGCAAAAGTGTAGCCTGGCCCAGTGTCAGGTCCCCAGTACCTGGAGACACCTGGAGAGGAGCACAAGCAGATGGCAAGCACAGCTCTACGGCACGCTCCTTTGTACCACCGGCCCAGAGCAGGAGCTTCTCTGGCTACCTCCCCACCAGCAAGTACTGCAACACCAGGGGGACAGAGAACCTGACTCTATATGTTCGGGGGGGGTGTTATTTTGAAATAGATCAGACCAAATGCCCGTTTGCACATTAAGCATATTAGGTTTGTTTCTGAACACATCTTTTGGGTGAGTTTCACCTAAAACGAATCCTACTTGTGGGCCTTGAGACTGCTCCCGGGCAAACCAAAGCAGAGGAGGCAAGGATGGATCAGGCAAGAGCTTCAAAAGCTCTGTTTCTGTTTTGTTCTTTATTTCTTCTCTGTAATTCCTAAAAATCTATTTGCCTTTTTGACAGCTGCTGAACTGTGTTTGTACAAAATTATCTGCTAACCCAAGATCTTGTTCCTAAGGTGCAACAGATTACCTAAACCTCCTATCGGCAGTGAAAAAAGTAGACATTATAAATCAGCAATGTGCCCAGCTTTTTCTTTTTTAAGGATAAGGTCACAATTATGGTCAAATATATTCCATCCCCAAAACACCAATTAATACCTCCATCAGATTTTCTATCAACATTCCAATCACCAGTGAGCTTCAAATGAGCTGCTTATTTTAAACAAGTGTCTCAGAGGAAGATGTTATTTTCCACCACTTCTCAGAATAAAAATTGTGTGGCTGGAGGCACTGGACAAACCAGAGTCAGTGTGGTGAAAAGTGGGAAGAATAACTGCTCTCCTACTAACAAGTTCATCACCAAATTAAGTCCAACTGCTGGCATCTCTGCAAGACTGAAAGGTGGTCCATTATGCCACCAGAGAAGTTTTCCAAGCTCAAACTGCATCAAGCTAAATCATCTAGTCTTGGAAAGAGTGGACCTTTGAGGCAGAGGCAACATGTACGGTTGTTCACAGCTCCCAGGGGACCCTGGAGCAAAGGGACAAGGTACGCCAGTGATCCAGGCTGGATGACACGAAAGCGGCCCTGTGAGAGCTGACAAAATTCATGTGTGCTGGTTCACCAGCCCTTTGTGGGTCTGGCCTGCATGATTCAAGTGCATTTTTCTTCTTTCTTGACCAAATTGGACCCTCATAAAAGACATTATAAATCAACCCTTTGATCAAATCTTTCATTCCTCTTGTGTCTGCTCAGCAAAATAAACACTGCTGCTTTAGATGCAATGACCTAATCAGGTTGCACTAAGGGTGCTAGGACAAAGATGGGGAATGAGAAGACAGGTGAGAAAGGGGCCAGAAACCCCTGATTTCAGGCTAGCCCTAGTTAGAGCACCTCCCGCCTCATGCCCGAGGACTCTGGAGTAGATGGCTTCACAACAGACAAACTGTACTGGAGATGTGGTCCTCAAAGAAGTCAACCAGCAATCCGATCTAGTCAAGCATCTCCTACAGCCTGCCTTGCTTTGGTAAGATTTCATGACAACTAAACTGCTCTAAAAAACACCAACTTGTTCAATCAATTTGATTGTTCTAACAAATTAACATTTATATTTTCAATTCATTCTAGCCATAACAGGAATTTAAAATTCTTGAAAGTATTCCTCTGCCCATATACAGTGATTTATGTGGGTTATGCGTGATAGAGAAGTTTCTTACAATAGTCTCCCGTTCATTTATCCGGTCTTGAATAACTCATTTGTGACCTTTGCCCAGAAATAACAGAGCTATCGCCATACTAATGCTGATAAAGCTTTTCTTTATATCATCCTGGATTTTCTTCTCCATTTGACATTATATACACAGGAAAGAAACATGGAAAGATACATTAAAATGTACTAAATTAAGGAATTACAAGGAAACAGGAAAAAGGTTTTCTGCAACTTTAAATAATGGAAACAAAATGTGGTCACATCAAAGCAAAGCCCAGAGCAGGAAGACAGTCAATTCAGCATGAAATTAAACAAATATGCAAGGAATGAGGTCTACAAGAAGGTCCAGATTTCAACCAAGGATTCAAGTTCAAGGGAGAGGCAAGGTGACAGGGCAGGCCCCATAAACCTTCTCGCACCCATGGAGGGCAGGAACGGGTTGTAAACGGAGGGAATAAAAAGCATCTAGCAATATCCTACAGGACGAATTGACTACTGGTAGCAGCTTGCTGAAGCTGGGCAACAGCGTTTGGAGACTGCAACAGGTCCTAACATCATACCCCTACCTCTGACCTGCAGGCTGCAGTATTTCCTGAGGATCGTGTCTATCGTAAACCGATGTGTATTTTGCTTTTGCTCTCTCACCTTTGAGTTGGGATCCAAAAGGACTAAAAATGGGAAAATGTCAATCTGCTCAATTTCCCTTTTCAGTAAGCCCACCCTGGAAAATTAACTGCAGCCCAGTTTCAATAGAGATATCAAAGGATTGTGCAGACAGGACTGGGGGGAATAACTGGGAAAAAAGTAATCCAACAATTGGATTCTAACTTGGACCCAGCTCACAGACCTGATGCCCAACACACACACAAAAAAGGAGCAAATAAGGGCAATAAGGAATGCTGATGTCATACATCACCTGAATATTCCAGGCACAGGCCTAGTTATTCTTGAGCATACATTGTTTTGACTGGATGCCCAACTACTACGTAAAAATTATGATGATAACTTTAATGAGAACTTAGTGCACCGTACCATGGATGCCAAACAAAGGTGCAGTATTCTACATATATTTTTCTATTATTTTGTTAGGAATATTTATTTTAAAATTGAATCAGCCAAAACAAACAGCTGCCCTGAATCTCTTCCAGTACATGAGCAATCTTCTTCTAATAATTACCAGATTGTGGGTTTGCCTTTAGAGAAAAAGGAAAAAAAAAAAAAAGTCCTATGTTCTGATATAAGAAGTCACATGCAAAATTCTAAGTGTCACCTTTTGCTGCATCATCCCCTATGCTATATAGGTAAATTCCTCTCCCATTGGAAACATCTGCATCCCATTCAGAGGCAGAGAGACCAGCCTCACGTTTCCATCAGACAGCGATGGCACTCATCCCAGGACAAGCAGGTGATTTTTTTTTCAGTCTGCAGCATTTCATGACGGCCCTGTTCCCTACCAGTGTGTATTTGCCAGCCGCAAGCAATAGCATTTCAAAGTTTGAACAAAAGAAATCAGAATTAAGATATTACCTGATCCTGTATATTTTTAGAATTAGGTCAATAGTTATTTTATTTCAGGAGCCAAGGAAGTTTGACCAAGATGAACTTGGCCTATCAGTACAAAATGCATTCATTATTTTTTCATGTCTGTTGGCTTTGATGCCTAGCTCTGCTTTACCATTTTAGTACTGAAATGAAATACATTATGCTGAAGCAGATAACCTTATTAGATTTTGACCTTCGCTACTAGCTCCGCCTAGTTAATTTGCTGTATCAGCAATGTAAATTACATGCGTGCTCACAGGTGTGCATGTAATGTATATAAGCACTTTTGTCTTTCTGACCCATAAAGCCAAATTTCTGCTTTTGCAGGTTACTTGTGGCAGAAAAAGAAACCAGAATGGAGTCGAGTGTTTGTCTGATAAAGCCCAACTCTCTTACAAAAAGCATGTTACGTCCTTTTCCCTTCTACACAATACAATCAAAAAACAGTTTCTTTGGTAACGGTTCGCAGCCCTATCCTGAACAACCCCTCAGCCACAATAGAGAAAACACCAGTCTTGTTCCTAGTACTTGTTCTGATTTTGTGCTTGGTTTCCTAACGTTTTTCCCTTAACCACTTGTGTTTTCAACATACCATCTTCCCATCCCAGGAATGGTTATCAGAAGACCGGGAATGCCTCATCTGCCTCAAAGTTAAACCTCCAAGCCAGCCAAAGGACAGGATTTTGGGGAGCAGAGGTTCTCAGGCTTTCAGCTGTTTTTATAATGCCGTTCTTATTTTTACTATGAATAAGTCAAACATTTAGTAAGGTTTCATCCAGTCCACAATAACATGTTTTCTATTCAGTATGAAAAACAGGAAGCTAAGGGAAAAAAAGGAATCAAATTTTCAAACAGGTTGTGTATCTGACATCTGGAGCCAACCTATCTAACAAAAATTAGTGTAAGCCTTCATTTGCTTTTAATGTATTTTATTTTGTACTTAAAAAAAAAATTAAAAAAATCACAAGTTAGTTTATGTCAGCCACAAGATGCTGGGGTAGATATAGGAACAGTTGGCCTCACTGGAGGTCAGTCTGGATCACCCTGTTCTGTTCTTGCCTTAAGGTCTAATATGTTATTCTGGAATAGAGCAGAAATGAATCTGAAGAACACGCAGGGAAACTTTCTTTCTGTATCTGCATTTGAAAAAAAGAAAAATGCTAAAGCAGAAATATATACTGTTGATTACTACCAGTCTATTGCAAAACACACATTTTTAGTCTTCAAAAGTCTCACTGCAGAAAGGTCCCAGATAGGATGGGAATTGGCGTGACTCTTCTAATTTGTAAAGCAGATTATTTAACATTTAAGGATTTGATGACTCCTCTGTGATTTTTCTGTTATGTTCACACGCATTATTGCCCTTTTGTAAAAATAACTTTATTTATTTTTAAAATATAAACTTTGTATGATGAACAAAAATAACAGTGCCTCAGCTGGATTTCCTGCCACCCCAAATCCAGTGCTGAAGGAAGTGGAGGAGCAAAACCTTAACAATTGGATATGTGCTCACATTTAGCAAATGTGGTGAGAGAAGGGTGGCAATAGAGATTGGATTTCATCTAATTAACTGATCTCATCTAACATAAATATAAAAAAAAAAATTCCATTACACTATAATCACTACAAGTTTTCTCCATCATGAATTCAACTAACCAAAGAAATCTCAAGTTCAGTTAAATCCACCCGGAACTGTAGAAAGTCAGAAGTGCTTTCTAGGTGATGCAGTTACAGAGTTTGTAGTCCAGTGATGACATCTCTGGCACTTGGATAGCCCTTCATATGCAACCTTCCTCTTCATGATCTGTGAATGATACCTTGGGATGCAATGGAGTAGGAAAATGGGCCTCTTCTGCTTCATTATATGCACTGTGAAATGGCAGTAAAGAATGGCCATTCAAGAGTTTTTAGAAAATGAGAACAGAGACAGAACACTGTGAAAATTAAGGCAAACTACAAAAACTTCAGTTTACCATTGTGTTAGCCATAAAATAAACTAAACTCACTATTTTATATCAGCTGATTCTGCAAGGATGGCACAAAAAAAAAGGGCAGCACAAACTTCCTTCAATAGCAAAGGTCAGCAGATACTACTGGGAACAGATGCACCAGGAGTAAGGTAAGGAGATGCTACTCTCATTTTCAGAACTACTTATACAAATCTGTCATCACAAGCATGTAAGGAGCACAATCACAGAGGAAAAATAACCTGCAAGCATCACATTTATAGATTCTTTTAATTCAATTATTTACTATAAACTGCTGAAAGCTGGACTACACGATTATTTGCCTGAAGCACTATGAAAGAGCCTTAGGTACCTTCTACTCCAAATGAAGATAGTGCACCTCGGGAAAAAAAAGCAAAAAAGGAAAAGGACAGACATACTTGTGGTACAATATTCCTTTGGGAAGCTGGCAAATTTCAAAGCCTTGTCAGACTGCAGTGATGTCCTGGTTTCCGTTGGGATAGAGTTAATTTTCTTCCTAGTAGCAGGTATAGTGCTGTGGTTTGGATTTAGGATGACAATCATGTTGATAACACACTGAAGTTTTAGTGCTTACACTAAGTCAGGGACTTTTCAGCTTCTTATGCATGCCCTGCCAGCAAGAAGGCAGGAGATGCACAAGAAGCTGGGAGGGGACACAGCCAGGACAGCTGAGCCCAACTGGCCAAAGGGATATTCCATACCATATGATGTCATGCTCAGCATATACCTGGGGGGAGTTGGCTGGGCAGAGCATCGCTGCTTGGGGATGGGATAGGCATCAGTCAGCAGGTGGTGAGCAATTGCATTGTGTATCACCTGTTTTGTATATTCTATTATTGTTGTTGTTGTTGTTATTATTATTTTCTCTTCCTTTGTTGTCGTGTTAAACTGTCTTTATCTCAACCCATGAGCTTTACTTTTTTTCCCCTCTATTCTCTCTCTCCCCCATCCCACTGAGGAGGGAGGAGAGTGAGCGAGCAGCTGCGTGGTGTGTAGCTGCATGCTGGGTTAAACCACAACAGTCCTTTGGGCAGAGGGGGTGTCCGGATCAGCATCCTGTAACAACCTGGCGTATTCGGGGCTCCTTTAGAAGACTGCTTCAGCAAGAAGTTAAGACAGTGAATTTCATGAAATACCTTCTGTAGACATTCAACCTGGAGGTGGGGGAGATGTCTTTTAAAGCTGGTAACATGCTCTGTAGGCTATTAATTTTCACAATTAGTTTGGACCAAACGTGTGTCAGTAACAGACATGAAGCTGCTTGCAACTCTTACGAAGAGCAATGCATTTAAACAGAACATCAGCAGAGATCCAGGAACCATTTCCTTGATTCCCTTATTGGCTCTTTGGTAGGAGAGCCAGAAAACAAAACTACTGCTGGGTTGTAAGACAAACAGTTTCCTAACACCAAGGGTGAATGTCTGAGTTTATTTTATACTCAGAAATGTGATGAAACCCCAGTAGGTAAATTAATTACTATGGGAAGTTAGATGAACTACTGCACGAGTGTTCTTCAGCATTGTCACTTTCTGTCCTTCCTTTGCTGCCTGTTGAAGTGCAAGGGCTTGTGGCAGGCAGACCAAAATAAATCCTGATGGCTTCTGATCTGGAAGGATGTGAAGCTGAGCACTGAACAGGCTCAGAAAGCTGCCAGCTCCTCTGTCTCACTCTTACGAAGTCTCAAGAAACATTAGCCTATAGCACAGCACGTGACAGCACATTCAGAAATCCATATATACATGTATATTAGCAGGAGCAACATGCTTTTGAGATTAAAAATATCTACATTATAGTTTTCGTATTTCGTTTCCTCTACTGAAATAATCTACATTATTTAGAAACCAAGACCATTTACACACAAAACCCCCCAGCTGTTGTACTTGGAAAGCCATCTCTAAAACCACATAATGTTAGTGTGCGCGCTATTCTACAGAGAACATTTTTCACCTCTCCTAGTGTTGAGCTTTAAAAGTTTTCATAGGAAAAGTTTGGGTTTTTTTAAAGTAAAAACTAGGGTACTCCTTAAAACTGCTTATTTATTTATAAAACATATTTGTGTACGTTAAGTGGTGACATTTGTTAGCTGTCTTGGTGCTGCTTTGTTTTGATCCCAGCTCTTGTAGCTCTGTGAGATGCTTACCATCCAGGCTAGAGCTACTGATGCTGAGAGGTGGAGTAGGACTTCATGTGCAGTTACTTTCTGCAGAACCCTGAAAACTGGACATTTTTATATTAGAGTAGATTTCACAAAATGAGTTAGGCAAGTGCTTCACTCTAGGTGCAAAAAAAGTAGAAAGTATAGCAAGAGAAACAGGTCGTATAAGGACTATGTGCCAGGCTAAGCCAAATACTCTAGGCAGTACTTTTACAGGCACTCAGGAGATGACCATTTGTTTCACTTCCACTATTAATGGCACACTACAGTACAGTAATGATTTCTTAAAAAAATGCTCTGGAAGTGTTACTGCCTTTAAGACACCTGTTAGAGTTCTGACAAACTCATACAAAACAGCATTACTTACACAGCACACACACTGCCATTATGGTCTAAAGGCTTTAAACAGAGTAGTCCAACATCATGTCATTACTCATGAGTTGCAAAACCACAAAGGAATTATGCTGTTTATCTTAAGTGAATGTCAATAAAAGCCTTCCACAAAACTAGTCTGTCAAGTGTTTTCTGTAAGTCATACTGTTTGGGGAAGGTTTGTATTAATTTCTGTAGTCAGATCTCCAGCAAGGAGAATATCCAACCTGCAGTGGGCACCAGCAAGAGGAAGGTCCACACACAACCTCTGCAGCCTCACGGGCTGGTCCAAGTTCTTGGCACGGTGCTCCTCCCATTGGGAATCCTGCAAAGCATGCATGAGGGATGGACGGGTTGGTCTTCCATCAGGAGCCATCTCAGGTTGAGACACAACAGCACCAGCCATACTGTTTATGTATTGAGAATACGCTGGCTCCTCATTGCTGTAACAAACGTAAGGGGACCATTCATTGGGCTCCTTTTCTGCCCATTTGCCTATAAAGCTATACTTCTTCATTCATGCAATCTCGCTTTAATGCAGGGAGTAGAGAGTCGTAAATCTAAATTACACCTCTGTAATATTTACCCTTCTATTTATCTCTTCAGTATCTATTATTTCTTCTGCTGTGCATAATAAATAATAGTGTGAAATGCCTTCTCTCAGGATACATCAGGTCTACAAACACATTGTACAATTCCTTTGCGAATGGAGGAGGCTTTCTTTTGTAGTCCTATTAATTCACAAGTTACCAGGCTTTAAATCTGCCATTGTTCCAATACTGTGTATTAGCTGTTCTGCCCCTCAAGCTCCTGCATCCTTTTCAACCTTGTAAGAGAATAAAACTCCACATTTGGAAGGAGAAAACATTTCTATGGACAAAGGGTAAGGAGGATGTTTCAGCCAGCAAATAGAACATTAAAAAAACATTAAAAAAACAGTCATCTGAAAAAGATGTATTTTACCTTTAACTGCAAACTCTACAGTTTTCTCACTAAACACTTCTGCGTACTTGGCCAAGGCACTCAAAAACAAGGGAACTAATAATTTAACAACATTTGTAAGACTGACTTCAGGAACTGACCATGTGTCTGTTTTGAAAGGATGCTTTTTTTTACATGTATGAAGAATAATATCCCCCTTCCCTTACACTTGACTTTCCAAGGAATATGTTTTGTTTATATCTGATTGTAACAAAAGTAAATTAAATTTAAATAGACACAATATACATGAGGCTTTCAAGCTTTTGATAGATTCAAAAATTTATTTGCATAAATATTCAAGAAAACTTCTAATTACTGAAAAGAGGCTTATTAAAAATCAAATTATTCCTCCACAACTATTGTCACTTTTACTTAACACAGTTACTCCAAAATTCAGCAGCTCCCGTCCTCATGGTGTGAAAAGCCAAGACTGGAAAAGACGTTACAAAAGGGCAGTTAACATACTGCAACTTCATGAAACTTGGAAGAACATTGTTTCCTGCAATGCTTTACAGTTCCAAACATATGTTTTTGTTGTGATATTATGTTTCCTCAAGCCTTTTTTAACCCTAAATTACTACAGTTATTTAGCAGTATAAATAGAAGGATGGGAAAAAACATCAAAAAAATGCAGAAGCAAGTTCTGTGTGCCTCTCCCACGAAGCCCAGGGCTGTCTAGCCGGAATGGCCTTAGAGGACTTTATGCCAGCATAAAAAGTTAAAGCTGTTTAATCCAGTTTTATGTAAGGATAAGGTGGCTGGAAATCATGCAGTCATGACCAGCTCCAAGCAAAGCATCCTGTCCCTTTTCCCATGGGGGTGATAACACTGAATCAGCCCCAAAAAGCTGGTATCACACAAACTATTCGTCTTTAGGAGAGACAGGCAGCCTCAAGAGCAGACACCGAGGACACCAAGTTGAGAAAGAACAGATCTAAGCCACGAGCTGGGAGTTTTTCTGAAGCACTATGCCAAATATGACATCATGCTTGAACTACAAACAAAAGTTAATAATAGTTTCTGATCTTAATTTACAAAACAGAGTTTTTACACATTTTTGGAGTCTTACCAGATTTGAAAGATCCATGGAGCCTAATCATTGCCCACAGGAGAACATTCATATTCCTCTCCAGCCACCACCAGAACCGATTAAGCAAGTACCGCTGCTAGAAACAACTAATTGCTCTGCGGCTGGTGAAGGGTCCCACAGACATTCAAAAGGTGGTAACTATTGATTACCAACTACCCAAGCCCATTTATCAATAGGGGAAAAAAATATCAATATTTTGTCTTTAAAAAAGGCCAAGTTCCTGCTTCTTCATTTCTATCCAGTGTTTGTATGGTAAAAAAATAAATCCTTATGGGGTTTTCAAAAAATGCTATCAACACAGACGTCACTGGGAAACCTCCTTGCATTTTAAAAGAAATACTGAACAGGCCTGACAGCCCCACCAAGGACATCTGAGCTTTCGGCTTAGCCTCAGCTGAGGTTCACATAAGACAGTTCCCAAAGATAAAGAAAGAAATGGTTGAGAAAAAGTCAACCAAGTGCTGAAGCCATGCGACCAATCCTCCTTTCTCTAACAGCAATTCTTCTGGCACCAATACAATGCTTCCAGCATACACCTATTGGAAGAGCCAGCAGGTGGAACAAACTTCTTGAATTATTTTACTTCCACGGAGCAAGATCGTGCACATCAGCAGCTATCACGACTCAAACAACCGTCAATTTTTATAATCATGGGCTCATACATTTCAGCTGCAGAAAATATTTCGGTAGGTCAAACCTGAGGACTGCGGTCCATGTCAGTGCAGCAGATGGTTGGCATCTCAAGTACCTGCAAGGACTCCCATCGTTATGTAACGAAAACCGTTCTAATTTCAAGACCGGCTCACTGTTTCAGGCTAAATGTTGATATTTGAAATACAAATGGTTTAATGGCTTGCAACTCAGGACAATCTTACTAAGCATGAACCGATATGCTTTTCTGGTGATATTATCCCCGTGATTCTGGCCCAGAGCTGTTTCATCCTGCAGGATAACCCACCAGTGCAATGAACTGAAAAGGTCACCTTGGATCAACTCATTTCACTCCATTTTGGACAGAAGGCCTTTCTAATTTCCTCCTAAATGCAAAAAGAATCATGTTTTTTAATATCTGAAGGTCATTCTACCTTTTATCCTTTCCTTCAGTTTGAGTCACAGATTGAGCCTAGGGGCTTGCGCTTTAATTTGAACCAAGTGTTGAATGCTTCAAGTTCTAAAAACAGATCCTAAACTCAGAATTTCTAATAAGCTTACTTCCTTTTCTTTGAGCTTTCCCTCATCAATATTTTCATTCCATAAGAGACCGCTTCCAGTGCAGCTAAATGAAACAAACTCAGTAAGAAACCAGACTCTGGCAGGGTCCTAGGAGATGTCACCCTTAATCTATCAGATAGTAAAAGATCACAGTGCCCAGGCGCTCTGTTCCTGTTATAGATCCGGGGTAGCTTCTCTGCAGAGCATACGGCAAGTATAATCAATATGGGCGGGGGGGGAGTCCATTATTCTTATTTCTCATGAAATAAAACCTGTAAGTCAGTCTTAAGAGTACCAAAACCTGATGGGAGCAGCTTCATGCCTACTTAACGCACTGGTATGTAGAAACGCCCATCGAGCCGTGGTGGTGAGGCGGTGGGTGTGACTGTGGCCCAGCACCACCACGTGCCACCCCATGGGCCATGCATCACAGGGAACAGGGCCAGGGACACGGGAGGAGAGAGGCAGGAGCTCGTTCCCGAGCCAGCGACGGAGGGGATTACACAAAGCAGCTCTCTCTGGGAACCACCCAGAAGCCAGACCTCTATAATTCATCACTTAATTCTAACTACTTTGCAGAGCAGGCAGCAAAAGAGCTAATTAGCCTCACGAGCTACCTACAATGCTGAAGCGGGAAAGAAGAATTGGCTTTAAGTGTACCCTTAGTAATATGTCTTTGTGATCTTAACTTTTTTTAGTGACTTCATTCCATTCCTGTAAATCTGTGTTTTGAGTAAACATGCTTTTATCATTAAATCTTCTCAGTGATAAAGCTGATTCAGAGTAATATGACACACACCAAGCCCTCCTTCTTTCCAGGGTACCGAGTCATCTTTCCAGGACAAACCCGTCGCTCTCTTTGTTTCCCACTGAATAGCTGAAAGCCTTCCTGAAAGCCTCCCAGCAATCTGCCACAGGGGCACAAGGTTTTGGCTATAGCTTTTCAAAAGCTATCTCCCTATGCAGCCCAGCCCCTCTGAGCAGCATGAAGACGGCAGGAGAAAATCCCAGAACTCCAGCGTCAAAAGAAATCATATTTACACTCAGCTTTCAAGGAAAAAAGATAAACAATCTCATAACAAATATTCAACAGGGTCCTTAGGGAAACAAGCACGGTGTATACCTAAACTCCAGGTACCACCTCACCTATGTACAAGTGGTTTGGTGCCTGTCCCGACAGTTTGCAGAGAAAGAGGAGGGGAACATCTCGGTCGAGACATACAGCCTGAGCACAGAGCCTCCTCATTAGGGTGGCCAGTTAGGGGCTGATTAGCATAGGCACAAGGACCCATCCAGGACCAGATGAAGAAGCTCAAGGACATCGCTAACATTGCTGGTGCCATGGGAGCCCCATTCACTGCTCCCCAGGCCATCACAGGAGGGCGATCAGCCTACAGGGAAAAGCACCTCGGGACTGCACGAGACTCACCAAGGGGTGTTCTTAAGCGGATTGTGGGAATGTCTGAGACTTATTATGGGGTGTTTTGGTGGGGGGTAGAAGGTGGGGAAAGAGAGAGGTCAGGATGGACTGGGCAAGACCAAGCCTGGGGAAACAGAGGGGAAAGGGGATAACAGGGGCCAGTCACACACAAATACATTTCTGATCAGTGCCTTGCCATGCCCTGCACCCACCCAGCGCAATGCCTTCTTGTTAAGCTCTATTTCCCCTCCTCAGGGGCCACCTAAGGATCAGGCCATCTATACCACTTGTGTCTGACCGCTGTGTGCCCTCTGTGATGATCCGTGTGTATAATACATATATAACCATGTATATACTCCATACACACACACATACATATAGTGAGCATGCGTGCTTGTCAGGGATAGATGCTGGACCTGGGGACATGGAGCCGCAGCAGCCTCACCTCTATTTGGCTGTTAGATTCTGCACCCCCTTGCCCTGTGCACTCTCATAAAATGATACGAGGCCTTCAGAATGTTTTTTTTTAAAAAATCATTGGTATAGCTTAAAATGTAAAGTGTTGTTGGAAAGCACCAAACAGTTCTTCCGAAGACTGCATCACCAGATAGCAAGCTTAATCATAAAATGCTTTTTGCAGCTCTGTGTGGTATCACTGGATCCAGCTGAGGAATCCTAATGACTACAGGAAGATTTAAATGTCTTTACACAGCAATTTGCAACATGAAAAGGCACTGGCTTACTTTATACTGCCAAAACGCTCACAGTCCCCTCTTTTAGCATCTCAGAAAGTGATCAAGGAATCACCCTTCTTTCAACGCTGGGTTCTTGTAAGAAACAGTTTCGTCACCTTGATCATGTATATCTGAATGTTGTTAAAGAGTAACGTAGATAAAACAAGGAATTGGATTAATTCCAGTTTTAACAAAAATCTATATATAGGTAACTAGGAAAAGTTCCGGAGTCCATCCTTATCAAGAAAATACTACAAATACACATTTGGGAAAACCACTTCCTGCTCTCTGAGACACTATTTCAGCTGTGGAGTACAATGAGGACATAGATCATAGACAAGAAAACACAAAGACAATTTATTCACTGGCTCAAAGGGATTGGAATAGTCTAGGAAAAATCAAAACGAGGAGCAAATCTCCAGTCCCTTGATCCTGAGAGTGAGCTGCATTTAGAAATCAGAGGTTCAGTGTTAAGTACTAGGTACTGCTTTTCATTGCAGTATAAATATAGAAAGCCTCAAAATAGCAAAAAAGAACAAATTCTCCTCTGCTAGGTCCAGCTTGAAAAAGTAGTAAGCTTTGGTTTGCAGTGTTTACCATGGATGAGATAAGTTATACCACAGGAGCTGGAGGCAGCTGTGAACATGGAGAGTTTTAAGATTGTTCTAATTTCTTGTGGGAATGGGGGTTCTTTGGTGTAGGTCCAGCTCCTGAGAAAGAGTTTGACACAAAGTTCACTGAAGTCTCTCTCTGACCACAGATAGCTTTATGTCAGGTCTGGAGGAGCATGCAACATGACTTTCATCTATAGAGCAGGAACTCCAGGACCTGATGGGATACAGCTGATGAGAGCAGCCTCCATCACAAGCAAGATCCTGAAGGCAGCAAAGGCTATTCTGCTACTGGCAGAAAGGCCAGAGTGCACAGAAATGCAAAGAAGAGACACCAAACCAGATTTTTTACGGTCCTGCTGCTGAACTCTGCGCTGGTCATTGTATTCAACACCAGCTGCAAGTTTCTTCAGGGTCTGTGAATTAAAGCTCTTAGGTGAGAGATACAGGCTGAATCAGGGCATCAAAAATATCATGGATTACTAGAAGTAGCGCTTTTACTAACCCACACTACAAAGCACTGTAAATGGCAACAGACATTTCCCATTTAAGGCTGTAGATACTCGGGTATTATGAAATGAAGTCTAAAGCATACCTTAAAAATGTAAGTTAAGGAAACAGTCGGCAAAAGAACTGAGATTACCTGAGTTTGCGTGACTGAAGATGTACACCTGCAATCCAGGCTCACAAACAACCTGTCATCTTGTTGTATCTGTGGTTGCTGCTTAACATTCAAGAAATAGAAATGGCAACGAGACCTCCTATTCTTCCTGAGGTCCTCCTCAGAGAAGGGATGGTCTCAGATGGGCACAAGTCTCCCTTGGGGAGGTAGAACAGTGCTTCTCAGAAGGTTAATAAGCAATGAAGAGGTTAATTTAGTTTGCACCCTATTTTTTAACTCTGTCCATTTGAATATAAATAGATTTTTATTTTACTTCAATTTGAGTCAAGGAACAATTTAATTTTGTGCTAAGAAACATATACATATCGTAAAGCAGTTACACTGTGCTTTAACAATACCTCCATTACAGAGGATAAAAAAAATTATGTTTCCTTCAAAAATAATAGTGTGAATTCATGCTGAGGTTGGTTCCCAGTACAAATTTTCAGCAGTCTAGCTCAGGAGGTTAAAATTCAAAAGTAAGCTTTTCACCATTTACAGTTTGTGTTTTCTTGTTTACATTGCACGCTGGCTTCAGAGAGACAAGGCCAGTCAATTAGAGTTTCAGTCCTTCAACATCAGAGCTATGTTACTGTGCATGGGTTTCCAACACTAACAAAATTACTTGTATCCAAAATAAAACTGTTAAATGAAATTAGGAAAAATAGTTCATGTTCACAACAGCAACGTAGCTATTCACAGCGGCTTAAATGCTCTGTTTCCCATTTTGAAAAATGAATTTGTAAGCCAAGCTGCCTAATCCTATCTCTTTAAGAAAATTCAGATTTGCCGTACTAACTGGCACCAATAAGCATTAAAAATAAATCACATCTGTTGCACTTATCTCATTATTTTTAATCCTAAAAATGCAAATTTAAATTGTAGGAAGGCAAAGTCACATTGCTGACTTGAAAAACCAGCTGTGTATGGGCTTCATTGGGCTGTGTAAGCGGTGGCATGGGATGGGGACACACTGGAGACACCCACGCACATGCAGGTCACTCCACGGGATGCTCTCATGTGCCCCGTCACAGCAAAATGTTGAGCAGTACTGTTTTAGACTGTTCTGGATACATTCATTAATGTTAATCAGAAGCTCAACAGCTCGGGAGAAAAAAAAAAAATTCTGTTTCCTAGAAAAGCTATGAAAAAAGCCCCAAATTCTGTGTTGTCCCCAAGGAAAAGGAGCGGGAAGTTACGGAGAAGTCACCAAATGTGCCTCATGTCTTTATACGACAGGAAATCTGGTTAGATATAGATGCCGACACTCTTGTGTGCTCTATCCAAGATGTTTCAGGTCATGAAACAGACATCTCTCAGTTAAGCACCACTCATTTTCACAGGACAAGCCGCAGTAATACTTTCAAACCACGACTAATCCCATCCAAATGGGAATGTAATCTGTTTGAATAAATAAGATACAAAAAGAAGAGGGAAGCCAAAGAATAATAAGTGTTTCTCAGGGCTGTGTGTCACGGCTAGTTGAGTATCTGAAATTGGGGTTGCATCTTTTATACTGTATATTCTGAAAAAGACAAGCTCTGCCCTGTAAGGCAACATGGACAAATGTCTTGGGACAAAATACTCCATGGGCTAAACTGCGATTTTCTGCTTGCTGAAGAGTGCTCTTTGAAGTTACTGCGTATTAATTCCTTCTGTAATTGTATTCACACAGGCACACGCAATTGCATTATGAATTTTTCATCTTCTACAGCACTAATGTCCTGGTTTGGGCTGGGACAGAGTTAATTTTCTTCCTAGTAACAGGTATAGTGCTGTGTTTGGGATTTAGGATGAGAATAATGCTGATAACACACTGATGTTTTAGCTGTTGCCAGGCAATGTTTGCACCAAGTCAGGGACTTTTCAGCTTCTCACACTGTCCCACCAGCGAGGAGGCTGGGGGTGCACAAGAAGGTGAGAGGGGGCACGTCCAGGACAGCTGATCCAAACTGGCCAATGGGATATTCCATACCATATGATGTCATGCTCACTATATAAGTTGGGTAAGCTGGCCAGGGGTGGCCAGGAACTAGTTGGGCATCAGTGGTCTGCAGGTGGTGAGCAATTGTGCTTTGCATCACTTCTTTTGTATAGTCTTTTATCACCATCATTATTATTATCTTTATTATCTTTATTATCTTCCTTTTCTGTCCTATTAAACTGTTTTTCATCTCAAGCTATGAGTTTTACCTTTTTTTTCCTGATTATCTCCCCCATGTGTGTGTTAGGGGGGAAGCGAGCAAACAGCTGTGTGGTTCTTTTAGCTGTCTGCCGGGTTAAACCACGACAACTGAGCATTAGCCGCAGCCAGAGCCAGAATGACCGACTCCATGGCACAAGGTCCAACTATTGCAGAGATTCTTGAGCAACATGCGCTAACTTCTAGTGATGTCCAAATACCACATTTCTTAATATTTTTTGCCTTAACCATTCAAAATGTTTCAAATAGCTGCAGTGGAGCTTACAATTATATTGCAACCATTCCTATGCAGTGGAACTAAAGACCGCAGAGTGATTTTATCTCACACACAAAATTGAACTGCAATAGTATGAGTTTCATCTCTAGCATGAAAACTTCTTACCGCCTCACTCAAAGATAATGTATTTGGTACACATAATGAGAAAAAAAAACCACAGAGGGTATTAATTGCCTTCCTGATGCTGAGGTATTTGGCCGCGTGTTGCTCTTGAATGCCAGCTGTGCTGACTGAAAAGGTTATTGCCCCTCGCCGGCCCCGGCTGCCTGTCATCTCCCCGTCACTGGAGATTAACATCTGCCCTGGACTGCTGGCATGGCTGCTCCCAGGGGTATTCCAGCACCTTTGGGCAGAAATAGCTGTGTTAAGAGAGCACAGTACTGGAAGATAACCTGGCCAACCGAGACTTAACAAAATGTGGGTCCCAGAAGTGGCTCTGCCAGCCTCCTGGACCAGTGCCGCACCGGGATGAAGAGCTGGGACAGGAACTTCTCCATCCCAGCAAGCTGGAGAGACAATGTGATCACAAGTGAGCTGCAAACCCCTATTTCTTTGTCTGACATCTCAAAGCATCCTGGGTTTACACCCAAAAACCCTGCACCTCACAGACCTACAGACGCGCACCAAGCCTGCTCTGAGCACCTACCTCTCGAAAGCCCTGAGAGACTGCCGTGCTGAACACTGCAGATCTGGCAGATTTCTTCCATGTAGATATAGTTTTTAAAGAAACAACCTTTTAATGTGTATGAAAGGTAGAATGACAATTCCCAATACATTGTACAATAAATCTCCTTGGAGACATCCAAAATCCACCTCCATACCTCCTGCTAGATGGCCCCACCTTATACACCAGGGTCTCTTCAGGGGCTGGGTTTAGGAGGAAGCTATCCTAACCCTGTGCCTCCAGTCCTCTACTCCAGTTTTTTATTGTTTCTATTTCTCCTTCCTCGTGAACATTCGTGAACTAGCTTTTATAACTGTTCATGTCATCCCAGAAGAAATTTAAGTGGAAACACATGTGATTTTTACCATTTTCCTTTCTGTCACAAAGATCGAAATAGCCACAGGGAAACCGCCCACAGCATTATCAGAATCACTTGTCTGCAGTTTGGCAAAGTTCAGGCGCTGGCAAGTCCTGGAGCTGTCTAACAGCAGAATCTGGAAAACAGTTTTTTAGCCCGGCACATTTGGGAGAGACCTCCTCCTGAAATCAAAAGAACAACAGGCATTTTTATCTAAAGTTAGATTCTACCAGAACTGGTAATGCACACGCCTTACTCCCTCAGCTATAAAATGTAGTCTTACTTTTTTCTCAGATGCTGACCTTGTGTAACTTCACTCAAAATCTCCCCAAATACGAAGATCAAAATCCATTAGAATAACTCATTAATTATATAACTATGTGAACAGAATAGAGCCTCCCTTTTTGCTCAGTCGCAATAAAGATACTCAGAGATAATATAAGGACGTCTGTGCTGCTGCGATCCATATAGGTTTCCAAATATGCCTGTAACCAAAACCTCTTTAAAGTACAGCCTGGGTTAAATAAACAAAGACTGATCATGACTGCTGCAAGCAGCAGTGCTCAGCTGAGTTCAGTCGCTGCATATCCAAAGGTCTTGCTGGATGAATATTCAAACAATGCATTCAAACTCATGACCTTGGACTCTGCTAAAGAAAATTCCAGGAGACCTCCGAGGTCTGATCCTCTATGACCTCCCTGGGAAGGGAATGTAGAGATTAATGACCTGAAAGCATAACGTAACAATCGTGAAGAAAATATAAACCATACTGAACAAGACTTGTGAAAAAGGTAAATAACTGCAAACAGCACTGGAGCAACTTTGACAGATATCAAAACCACAGTAGGGGGAGGGAAGGAGGGGAAGAGAAGAATATAAAATTGTAGTATCAAGTGACAGCATGTAATGCACCAAAGAAAAACTTTGTCAAAAATGGATATAAAACTCCATATATGTACTGTGAAACTGTGCTGCGGTAGCCAAACTGGGGACCAAACTACATGAGAAAATAAGCCAAGAGTTGACAATACTCCCTACTCAGAAGGGCTGTGATGCTTAACATGTTCAAGTATACTCGTTATCTAGAAGAATGAAATACTAAAAGGAGTACTCTTTCCTTAGTAGCCAAAAGCACAGACTGTGCAAAGATCTCACTTAAACCAAAGAAAACTCTTATTCTTCAGTATCACTGCTTACCTTGGCCCTAGACAGTCCAAAAGCAACAAGGGAAATTTCTCCTTCATTTTCAGTTGTGTCACATACAGACAACGGCGACCTCTTAGCAAGAGCACAAGAACGATGAGTTCATTGACTTCCATCCTGCTGAGCACACAGGCTGCGGTCTCATGGGGTATCTAGACAGAAGTTGTACCTATACTGCCTGCTTGGCCAGCTCCAGCCTGGGGCTCACACTCTGCTACACACAGCGCTCAGCCATGAACCCAAACCAGAGCCCCCCATATCTCCCAGCAGTCCCCAGTAGCCCACAGGGCCAGTTTCAGAAATGCACTAAGGGCTGAGCCGTGAGCCACAGCCACAGAAACAATGCTTCTTACTTCCCAGCACCCAGATGCACTGTTCCTTTGCTTTATTTTTGGGAAACAGGAGAGAGTGATGCCCTCCCCAGCCCAATGCCGACCATCTCAGAAGGACTTAGGGGACACAGACAATTCCGAGCATACGGAACACCCCCTCACACACACAACTGATCCCCAGGATGCAGCACAGCATGATTTTTCATCCCACCCATCCCTGCCACTTCCTTGCTTTCTTCATGGCTGACTCGGATACGAGCACAGAAGTGGAGTGGTGCCCTTGCTCCAAGATCACATCTTAAGCCTAGGGTGCTCCTAGCCATCTGCTGGAAGAGAAACTCATGGTTATGACATGGTTATTTATTTTGGAACAAAAGAAAGCAAAACAGGTAGAAGAAGCAAGGGCACAAGGATAAGGAAAAGACACAAAAGCTGCATGGCTGCCCAGAGAAGCTGTGGCAGCCCCCTCCCTGGCAGTGTTCAAGGCCAGGTTGGATGGGGCTTTGGGCAACCTGGTCTAGTGGAGGGGGGACAGGGGGGTTAGACCTAGATGGTCTTTAAGGTCATTCTACCATTCTATGATTTCTTTGCATCTGTCACATTCCATCTTTATAATGAAAGGATGTTAGCAAAATAACACCCATACTTACTCTTTCCCCAAATATACCGTTGATAGTTGAAGATGAGAAAGAGCAGAAATAACGAAGGCCAGGTATGGTTTGCATCCCAGGGTTCTGAACAGTGTAAGTGACCGACAAGATGGATAACTATGGCTTTTACTTATTTTATTTCTAAATAGATCTATTTAGACAAGCAGACAAGTGGCTTCAAACAGTACACATCTGCTGATGAAGCTTACAAGGAAGTTAAACCATTTAACTAGAGAACAAACTGCTTACAGACCTGTAGGATGCATCAAAGTGATAAAACAGCAAAGCGGTTTGTTCAATCACAAACTATTTTGCTGATAATAAAGAGCATTTTCTTCAGTTTGGCCCAGTTCAAGAACTAGTTAATTTAAAGGCTGAGGAACTAATTGGAAGAAAGGATTTTTTTCCCCTCCAAATCTATAAAAACTTGGCAGAAGAGGCTGATATCTCATAGATCCACAATCTGAAAGAAATGGAAACCAAGAACAGTCCATTCAGATACCTACGTAGTCCTGCTGACAGATACTGTCCAGGATTTCTAAGAAGTTAATAATTCCCTTAGTTGTAGATGCAAAGCACAGCTTGCTTTTCCAAATGTCCAGCATACCTGATGCAGGCTGAACACGCACTAGTGCATTTTGCAGTCTAATTTCATGTAAAAGCAGTCCCGTTCACATGCTCCAAGGGTGCTCCAAGATGTGAACCCAAGCTCAGCGAGTGCGGATGATCCGCAGAGTTGTTTCAAAATGCACACTCCGGAGCCAAATTAAATGGGTAATTTTAATGCACATATAACATCAACTGATTGTCTGATAATTCCTTTAGTTTCAACAGCAAAACATGGTTTTAGTTTCAACAGCACAACATGGTTTTAGACACTTCTCAGTGCTTCTCATATATGTAACTCAGTATTATTTAAACAATTTTATAACACTGATTTTCTGCCAATTCCAAGAAGACATCACGAGTAAAATATGACCACATGCTACACAGATCATTCACCATTTATAACAAGTATGTACACAGTTTGTCAGTCTGAACAGCAAAAGAAGTACCAAATTAAGGAAAAGATTATATTGCCATTGACACTCAACATATGAAACAGCTATCAATCAATCCAAATCAATCTTGCAAGAAAAATAACTATGAAATATAATCCAAAAAGTTTTAAATCAGATTTCTCTCTTACTAATTAAGCACACATTTAAAATCAGTGATTAAAATCATTTCAGCTAACCAGCCTGAATTGCAAATCAAAACATGATTTAAAGGAGTACTAATAAAAATATAATTGAAGACTCAGACAAGAAGCAGACAAGGGGTTATAACTCAGTTATAGACAGCATATGACACCCTTAGCACCTGGAAAATTTCCCCAAAAGATTAAATAACAAACTTTGAGAATGACAAGAGCATCTGAGGACAAAAGACAACTGAATTAATGATTTTTTGTTATTTACTCTTAATGAAGTTACAGATGCAATTCACACCTGTGTCTCTATTTTTCAGATAAATTTTACAAGTTTGGCAATATTCCCAGTGGCCTCTTTTCTTCTCTTTCCCTTGGTTAAAGGGAATTTTACTTGTCTCAATACCCACAGCACATGTCTAGAGCTACATTTATTTTAGCAGCGTGATG
Source organism: Aramus guarauna (assembly GCA_013400195.1). Classification (NCBI taxonomy): domain Eukaryota; kingdom Metazoa; phylum Chordata; class Aves; order Gruiformes; family Aramidae; genus Aramus; species Aramus guarauna. The sequence continues at coordinate 961,698 of VXBL01007056.1, read as the reverse complement.
AGGCAAAGTTTGGATCTTCACCTAGTCGCGATGGACAAGAAAACTTTGTGAAAGCTTTTTGCTGAGAGCCCCCAAATCACTTCCAATTAGCTACATTTTCTCTGGGAATCTGTTCCTTACTCCTGAAGGCTGTTTGCAACCCAGAGTTATATTATCCTAAGGAGATTAAACCCATTTAAAAGAGTTACGGGTGAATGCTTTTTCACAAAAGTAGCTGAGCCCCAATTCAACTGAGGCTCTGAAAGGCAATTGGGGACCACAGGGAAACTGAGGATGGGGAATAGGAGAGGACACCTCACCTACCGCTACCGTTAGCCAGGGAAGCATGAAGCATTTAAAAGATGCATAGATGTGGTGCTTAGGGACACGGTTTAGTGGTGGACTTGGCAGTGCCAGGTTAACAGTTGGACTTGTGATCTTAAAGGTCTTTTCCAACCAAAACAATTCTATGATTCTGAGCATTTTGAATCAACTTAATGGAGCAGACCCCAGTAATCCGAAGCAGAGTGGAAACAAGACATTGAAGGCATTGATCGGAGACTCAAATTTTTTCAGATTAAAACTAAGAGCCCTGGCCTTCTGATCCCATCTTTATACAGATTGTGCTGAATTGTAATAATTTCCTTTGCAGCTCACCGTTGACGAAGCCAAATAAAACCACAAAAAAAAAAAAAAAAAAAAAAAAAAAAAAAAAAAAAAAAAAAAAAAAAAAAAAGGCAACTGCAGCAACTCCAGATTTCCACACAAGTATAGAAACATAACAAGGTAACTGTTATTGTTTGAGCATTCCCAGAATTCTGACCTGGCTGGACAGGCTTAAACAAAAAAATAAAAGCATCCTTCTCTTTCAGCCTTAGCATTTGGGCAGTTGATAAGTACAATCCTATATGAGAGGCCACCTCACAAGAACACAAAACTTGCAAATGTAAGCATTCAAAACCAGAAACTTTTGATGGTCAGTTGGTTGTGTAACTCTGACTCTCAACTCAAGAGGGAACTAGTCATTAATTATACACTCACCCAGAATTTCTCTAGCATGATGCTCCACACATTTTTTTCTATAACCCTGAACTTATCAATGTTGTTTCTGGAACAAGCAGTTGATACACAATCACATGCAAAAATGAAAAGCACCTGTGAAAGCCACATAATAAAACCAGTTATATGGTGCCTTCTTCCTGATAAACACAAGAGCACTAAGGATTTAAGAGAGAGAACTAATCTTAATCTTCAGCTAAGTCAGGTCTGTGGAGTATTTCTTCAGCAACAGCTTCAGGAGCTCCTCCGCATGCATGGGTCCAGCTGGTTCTTGTCCCTACCCAAGGGCAGGACCTGGGTTTGCACCAGACCTGCTCTTCCCACTCCCTTGCCTCTTCGCTTCTACATGAAGGGACAAGAGTTACACAGAAGGGAACCAAGATTCGACCTATTCACGTGGCTTATCCTAGCAGCTGGGGATCGGGTCCCCAGCACACACCTGTCCAAAAGCGGCACTTATGTCAAGACGCACCATGCGCGTGTCTCAGTTTGCTGGTCAGTGCTTGGCAAGCCAAAGCTCCTCTTTCTATGCTAGAACAGCACTGGACAGGAAGATCTGAAGCTAATTTACCACACATAAGCTTAAAAAGGACTTTGGAGGAAAATATTGTGCTCTAGAGCTTCCTCAGATGTGAGGCCAATAATAAATCTTTATTTTTGTCCAGTTTTCACACATACCATTCGGCCTGCCAAAGACAAATGTGGGAAACATTTTGTCCTTTATTTTGAACGTACACAAACAATTCATGCACGAAAATATACAGGAACATACACATGTGCAAGAAATATATTTGCAATGTTATATGGGGGTAGTTCTTTTAAATCTTATCTTTTCAGCTGCATATTTGTTTCTGATGTCAGCATATAGAGATGAAAGTATATTTATATAGAAAAATCAAAATGAGTGATGTCCTTCAATTCAAGGGACACTTAAAAACATACATCCACACAAATCAGATTACATAGTATGAATATAAATGCCCAGCAGTTAGAGATAAAATCTGCTCATTAATTTGTGTTGCCCTACAGACCCTCAGTTCACTGATTTGTTCTGTCACTCTGGATATGCATGGAATATACACTTTTTATACGAATTTTATCTGTTCTTTTATCCTTCTTTTGGGAGAAAAGGAGGACAGAATATAATATTGCTTGTATATATAAAGAGAAAATAATTCATATCCTGTTGAATGCTACTTCTAACATGAATGATATGTCAACTGTCTGCTTCTGAGGTGTGGTAAGGTATTTAAGCAAAGAAATTCCATACCCCATATAAAAATGACGAAAAATATTTTGTCACGAATACTGCATTACAACTCTATTCATGTGTTAATTCACCAGTTGCAAACAACATAACAGATGTGACAATAATCATACACATTTGGCATTTCTTTCCCATTCAGTATATTGGATTAAGTCATAGGGGCAACACACTCTCTAAACGAATGTTGCTTACTCCTCTCACAATAGCAACGAGTCTTTCTACGAGAATCTGCCTAAGCCACGAAATACTGAGTCATCTAAAAACCAAAGAAGAACAATGAAGTGAAAGAAGTCTCGAAATTAAATAAGCCTGTGGATGTAGGAAGTCTGGAAGGACGCAGATCGCGTCTTACACAAAAGATTATCAAGAGACTCATGCAGGGACGTACTGGAGTCAGACACGGCACTGCCTATGGAAGTAAAACATAGCGGTGATTGATGGGACAGCTTAAACAAATACTCACACCAAACCAAAATTTCCAAAATGTTTTTTAAAGAAATACGGTAAATATGAAACAGTGTCAAGTAAAAACAAATTGGGTCCTTATCTCACCGCCGCAGTTGACATTGTATTACAGCTTCCCAGCAGGTGTTCGTGTTAGATTAGGCATGGTAAGATCTAATAAATACAGTCCTCCCTACTACAGGAAGGCAAATTAACTGAAAAAACAAATCCCAATCACAGACAGAAACAAATACCGTCAAGCAGAGACCGCAACAGAGTCCTGACTGACAGCATCACTCTATAAGCTTTTTTTGATTGCATATTAGTTTTCACTTTATTAAAATAAACACATGTATTAAAAATGGACCATGTGTTGTGATTCCCTGAAAAAAAATTATATTGATTCAGTCCCAAAATAGGAACCAGGATACCCTCTATTTTTCCAGTATAAAAGACTGTATTTCCTTCATGAGCATTACATGACCAACCCTAATTTTAAAGCTGACTTATTTGTGACCTTTTCCAGCGAGGAAGAGCAGGGTGTTTACACATCTGTTGAAACACCATCTTATTTGCAAAGTAATATTTAATTGATTCCATAAGATGTTAAGACGTGTTTTAAATAAGACCACCACTGATAAAGAAACTATGCCAATTAAAATCAGCATGCTGCTTGATAAAGCTTCATGTTCGTTGGCCACACCAATCTCTCCAGTTTTTTTAAATAAATAAATAGCAGAACTTGTTACAGAAGTCTCTGATTTTCTGGCTAGAAATATTTCTCCTACAGACTACTGCCTTACATTTTTGCAAAACAATCAAAGCATGGCACTTTGAAGCCTAGCACATTCTAGCGAGATAAAGATACTGTAAATATTAATTAATGCTGCAGGTGAGCAGCTCTCCCCTACCATGTCTATGAGCAGACATGGATCCCAGGATCAGAAATCAAGAGAAATCTGATATATATGCCTTTAAGGATAGTTGATTGTATTCCTTTAAAATTGAAATTCTTATTTTTTCAAGTAGTTCAAAAAGATTCATCAATTAAGATGAAATACGTATTTTAGTTAATTCTAAGACTCGCCTTGGTAACTGCCCTTTAGAATGAAAAGATTTTAAAAGAAAATATTTAAAATCTTATATATTAAATATTCACTGAAGAGTATCATTTTTCTTGTCGTATTTATGGGTTTGCATGTATTTAAAAGAAGGAGAGTGAAAAGTGCTTTTATGTGTCTTAATGCTTAGAGCATATTCCCGGTCCCCTAATTCCAAACCTACCATTTTCCTGGATGTCCAGAACTCCATCACTTCACAGAATGATAGAATGGTTTGGGTTGGAAGGGACCTCAAAGACCATCTAGTTCCAACTCCCCTGCCATGGGGCAGGGACACCCTCCACTAGACCAGGTTGCCCAAAGCCCCATCCAACCTGGCCTTGAACACTCCCAGGGAGGGGGCATCCACAGCTTCTCTGGGCAACCTGTGCCAGTGCCTCAACACCCTGACAGGGAAGTATTTTTTCCTTATACCAAATCTAAATCTACCCTCTTTTAGTTTAAATCCATTACCCCTTGTCCTGTCACTACTTGCCCTTGTAAACAGTCCCTCTCCAGCTTTCTCTTGCAGTGAAACAAGCTATTTTAGAAGTGCAGCTCAGCCACCTCCTCCCGGGTGGTGATTTTTAACACCACGTGAAGCGCATCTTTACAACTCTCTGGGCAGAGAAAAAAAGGTGGAGGAGCAGTGTAATGGGTACTTTAACTCACACCTGCCTCCCATGAAGAGACTCTCAAGCCAGCTTTGGACAGCACATGCAGTGCAGAAGGGCACTTCAGAGAGCCCATGGGACACAGGGCATCCCGTGGGGCTGTCCTAGGACAGCCAGGCATGTTCAGCTGTCTCGCCAGTTCCACCAATACTGCAGATCTGATTGGTCCTTTGCGCTGTCCTTTTATGACATGTTTGTTCAGGTAAGGGTAAATCATTAGATCCTTCTTGGTAATGGCTAACTGTGAAAGCCACCTGTTCCCTAACAAGGCTGAAAGTTTGAACCCTAGCTTAGAAGTTACCTCTTCCACTCTCAACTTCTCATACAAAGATCTAATCAAGACACAGAAATGCCCATCTTCCAGGGCAAAAGATAAAAATTATTTCATCTTCTCAAGTGACCAGGTCTCCGATAATTAAAGTCACGTTCCTGAACTTGCATTTCCAAGTAAGATATGTGGTCTTCTAAATGGAGAATGGGTCTTCAGCTTCTGGTGGTTTTGTTGCACTTTTTTCTCTCTTTTTTTCCCAGTACTAAAAAGTGGCCGCTGCAAAATCAATTTTTACTCAAGCAAGTTTGTCTCACATCAAAGTTCTCACAGACATAATCCCTGGTTTGGAGAGAATGATACAGTTCCGGAGGGCACCAGGATGAACTGTCCCATGCAACCTTGGCTATAATATCCAGCAATGTCCTTGTGAGATGTTATTCCACTATACAAGGTGGAAGCTTGACAGTCTGTCTCCAAAAATGTATTCATAGAATCATAGAATCATAGAGTGGTTTGGGTTGGAAGGGACCTCAAAGACCATCTAGTT
>VXBL01007056.1:890202-927091 GCA_013400195.1 Aramus guarauna | reverse complement strand
GCGGCAGCGGAGGCGGCGGCGGCCACCCCCTACGTGGGGCTGCGGCGGCCGCTGGGCTACCAGCTGGCCAAGGCCACCAAGGAGCGGATCTGGCGGGGGGAGGTCATTGATCTCTTTTCCTTGCTCCACACAGAGCTGGCCCCCGAGCACGGCCCCCGCCCGGGGGGCCCGCTGGACCAGTGGGTCTCGGCCTTCCTGGTGTACGCCAGCGTGCTGTGCGAGAAGCACCCGGCGCGCTGCGGAGCCATGTTCAAGTACCTGGACACCATCCGTAAGCTGCACGCCACCTACGGGGGCACCTCGTGGATGAGCTACGACGAGGACTTTCGGCGGCGGGCGGCCAAGGACCCAACCCTGCCCTGGGGTGACGTCGACCTGGACCTCTGGATGAAGTGGATGGCGCCCCTCAAGTCGCTCGTCAGCAGGCAGCCGCGTGCTGAGGGCGAGACGCAGGCCACGCCGGCCCCGCCGCCGCCGCCACCACCACCGTCCCAGAGCCCCAAGCAAGAGGAGAAAACCCAGGTGTGATGGGCCGGCGGCCGCGGCGGCGCGCTTCCCCGCACCCCTGGCCGGGCACGGTGCCCCCTCAGAGAGGAAGGGGAGGAGGGAGCAGTTGAGGTGCCCTGAGTTGGTCAGCAGCTCCCGCATCGCAGCGCTGACCCTTTGCTCGTGCTAACCATGGGACCATGGCGTCAGCCGACGAGGCGTGGGGCCACATGGGAGTCCAGTTGGCCACTGTGGGAGATGCGGGCATTGCTGGAGAGAAAAGCATACTCAGCAAATAATTGTTTGTGGCATTTATTGCTTTAGCCACCAGAAATTAGGAACCCCGCTAATTCCCTCCCCTTGTATATAATTCCATCTTCCTTAAGACATTAGAAGAAAGATGTGTTTCTCTTTTCCTCAGAGTTGTCTTTAAAAAAGTTAACTTTCTTAGCAATACAGTTATGCATATGTAAGACAAAGTACAGACTCTTCTGTTACTATGGGAGCATGTGGTAGTTTCAGGCTGTGTGGGAGGCCAGAAAAATTCATGTGAATAAAGATAAACTTCAGTATGAATGGCCACAGCTTGCAAATTTACTGTGATTTGGAGATTTAACCTGACTTGGGACTCGGTAGATTTAATCCGCGAGTTCTGGCCTGTTTTGTGGGAAAAGATGGTGGGTGTAATCAGGGGAAGTAGGGAAGATTTTGTGCATGTTATGGTTTTGCTTTCAGTATAGACATGGAGTGTCACTGAATTGGTATAACCCCTGATGTACCAGGGCAGATCTACCCTCTCTGCTGCCTGAGCTGTGACAGTGAGCTCCGTGGGTACAAAGGGCTGCCTGCCTATATTGAGGATTGTGCTGCTTCTCTCATACCGGTGGCTGTAGTCTGTCAAATCCCCAGCACAGAAAATGCTGAATGTTGGACATTGACTTTCATGCCAGCTGAATGATGGTGGGGAGATTCTGTTACATTGGCTCTATCTATTTCTAAACAATTTTTTTTAGGACCATAGGAAGAACCTTTGTGTTCTTGAAGGGTTTTTGCTAGCTTGTCAGATGCTGTGCTTCCTGGGGATTGCCAGCACAGAGGAGTGGCTAAATTGTTCCACTCTGTTAGCCTGATCTGGAAAGGGAAGACCCTTCAGGGCATCTGCAAGCGTTTGGTGTGTCACACCAAGCCCTGGCTTTGGTACTTACTGAAAGTGACTTCTCTGGGCCAATGTGCGACAAGAAAAGTGAGCTAACACCACACAGGAGTACAGATAAACAGTTCCTGGCACAGGCCTTGTTCCCTTTGTGCCTTCTGTGGTTCGTGCTTTAGATTTATGCAACTTTTTGTGGTATCTCTGTTTAGATTTCTCCATTCTCAAGAACAACGACTCAGTTCTTGTTTTGCTGTGGATCTTATGTGAGCACCAGATGAGCAATGGGTCATAGATTTCATCTCATCCGAGACTGGATCTTCAGCTTGTCGTGTTAACCAGACTTGTAACTTCTTCCGCAGCAGCCGGTCTGTCAGTGCAGAGCTTTGCACTGTTGTCTACCGAGGCACCAGAGGCACCCTTTGGTTTCGTGGGAATTTCCCAGTTGATTTTTAGGACTGGCATTCATATTTTGTGTTGGCGCTTCCCCCCCCCCAAAAAAAAATCCTTAGAAAATACTAGAAGTGTAATGTTGGTAAAACATTGGTAAATACTAGAAGTGTAATGTTGGTAAAACCAGCAGTGCTTTAGCAGCACAATGAAAGCAAAAGTAAAAGTTGTGCAATTGTTGAGTGGAGGTTCAACCACCTTTCTATTATTAGAGCAGTTTTTTAATTGGTAGCACATAGTCTCTTAGAACTGTTTAGAAGAGGAAAATGCCCTTAACTGAACTAACGGTTTGAGCAGCTGTTAAATGTAGACGAGGCCTAGGATAAAACATGAGTTTATCATTGGCAAAGCAGCAGAAAGGAAATGTTGTCTTGGAGGTGACCTGTGGGTTTTCCCCGCACCCCCCAGCTCCTTGCAAGCTCTAATTATGTTGTGTAAAACTACTTCAGAGAAGTAAGATGTGACTTCACATTTGGGCAAAAGAAACAGAGAATTAAAATGGGAGAGAATAGGCTTTTATAGACTTACAACTTTGGCCAGAATCTAAGCTTTTCCACATTCATGCTGTCAAGAGGAAGAGGAGGTGTTTTACAAAGACCTTTTCTTCCAGATTGTTTGTTTGAACTGATTTTGTTTTCATAATTTCAAGGGACAGCATTAGGCAGCCTGACTGGATTTCATTTCCTGTTTCAGTTGAAGGCTCCTTAAATTTCAGCTGTGCCTGTATCTCTGGTTCTGCAGTTCCAGAGGAGGTTAACCAGTTAAAACAAAGTCAAGGAAGACAAAGTGTTGTGTTGGAGGCTAGCTGCCCTTTCTAAGGCACTGATGAAGAGCTGTAACTTTGCTTTACTCAGAAAGGACAAAGTGAGAAACCCAAGTTTTAGTTTGAGTGCGGTAATTGGTGTGTATGTAGGATAGCTGAGATTGATTCCTGCAAATTTATGTTTGCATTAACTTCAGACAATTCTCAATATTTTTTTTCTCCAGACTCCATGAAAACAGAAGGCCAGTTGGGATGGCAATCAGACTAAGTGGGTGAGTTTATATATAAAACTGACTAACTTTGGATTTTGAATATTTGCAGATTTGTTAAATACAGAATTTCTTATTGGTGCCAACAGCCTGACTCCGTTGGTGTTTAAGTGGAGCTCTGGTATTCTAGTGCATTCTTTTACCTCTGCTTCTGTTGCGTTGCAAGCTGTGCTAGAGAAGACGTAGGAAATTCATTTTACCCAATCAGCAATTATAACAATGGACTACAAACCTGCAGAGCAAGCCAGTTTGCTGGAAAACAGGAATTCCTGCAGCGCAGCACTTGTCACAGACTATCCAAAGAGGGCAAAGATTCAGGAAGGTGAATAAATTGAACATTGGTTGAATGAGGTCAGGAACAGTCTCCCGGAGGAGAACCCTGCCCTAAAATACTACTTTGAAAGTATAAGCCAATTAAATGCGCAGATTAACCCTTCTCATTTGGGCAAACTTGTGTGCAATCCTGGATCTTTGCAGATCACAACCGGACACTTCAAAAACCTATGTACTATATTTGTTTTAAACAAATAAATCATAACTTGTCTTGTTACAGCTGTTACTTTTACCATTTCATTGAGAATATCTGCAACATAAATGTATATTTGACTTGAAACAGTATCATACAGTTGGTATAATAACTCAGGTTGTCAACAGAATTATTCTGTGAGGCTCAATCTCGCCTCTCCATTCTTCTCAAAAATGCATTAACCATTGATGTCATTGCCAGAAATCAGTTATAGCCTGATTGTGCATTACAAAATTCTTGATCAAATATAATAATTGAAGTAAATTATTATTTGTTTTTTATACTCATAGAATATTTAAGATCCTGAGCATCAGACTAGACCTTTGTAGTCTGACGTTCATGAAAATCGTAATCACTGGTTCACAGCTTAATCATTCTACATCTCAGTATTTTGTTTTCTCTTCCTTTTCCCTTGCATACTAGGGAGTATGATCAAGGTAATACTATGATCCAGTAACGCGCATGATGGTAAGGGTATGCCTTTAGTTGTTTCAGGAAAAAGCTACCGTTATCTGCTCTCCTTTACCTTTCTTGATAGTTTCAATAATATGCAGAACATGAAGTGTTTGTAAATTGATACTAAACTGTTTGTGACTTCACCTAAATAAATTTTTATATATAAATGCTGTTCTTAATCTTAGCCTTTTTTTTCCCTCCCTTATTACCATTTGCTTTTTGTAACCACTTGTTTCCATCACGTGAACTTTTACAAAATGTCTGGTTTTCAGTTATGAAAGCACAACTGCATCTTAACTATCACCAGAAAACAAATTGGCCTTTGAAATTTGCTTTCAATATTTTGCATAAAGGCTTGATAATGTTGTAGCAGTAGTTGTCATTGCTTATTCATCTTTGCTGGTTGTTGAGACAGTGACAGGTATCAATCAGGCCTTGATCTGTCTGAAGTTGAAGGAGCCGCTGTACTGAAATACCAGTATTTTAATGGCCTCCCAGCTGGGGGGGATCCAGTGAATGCTGAGATATCTGCACTCAATACAGTGGAATCTAGAACACTTTTCCAGATGGAATTACAAGTTATAAAAACACCTTTCATTTTTGAGAAGGTGCTTAAGCACAATAATCAGATTACTCGTGCCATTTTCCCCTTGCCCTGTTTTCTTAAAATGTCGGAACTCGGTTACTCGCTGTGTCTCTTCATTGTTGCTACACGTGAACCACTGCAGGCATCTCCTCCTGAGGAAGTGCTGTAATAGTGACAGGATTTGGGGAGAGGCGTGGGAAGGGGGAATGTAGAACAAGGAAGGATGAGCAGACGTTGGTCTCAATCCCACTGAGGAATTGCTCAAGTGTGGGTCTTAACCTACTGACTCAGAGCAGCAAAGCAGCAACAGTTTTGTTTTTCTTGTCCTATTTGGGAGCAGCGTACCCAGCTGGAGTCTGAAACACTTCCTAATGTTCTTTGCCGAGTCCTTCTGCCAAGAATTTGTTGGGTTTGTTTGTTACTCTCTCCAGTCTTCATTCAGTCTGGTGCCCTTCCTGGTACTCTCTCACCTCCCAGTTTCCTGGTTGCTACTGGTGCTGGGTTGGACCACCCTGTCTTCTGAGTGTGCTGCAGACAATTGCGAGGGCTCTGCCTTGCTCTCCAGCATCAGTGGCTGCTTTAAAATTGCTGCCTGCTTTCATAAAGAAACTTGCCTTTCAAATTATTAGAAGTGATTTTAAGACATGTGAGACTTCCCCCTTTCACGCTCCACTCTTTCCCCCCCCACCCCCTCTCCTTCATAAATTTGGCCTTCATCACTATCTTTGAGCCACCCCACCCAGTAACTTCACTGCGGTACTTGTGCATCCTTGCTTTGGTGTTGTCCTGGTTTGGGCTGGCATAGAATTAATTTTCCTCCTAGTAGCAGGTGGTATAGTGCTGTGTTTTGGATTTAGGATGAGAATAATGCTGATAACACACTGATATTTTGGTTGCTGCCAGGCAATGTTTACACCAAGTCAGGGACTTTTCAGCTCCTTATACAGCCCTGCCAGCGAGGAGGCTGGGGGTGCACAACAAGGTGGAAGGGGGCACGGCCAGGACAGCTGACCCAAACTGGCCAAAGGGATAGTCCATATCCTATGATATTGTGCTTTGTATATAATTTGGAAGTTGGTGAGGTGTGTGACCGTGGCTCAAGAACTAGCTGGGCATTGGTCAGCGGGTGGTGAGCTATTGTGCTGTGCATCACTTGTTTTGTATACTATTATTATTTTCCTTTTCTGTCCTATTAAACTGTCGATCTCAGCCCACAAGTTTTACCTTTTTTTCTTTTCTTTTTTTTTTCCCAATTCCTCCATTCCACTATGTGTGTGGGAAGTAAACGAATGGCTCTGTGATTGGTACAACTGCCTGCCGGGTTAAACCATGATGGTAGCCAAACATGGAGTGCTGAAAAGGATTGTTGTGGTTTAACCCCAGCAACCAAGTGCTCCTGGTGGGATGGGGGAGGAATTGGAAGAGTAAAATTAAGAAAACTCATGGGTTGAGATNCAAAAACATCCCTGTGTTAGCAACACTGTGTCCAGCACAAATACAAACCAGAACCCCATACTATCTACTATGGAGAAAATTAACTCTACCCCAGCCAAAACCAGTGCAGGCATTATTGTTGCACATGTGCTTCCCCCTCATGGCTGTGCTGCAAGCTTCTGCATGAAATTTCCTTGTCCATTAGTTTCTGATTAAAAGCGTTGGACTTAATGCATTTCTTTGAATTCCAACAGTTAGTATCTGCGTGGGTTTGTATATGTCATTGACACCGGGTAAATCTTGCCTTTACAGCTCCTGATGGTGTCTTGTCCTTGTTGAGTCAGCGTGCTGGCTGTGTTGTAAGGGTGGTGCAGAATTGCATACCCTCTCTTCATCTCTGATTTATGAGTAGATTTCTTTCAGTGATTATAAGCTAAACTTGCTGTCATTTACATGGTGCGGCAGGCAGCACGGAGATGCTGAAGATGCCTGCTGTTTGAAAGCAGACAGTGGGGATAACCCTTTAACGAAGTGATGCCTGAAGATAGAGCATGCAGTCAGTGAGAGGCTTAGTGTAGAAATGAACTGTGATTCTGTTATTTGTTCGGTTACTGTGATCTGCAGCGGAAATCAGTGATACACAGGAATTGGGGGGTTTATACTATTTCTGTAAGTCCTATTACTTAGCATGAGGGGTTGTCCTCTTTTCAGTGTTGCTGAAATTTCTTACACTTTTCTCAAAAAATCTTGAGCATTTGTACAAAGGTGCAGCAAAACTTTTCACCACAACTGATGGAATTTCCAGTTGGGAATACTTTTGTAAAATGTGTGGGAATTGATTTGTTTGGGAGGACCAGCATCTTATGGAAAAAGAGTTTTCTTTCAATTGGCTAGAATTAAGTAGCACGTACTTTTGGGAGGTAATTTCAGGTAAGTTTATTGTTAGGGATTTCTAGCAAGACAGAGGATTTCTTTTTACAGATGCGCTTTTTCATGCGCTGGATTGATATGCATTGTTATTACAAAGAGAAAATTAAAATGAGCGCAATGTGACTCTTACAGCACAAAATGTGTTGCAACTTGGAACTGGGTGAAGCTAAATTACGTATGTCTTTGAGGAAGTTGACATGGCTTTGGAGTTTAGAGTTGAGCTTCAGCAAAGATAGAATTAAATAAATGGTACATCCAACTTCCACCTGTGTGCAGCAGTTAGGTTCAAGATTGGTGGAGCACCTGAAAAAATGAGATGGTGTTAGTACTCTTCTGGCCTTACTAGTGCAACGATGTGTTTAGGATGACAGCAGAACATGTTGCACGTGGGGTAGCCTGTCGCATCTGCAGTTGAGCAAAATTATTACTTCTGAGCTCTGAGGAGATCCTGTCAGTTATTCAATGTGAATTCCAATTTAAGCTTAAACCGTTGCTTTCCCATCTTCTTCTTTGTCCCATCATCTCACCAACTTGTTTTCTTCTTTATAAAATTCTGGTGAACATAGCAAGCCTGTTCTGAGGGCCAGCCATGGGAACAGGCAGTGCCTGACCAGATTGTCTGCATGTACGGAGCCTTTCACCCCTGGGAAGGTAGTTCTGTCAAGTTGGTATGGTCTAGCGTGAAGAAATTTAGTATGTGACCATGTGTGGCTGTATGGAGTGCATGTGGGAGATCCCCGGCTGCCTGCAAGGCTTGTGTGTTTTTGAGAAGCCGGTGGCATCAGCAATAGGTCTTTCTGTCCGCTCCTGTGGTAAAATCAAAACCCAAAACCCAGAGACTGTTGTAACCATTGAGGGGGGAAATGTGAGTCAGTGCTAACAGCCCAGATGTTTGTGGAAATGTTGCCTAGTGAAGTTATCATACATTTTTTTAGGTCATATGCTTAATAGGGACTGCAACAATTGATAATGTCTATGGGAGTGCTTTGGCAGTTCTTTCTGCAAAGAGATTATGTCCCTGAAAACTTGGCTGAGGAAGTTGCAAAGTTAGGTCTTACTTTTCCCCTCTTGTTTTGGCATTCAAGTTTGACTATTACCCTATCATGAATTTCAGTGTGCATTAGTCCAGCCTGATAGAGCACATAAATTATTACCCATATAATTTTCTGGGTTCAGCATTCTCTTTTTCATTTGGGGTTATTTTGTTGTTGGGTTTGTTTTTTTTTTCTCTTGGGAATTCTTGTCAAATCCAGTTGGCATCTTTGCAGTTTGGCAGTTTACTGGGCAATCATCTAAATGGCAGCCGAGATTTAAAAAGCAGGAACGTGTTTACAATATGTTACATATTTGTAAACTTGAAATATTTCAAGTACTTTTTTACCTTTTTTGGTGGTTGTTGCTCTTTCTTTACTTTAAAGACCACTTTCTTCTTCCCAATGTCTCAGTGCAGTGTTGCTGTATTAGTATTTCCAGGGCAGCAGGGGAATGTTTACATCCAAACGAAATCTGTTTTCTTTGAATTTTTTAATTGCAAACATTTGTGTCCATAAAATCCTTTCCACATAACTCAGTCACTGTTTTGCTTAATTCTTTTGATTCTGTGCAAAGTCTAAAACTCCGATCACGTTCAGTTTCAGGTTTTTATTTTCTGAACCACGTAATACGAGTGCTGCATCTGCACCTACATCAGCGGATGTAGACAATGCCACTTACCCCTTAAAATGGCAGTCCTAACGATCTGAAGTCAGGAGCAGCTCTTTAAATCCAGAAACATGGCTTACACTGGCTTCAGATATTATAAGCGCCGTCTGCATTGCTGATGTTCAAAGTGTCCGTAAATGCCCTGTGTTATCCCAAAATATGAGGTTACATGAAGTTACGAGGCCACGGCCTCTCGGCCTGTGACTGCGTGCGGCTCGTTCTGCAGAGGCAGTCGTCGTCGGCAGTTAGAGGGCTGGCGGGGCTGCTGCTCCTTGGCTGGCAGGGCTGCTTAGTTGAGCTGCAAGGCAACATGGTGGCAAAGACCTGGACTATGTGTTCCCCTACAGATGTCCCTGGTGTAAATGGCAACAAAGCAGCTCCTGAAATGCGTAACATGGGGCCAAGAGTTCGTACCTCCTCTGTCTGAACTTTCCACCCTCTGCCTGGGCATTCTTGTATTTATCTTTCACCATACCTCCCTCATCTCCTCTGGGTTTTTTTGTGTTTTTTTCACTCCATAACAGTGAAATGTCATTCATGCCAGCGTTTGGAAAGAAGAAATACCACCAGTCCGTGCAAATGGTTCCCTACCATATACACGTCTCCCGTGGGTGATCTGTGCAGTGCTAAGCAAAAAGATCTTTTTGCCCTTAAAGCTGGGGAATGAAGTTTATACAAGTACTTAACAGAGATGCTGGGATTACAAATGTTAGCGACTCCAGATTCTTCAGAATAAAATAAAGATCAGTCCAAGGTGGGGAAATCTCTGAGGGTGCCTTTGCTCAGGGGCTGCAGGTGTGCATCTTGCTGCACGTGGTGTGACTGCAGGTGACGGGGGACTTGAAGCAATAGGCTTCTCAGAGTGCTGTGGGTTGGGAGGAGAAGCATTTCCTTTTCCTTCTTTCTGGGTCATTTTCCTTGTCCTTTCTCCCTCAGTAAAAGTCTCCCAAGCCAGATATGTGACTTTGTTATCAAGTATTGATGAATAACAGGGGAAATCTCACTGCCGTTACATCGGATTGCTGGCAGAAATGAGTGAGTTCACATCTGCAAGATCATGGAGGTTTCCCAGAAGCAGCACAATAAATTTGGTGGTATTGAAGGGCAAAAAAAAGTGACTTCAGGGGGCCCAATTTGTCCTTTGCTTTCCTATTTAGGAAAAGAAGACTCAGCTACCTAGCTTAACGTGCTGTTGGCCAGTGGAAAAGCTACAGGCAGAGTATCTCAATGCGATTTGGTGCCAGAAAGTAGACGTGCGCATCGTTACTGCTGTAGGTGCTTTGTAGGCCAATATCTGAGCAGAAAAAGGAGCCTTGGCCCGCAGGCGAAGCTGGCCGGGCTGCTGGTGATGCTGACCCACCAAGCATGAAGGCACTTCATGGAATTGGTTATGGAACCACGCAGCTCAAGGAGGGAGCTTAAAAGATCGCCCTTCTTCTGCCTTAGAAGCTTAAAAAAAAAAAGACACAAATAGTACTTTCTTTGTATAACTGGAATATGCAACAAATAATAACACATAAGCTACAGTTGCAAATGCTTTCTGAGAGGAGAGTGGGTGGTAGCTGGTATGCGCCATTTCCTAAAACATGCATTTTCTATTTTAAACATTTTGATTACATGCAAAAGAAAAGGAACAGAATTTAATCTTTCAGTACAAATAAGGTAGAGAACAATACAATTTACCAGTTTGTTGAGATTACTTAAAATGTTTTGTGGTTTTGTCAGCAAGCATTTAAAAACATGGTAATTTTTTTGCTGAGTGCTGAAAACATTGAAAACACACTTGTAGCTTGTTAGAACGCTGTTGTGAGCAGCACAAGTTGCCTGTGGCCCTGTATTGCATAGAAGTATAAGTTGCTCCCCATCAGAAGGGAGAGGAATTGGATAAGCATATCCTTTGCCTGCCTCTTGTACAAGGAAGCCGTTAATACGGAGGGCTTCGCAAAGTGGAGAAGCTGAGAACAAGCCCCTGGGTCACCTGGTTCCCCACTGGTTCACCGTGGAACTGCTGGGCTCTGTGATGTGCAATAACTTTTCGCTTCTCTTGATCTCTCCAGCCCACGGTCTCTGAATGAGCACTTTCCACAGAGCATGGAAATGAAGAAACTCTTCTTTTGTGGGTTTTTCTGGTGTTCCTGCAGCTTCAGTCTTGACACCTTGTTCTGTGAAGCTGCTGCAAGAGGGAATCACTGGAACCAAGAAACAGGTGAGGAGGGCTGGTAGAGATATTTCCTCATGAGTGTAAGAAAAGTGCAATGAAAGCTACTAGGCTTTCCTAAGTCCAGGAAATGTTGGTTATAGCTTGGTTCATATCTCACAGTGATGAAGGACCAGAAAAGGTTATAGCTTGTATCACAGCATGCCCTGTGTACCGCGTGCCATTGGCACAGGATGAATTGGCTGACTCTCTAGCTTAACCTGGCAAGCCACAAGAAAGTAAACCATACTTTACTTACCTTTGAAAATGCAGAAGTTACCTTCTTGAGATGGACATGTTGCCTTTAGCATGTTTGCCTGTTTGATGTAGTGAGTGTTTTAAAAATAGTATTGCAAATGCTGGGCCTGGTCAAGCAAGAACCTGAAAGCTTTGAAATGTTAGCTGTAAATAGCTTTACCTGTTAGTTTGCAGTACTCAAAACTGGCAATTAAATTAACTTCTGTATTGGTGATTTAATGCCTGTGAAGTTCCACCTCAGGTTTCCAGTGGCATTATTGATTAATTACTTCATGAACAGCAAGCAAAAGACCTATTCTGATTCGTTCCACCCCTGCCTGCCCCTCTATGGGAGAAATGCCACTATGAAAAGGAGAGCAATTTCAGACATCATGTACAGACTGCCGTATACCTGATTTTCCCCTCTCTGTTGCTGCACAGGAGGCAGGACCAGAGTCAGAGAGTCAGCAGTACCCTGGGGTACTGGGGGTCGAGTTAATTTTCTCTGTAGTAGCTAATATGGGGCTCTGGTCTGAGTTTGTGCTGGAAACAGCATTGCTAACACAGGGATGTTTTTGTTGCTGCTGAGCAGTGCTCACACAGAGCCAAGGCCTTTGCTGCTCCTCACCCCACCCCACCAGCGAGGAGGCTGGGGGTGCACAAGGAGTTGGGAGGGGACACAGCCGGGACAGCTGACCCCAACTGACCAAAGGGATGTCCCATACCATATGACATCATGCTGAGTTTACCAGGAGCTTAGGGAAGAGGAAGAGGGGGGCGGCGACATTTGGAGTGATGACGTTTGTCTTCCCAAGTCCCTGTTAGGCATGATGGATCCCTGCTTTCCTGGGGATGGCTGAACACCTGCCTGCCTGTGGGAAGTGGGAAATGGATTCCTTGTCTTGCTTTGCTTGGGTGTGCAGCTTTTGCTTTACCTATTAAACTGTCTTTATCTCAACCCATGAGTTTTCTCACTTTTACCCTTCTGACCCTCTCCCCCATCCCACCGGGGGGTAGTGAGCAATCGGCTGCGTGGGGCTGAGCTGCCGGCTGGGGTTAAACCCCAACAGCCAGAGGAGTGAGCCCTTTGAGATAGCTAAGGATGCAAGAGTTGTCTAAATGTTGAGTTAATGACAATCACCTGTGATGTCCATTTTAAGGATTTGGGGGAAGTAGGAAATGCACCCACACCCCATGCTGCTAATTACAGAGGACTCCAGAAAAGTAATGATGTTTGGGGCTGGCTATAAATTTTCCTCCTTGCCTCTCTGCCCGCTTTTTCCTCCTGCCGTGCCTGCTGCGGAGGTTTTGGCAGGAGGAAAGGGTCAGTTCACCACCCCAGTTCCCCCTGACGCCCGGGCTGTGGACTTCAGACTGATGCTGGGAGAGAGGTGGGGTGAACCGGGGCTGAGGGCTGGTGGGAATATCACAGAAAATGAAGTGGTGCTGTGCCAGCGCTGCACCGCAGTTGCCTGAGCTTATCTTGTTCCGGGAGCTGATGGCAGAAGTAGGATTTCAGTTGATATCTAGAAAAGCTGAGTTTTACAAATTTGTGTGTAAGCACTGGAAATTGTGACTGCAGAGCTACAGGAGGCTGGAGAAAACATGGTCAACTGTAAACTATGGGGAATACTCTTTACTTGGAAGCTTTTTTCAAGCAGTAAGGAAATAGCAAAGTCTGTCAGACTTTTTTTTTTTACTTTTTTTTTTTTTTTCCCCTAGGAGTTCCCCGGGGGCAGTCAGTGGCAATGCCCTGAGCAGAAAGTGTTTAGAGTCCTCTGAGACATACCCATGGTTTATCTTCCCTGTATGCGACTTTGCTTTTACGTGTGCTGGATTTTACCTACTGTTCTTCTGTGTAGTCTGATGGTTTGCCAGGGCCTTCTGTAACTTCTCAGCATGTCCTTTAAAGATGGACTATTCAGCCTGCATAATTTTCATATACCCAGCATTCCTTCTAATTTCTTCTGGATGCAGGTGCTTTCAACATCTCTAAATACCTCTGCTAGGTAGTGGGTAAAAGAAGCTCAACTTCTGTATCCCCGTGTTTATTTTGTTCCTGCCACAGGGACGCTGTGCTGTTCTTTACAGTAGAGGCTTCTACTTGCCATGTTTCTAAAACAAAGCTTAACCATCTGACCTTAGAGACAGCATTATGGCAAAAAAAAAAATCTCTAAACCCAATTTGTTTAAAGTGAAGCTGCTCCTACTGCAACTATATAAAAATTACTCAAATTTTTCTCAACAGATGTGCCACTTATGTTCAGCATCACACCTGTGTACATTTATTTATTATTAACTTTATTTAGAAAAGTATTTCCAATCGAGTGTTTTCATTGTTGAAGATGTTATTTTAACAAGTTGCAGTGTCAGAAAAGTTGTTTGTTTTGGGATTGTTTGGAGGTTTTTTTCTGGAAAAGAGCAATTTCTATAAAACAGAAATTTTGCACAGAAATTTCTTTCTCTTCACTGCAAACCCTTGGAAGTACATCAAAACTATCTTGCCATGCAACTTGTTAATGCACAAAGGTGTGTGTGCTAGCAAAAAGAAAAATGTGTCTTGGCTTTTACATTAATGGAGATAGCATACAATACAAGTGGGGTTTTTCAAAGCATTATTAAATCATAAATTTTAAATCATTCCTTTTTTTTTTTTTTTTTTTTTACTTAGACGATAACCAAATTTATTGTTCTGAGACTATATTTATAGCATTATCTTTAGTTTCTATTTTGGTGGTCCGGCATGGAGCCAGGCTTTTTTTGTTAATTTGGAGTTTTTCTGGCACAATGTAAAAACGGCTCTGTTTTATTATTCCTAACATTTTGCAAAATGTCCCTTCAGAGCAGACTTTTCTAAATTAACCAATGCCTGTGCAGTTATTTTCTACTTCTTACAAAACCACAGCTGAAAGGAGCAATTAAAAAGCTTGATTGGTGCATTAAACTTGGAATTTCATCTGTATTTAACAGGAAGAAGCTCTTGTTTCAAGATTGTTTGCAGACATCTCCCCTGTCAATGTTAATCGTATTTTTGGGTGTGCGCAAAGTGTAGGATCTAGCTCTTAGGGATTTAGAAATGGTAGGCTCTCATGTAAGTGACTCCAGATGGTGGGATTTTTCCTTGGGACACTGTCCTGGCTCTTCCCAAGACATAACTTGTACCAACCATCCCACGACCACAACACACTGCCTCTTGAGAGGCATTTGGTGTTAGCTAGGCTGTATGGTGCCTCTCATGCTGCACTGAATTTCTCTCGTCCAGGCTTTTAAGCAGACTAATAGCAAGCCTTCCCAACACCGATACAAAAAGAAACACCTGAAAAATCCCCAGAGCTTCAGACAAGGAGCCAAGGAGAGAAAGCTGAACCCATGGCACGTGCCGGACCATGGCACGGGCATGGCAGGCTCCCTGCAGCTTCTCTGTCACGGCGGGGAAGGGGAGATGCTCGGTACAGAGGCAGCCGAGCTGATCCTGGCGTCAGGTACCGCAGAGCTGTGGCAGCACCCCGGTGATGTAGGTCTGGCGAGTCCAAGTCCCTGCGTGGTGCTTCATTTTCCAGTCTTAAATGAATTGCAATGGTCTAAGCATAAATAAATGGCCGCATGCATCTGTTTTATTCAAAGCCACATTTGCAATTCAGAAAAGTCTCTTGGAGCCGTCAGACTTTTCCCAGCTCTCAAGCAGAGAGGAAATCTTCTGTCAGGAAGTCAGCCACCTTGGGTGCTGCACTACTAGTAGCTGTGGATGTGCTGCATCCAGTATCTGCTACAGCAGTGTCTGAAATTTGGAGTCTGGGAGCAGCTGCGACCTCACCAGTGCACCACAGAGCTCGTCACGGAAATTCAAGGCACCTCTTGTTGGACCAGCTTAGGTGAGCGAAGTGAAGACAGAAAACCAGATCACAAACAGTTGGTAAGAAGACACAGTGTCTTTTGCTTGCTCTCTTGGTGCACATCATTCTTGTAGCCCAGGAAAATTTCCCACCATGAGAAAAATATTTGTCATGTTTTAAAACAGGATGCATCTTCACATGCTTATGATGGGTATCCACTAAGCGTCAATATAAACTTTTCTTTCCTGGGCAATAAAAGTTCTCATTATCCTCCCGAGGCACTGACAATCTTTTCATTCATTGCTTTTAGATCTCCCAGTAGATGACAGAACAAATAATGAATGAGTACTTTGATTTTTACCAACTTTTAGTAGATGGTATGTTTTCATAGCACAGAAATCATTGTACAGATTGTCCTTCTGGCTGGAGAAACGAGTTCTAACACATTGCGGAGCTTTAAGGGGAAGAATTCATTTTGAGGACAACCATGTATCCTGGGAAAAAGATGGGAAGAGATAAAGAAAATAAATAAACATTTGGAATGGAAATGGTGAGTTAGTAGCTGCCCAAAGTGGAAAGTAGAATTCGAGTCATTACTTCGCATGCATGTGCAGTAGTTTGATATCTTAAATCAAGAGAAAGAGCACACAGAGTCCATCCAATTTTTCCATTAACTGCCTGCATGCTCGTATCCAGCTAACGTTTGTATTTTCAGTGTAAGCGGGAATACAGTAATGAGTCCTGGCCAACCAATGGACAATATATTGAAACCATTAATTTGATATATTGTTAACTTGATATATTGCTAAGTCTAAACTTTTTTTCTTCCCATTACATTTAGATGCTAATTTTGCTTTCAAGTTGAAAACTTACAAGGCTCTGCTGTTTGATTTTAACCACATGCACCCATCCTGCAGCTCACCAATAACTGATAAGTCTAAGCATAACATCATAAAAACTAGGCTGAGGAGTTCTGAGTTCGAGCACTAGGGATGGATCCATCCTCCTTTGTGGTGTTCACAGGTCAGCTGAGGATTTCACCGGTGCGGGATGACGTAGGGCTAATGTGAGTCAGCAAAGCTGGCCCTTGCGTCGCTCGCCTGGCCTCCCGCCAGCGTCAGAGACCTGCGTGCTGCAAGCAGGAGGTCAGGGTTAGCGCACCACGGAAATGTGTCTCTTGTTGGCATGAGGGTCCCTACCGCAAAGCAGCGTAACTCGGGGCGCTCCTCGGGATCAGCTTGGCAGCAACCCACGGGTAAGGAGCTGCTTTGTCGTTCTCCTTGGGATGTGCTGAACGAACCCTTAGCTGAGCAATGCAAATAAGGCACATTTCCAAGTCGTGTCCGTGAGTTACAGCGCAGCGCTGGAAACGGGGTGCCAGTCAGCTCCTACCCTGCCCTGTGCACGGAGATGGGGTTCAGCGTGCCCTGGGGAGCGGTGAACTTCTGCAGCGTGCACAGTACCTGCAACTGCTCTGGCTGACTGTCAGGCTGTTTTTTCAGCTCCTTAAACAAACCAAAAGATTAAAAGAAAAAGCACTCTAGTCTGTTTGAGTTATTTTTTTGTTCTTCTGAAAAAAAAATAAATAATTTTTTTCTTTTCAGATTAACCAACACTTTTTTAGAGAAAGTTGGAGGCAATTACTAAACCTAGCCCTATTTCTTACTGATAAGGAAGAGGCATCATTTGAGAAGGCACCTTTCAAGGACACCATTTGCTCCTCATCAATACAGGCCTACAATGCAGGATTATTCAATCTAAAGTATGCCTCTTCTAAAGTTTCTTCTGTGCTTTCTATCCTTTACACATAGTCCCTACACTGTTTGTTTCTAGCCTTCTCTGTTGCTTATCCTTCCTTTAATTTCTAAAAATTCTTTCTATTGCAAGTCAGATTAAAAACACCCCTGTGAACATTTTTCCCCTTGCCTGACAGCTGGGGCCTTCACCGTGCACCCAGTTTTCTACGATTGTCTCCTCACGCGGTACGCCAGAGCCTCTCTATGCCCCGTATCCCTGTAGCAGCATCCTCCCCTTCTCTCCCTTTGCCCGAGGCTCTGCACGTCCTCCCACCTGCTCTTTGCCCACCACACCTTGGAGGGCCATGAATGTGCCTCTTCTTCTCTGTTTGTCCTCATGCTCACCCCGGCTGCGGTCCCTCCCCAGGTCCCCATCCCGGCATCCCTGCCACCCGCCTCTGCTCTGCTCCGGAGCCCCTCTCCGAACTTGGCTCTCAGACTAGGAGACTTTCCTGCTTCTGCTGCTGTTTTGTTTTCCTTCTCACTCACTGACACCCCTAACTCAGCAGCTTGGGACCGGGTTAAAAACAGGGCGCTGATTTTGCAATACATAAATAAATTGATCTTTAAGGTGCTCCATGGCTCTAATCAGCAAAGAAAAGGTGGAGATACTCTTGGTAAGTCTCAAAGGTAAGGCAGTAACACTGTGGGAGTAAGAAGGACAGATGGAGCAAATGATACTCAATTTTGCAGCCAATTTTTTTGTTATTCGGTACTGCCATCATTCAATAATCTCCTTTTTCAGCGTGTCCTATATGCCTGTAATACTGCCTACACTGCCTTAATTTTCCCCTTCCACTTTCCAGCCCTCAGGTCTCTGGCTCGCTGGCCCCTGTGCTCAAGAAATGAAACTAGAAACTCCCTTTCGAACCCGTTGCTTTTGCTCAATCGTTGTAACTTCTGTTAGGCAAGCGGTAATTCCCCTTCCTCTGAGAGCAGCACTTTTTTTTTGACGTGCCTGAAAGTCAATTAGCTGCGGCCTCTCTTCCGAAGAGAATTATGCTATGTTGCTCTCAAGTCTGCTCCCAAATGCTACCAGTTCCCGCAAAAATGCACGTTCAGCGTGCACAGTGTAATACAAGCACTGCCTAAGACTGGCTTGAGCAAACGCTGAACTCCAAGTAGTTCTGTGCTGCTGTAGCACAGCCTGTGCAGAAAGAAAAAAAATACCTTTGAGTTAACTTGACTGACATAACTAGTCCTCCTGTCATCACAGAGCGATGATAGTACCTGCTTCATTGCTACTGTATGCTCTAGCATGTAGGAGTCCCAGCATGGACTGTGGCCTCGTTACAGGAGCAGACAGAGGACAGAAAACAACCCAACTAAACCAATAACTCATCCCCTCTGCAATCTCACTTATAATCTACTGACGCGGTGCGCTGGGGCTGCATCGAGTCCCAGAGGAGCAGAGACTGCTGAACCCATGTGAAATGCCACAGACAGCTGCCGACTGGTTTTTCCGACCTTAACTATTCCCACGGCAACCTACAACCTTTTTTGTGACTTCAGCATGTCTCACGCTGTGAGTCCGTAGCCAGAAGCACGAGTGCAAACAGGTGAATGGTTATCTGGAAAGATGAGGTAATGCGGTTTCACCTGTGATGTGAAACCTCCTGGCCTCCATGGCTATCTTGATAAGGCAGGTCCCGCTCAGCCTGGCAGGTTGCACACCTTTTGAAAGACCAGGTAGAGAAACAGATCTCAGGAATTCAACTACAGGTCAGAAAAGGTCTGAGACACAGCTTTGTGAGCAGCTTTTACATTTTTCCTTTAGTCACAAGCCGTAGCATGGGTATGAATTTGGGAACGGGATTGTTGTCAAGAGAATTAGGACTGCATTCAGATTTGCTGCTAGGAAAAAGAAACCGGCAGCAGACTGTGCTAACAGAGCATTGTAATTAAGCCAGGTGAAAACTAAACCCCGATCGAAACGCTCCATATTTTGCAGCCTTTGAAATCCCAAACTACATCTAATTTTTGTAGCGTAAGCAGACACCACTGTTAGATGCCTTAGCTATCTGCCTTAGGCTGAGGTCATCTCTGAGCCAGGGGCTGATCTCACGACAGGTATCATCACATCATGTCACACGTTCCTTCCCTGTTCTCCCCTCCCAGGGCTAATAATGCATGAACAAGCCAATAACTACACTGAAGATGTCTTTTAAAAAAATACCATAGATACATCTGTTTAAAAATTAATTAGGATGTGGTGCTGTTAAATAGAAAATGCTTTTTCTTAAAAGCTAATGTATTGCTCCTATTTGTGGGAAAGTCACTTTTACAACATTTTAATAACAAGATTAAGTCAAAGCCATTCCCTTAAGAAATGAAGCATTCTTTTAAAACCAATTGGGTAACCCAGTCTATTTCAACCTGAGGGGAGCAACATAAATGAGAGACTGATGTGACTTAAAGCCCCCTGACTTCAGAGTTTTGCTGATTTTTGGATTAGGTTCTCCTGTAAAAAGTGACTTAATCATGGCAGTGGATACAGAAATTGTGCTATTGGATCACCTGGCAGCACAAATTTGATGACATCAGACGCGAACACCTCTGCAGTATGCTGAATCAGACTGCAAAATATGTTATGTATGTCGGGTTTATGCCAGCTGCAGGGAAGGTGTTATAATACTTTATATAAAACCTTACATATACCTTACATAATAACAATTCAGACAGACTATGCAAGCCTCTAGGACAAGACATAGCTCCCCACCTACATTTTTTTGAACCAGCATGAACCAGCAGAGTGAGTTTGTCTAGCATGTTGCAATTTGTGCCTGTTAGATAGGGTATGAGACACTCTAAATCATCTTGTCAAACCACAGCCTCAGCACATAATAAAACAAGCTATTTCATACAAAGTTTCAATCTCACAAGCACAGTCACACAGCTGAAGTGTCCTCTGAAAACCCACGTGTGGTCAGGGGAATCCTTTGAGTGCCCAGAACTAAATAATTAGCTGAGAAGTTGCACAAAAGGGGCATTAACACATGGTTTCCACATTGCAGTTTGGCCATACACCTGGCAATATTTAGCTAGTACCCCAGAAATCATTCCAGACTGGAATATCTTTCCACCTTCAGATGAAAATATTAAACAAGACGAAGTTTTCTGTGTTGGTGGGATCCAAACGCTGGTCCTCTAACATGTTTGCGCAATCTCTGCAGCAGAGCTCCTCAAGAGGTTAATCTACCAAGACGTCCAGAGGTTCTCAGCAGTAACAGGGGTTCACCTGAAAATATGAAAAGGGCACATCCTAGAAGAGTGTTTTCCTGTCGTTAAAGGAGGAAAGGCTGTTCATTCCCTTACTTGGCTGTTTAAGAGAAGCAGCCAAACATCAGGAAGAATGTTTACATATACCTCCACAAAAATCAAGGACGCCTTTGCAAATCATTTGCAACCAGAAATCATCTATTTGAAAAACGCTGTCCTATTTATAATAACATCACCCGCAAAGAGAATCAGAGTTCCTGGGAATATTATTGCATGCTTAAATGACACCTGAAGCAATGCAGAACTGTTGGGCTGAGGCTGAATATTTTGGAAACTATATTTTTGGCTGTATTTGGCCCTGTTAATTAAGAGGGCTAATCAGTGTAATACAGAAAGTTTTATTATCTTCCCAAACTCATCTGAGATCACTACGAAAGGAGATATATGGCAGTGATTTAACCACAGCAAGTCTCACAAAAAATCATATATTTACATTTGCTTAAACAGAAAAGGCATCCCGAGGAAGAGAGGAGACTTGTTTTCATAATGGGGTAGAAAAGGTAATCATCTGACTCCAGAGAGGCTGTAAGCTGTTGGCAGTAAATATTTAACAACTACAATGTAAGCTGGTATTCATTTCAGTGCTGTGCCTTCACCCTGAAATCATCTGTGTGAACCCAACTTAGGGCAGAACGTCACTTAAGTCATGACACCCAAGCTATGGCACGGCAATGCCAAGCTGGAGTGACGACAGAGCGTGTTCATACGCGTTACCGCAGCCACGTTACCACCCTACCAGTACACGGAGCCTTCCCGTTGTGAGGAAAACTAACTCTGCGCTGCAGAGAAGTCCCAGAAAAGCCAGGTGAAAGCTGTGGTGATCCATCAGGTCTTGTTTCCCTGCACGAGAAGGGGCTCAGTGGTGGCCTCCGGCCGCGAAGGCCGGGTAGAGACGTGGTGCCCACAGGCAGCCACAGCATCCCCGGCGGGCTGCCGAGACCAAAATACCCTCAGCTTGCCTGTTAGGAGATGATTTGGCTTCAGCACCTCCCTGGAAGTAAACTATAACAAATCATAGTCTCTTTTAAATTGCAAACAGGCTGTATATTCTTTTTTTCCCTTGCCCACACTTAGATTTCACTTCAATGTATCATTAAAATGTGGGAGATGACTATAAAACAATCAGATGAAGCATTTTCCTTACCTCCGACTGTGCTTAGCATTGGAATGACATGTTATGTTACTGTGGAGTAAGGATTGTATTTGTTTATTCACTGAAATACAGTCAGAGCCTAGGAGTATTTGTACTCATTTCTCAGCCTTTAAATAACCATGTCTTTTCCCATCTGCTAGTTTTTCTGGAACTTGATCAGTAAAATGTCTTTCAGTCTTCGCTTTTACGTTTACGCTCTATATATAGACCTTACGTTTCTTATATATTATGCTCTGACTATATGATGCTTTATAGGTCTAAGTCAGTTTTCTTGTATCTCCTTTTCAAAACATACTTTAAAAATTCCTCAGGAACTTTTTTCTAGTCCTTAGTATTCTCAGATATGTACAAGATATAAATCTATGCCACTTTCAGTAGCCAAGGCTATTCTGCCTAACAGCTTAGTATACATGATCCCAAGAAGTTTGGACATTGCATGAGTAGTCTGATATAAACAACTGCCTTCAATAAATAAATTAAGTAGAAATATAAAAACAACAGTGTCATGTAAAGTGATTTAGTTTACACAGTGTCATGGTTTAGCCCCAGCTGGCAGCTGAGCACCATGTGGCCGCTCATTCACTCCTCCTCCCCCGGTGGGATAGGGAAGAGAACGGGAAGAAAGAGGTAAAACTTTTGGGCTGGGATAAGGACAGTTTACTGGGACAGCAAAGGAAGAGGAAAATAACAACAATATCTATAAAACAATATACAAAGCAGGTGGTACACAGTGCAATTTGCTCACCACCTGGGACCTGATGCCCAGCCTGTCCTCAAGCAGCAACTCCTCCTCCCCAGCCAGTTTCCCACCTTATATACTGAGAGTGATGTCATGGTATTAAATATCCCTTTGGCTAGTTTGGGCCACCTTGCTGTGTCACCTCCCAGCTTCTTGTGAAAATTAACTCTATCCCAGCTGAAAACCAGGACATCATTCACCCCTTATTCTATATCATCTATGTCATGCCCAGATCCTACACTGTCCAATTAATGGCCACCATTTTTCCTGTCTTTCAGATATATATACACACACACGCAGATATCATTCCCTTAGTCTACAGGCCATCCCTCTAAAACGTCTGTTGAGTTCATTTAGTCCATGACTTTGGGCTCCACCTGTCATAACAGTCTCTCAGGGCTGGAGCAATGGTGTGTGGTGTGTGATTGTTGCACGCTGCATCCAGAGCTCATGGCTGGTGTATCTGGCATGGTCCATGCTCACAGTCTGTGGGTTAAAGATGTTGATTTTGAGGAAGTTGCTGAGTGTTGGTTACTGAAGCCAGTTCTAGTTCCATCATCGCAGCACTTTGCTAGGTTTCATCAAAGTTCATCCTTCATTAATTTGGGTGATTCTTACTGTAATACCATTGATACAGCATATAGCAATTGTAGTGATGACATAGAATGGCAGTGTTATTTAGCAATTAACATTATATAATTTAATTTATTGGCTATTTTCACCCAAAATCAAATCCCTTTGAGGCACACATCAGACTTCCCCATCCTTCTGCATCACCCAACAAGTGCACGCAGGTCCTTGAGCAAAAGCAATCCCGCAGATAGGTTTGCCTTTGCCAGAGGCAGGGCTAACCCAGCCTGTCTTCTCCAACATATTCTTCATGCACACTATGGGGACTTTATCCACTTTTACAGTACAGGGACATTTTGACTGGGCAGAGCCAGCTCGACTGGTAGATATCCTAGAGTTAACTAACCATGTGGCCTTTGCTGAATGTGTATCCCAATGTTTGAGGGTCCCACCAGTCATTGCTCTCAGTGTGATCTTCAACAGTCCATTGTATTGTTTGGTTTTCCTGGAGGCTGGTGCATGATAGGGGATGTGATACACCCACTCAATGGCCAGGTGGCTCTTTGGCCCTGGTGTCTATGAGATTGTTTTGGAAATGAGTCCTGTTGTCTGACTCAATTCTTTCTGGGGTGCCACGTCACCACAGGACTTGCTTTTCAAGGCCCAGGATAGTGTTCTGGGCAGTGGCATGGGGCATGGGATATGTTTCCAGCCATCCAGTGATCGCTTCTACCACTGTAAGCACACAGCACTTGCCTTGGTGGGTTTGTGGGAGTGTGATGTAATGAATCTGCCAGGCCTCCTCATACTATATTTCAGCCACCATCCTCTATACTGAGGCAGATGCACCTGCTCTGACAAAGCCCCCAGGAAAACCCTCCCACCGCAGTTTGAATTATGCCCACACGCCAGTGGTCATATCGGATGACAGGTGATGCAGTTGAGCTCTTTGGCCAATGGAAGGGCTACGTGACCATATTTGACCACAGGTCAGATTCAAATTGGGTATAAACAGAGTCCAGTGAGAGAGCCATTTTGAGTTGGTCTCCCTCAGAGCAGCAGGTCTGTGGTTGGAGGCTCTCTTGTGGGTTGGGACACCACCTATGGTTCATCTTCGGTACAGACTGAGAGACCTCATCTTACATGGGTAAGTGATTTTGTGCATTTTGGGTCATCAACCCTAAATCTTAGGAGATCTTAAGTCAGCAGTGTAGTACTAAACNTGTGCTGCTAGTTGCTCTGCTTGCACTGCTGTAACCACCTCCACAGGGCATTTGTCACCATCCATGAGTCAGTATAGAGGTAGAGCATCAGCCACTTTTCTCATTCAGCAATGTTTAAAGCCAGCTGGATGGCTTTCACCTCTGCAAATTGGCTTGATTCACCTTCTCCTTCAGCAGCTTCTGCAGCTCACCATGTAGGACTCCATACAGTAGCCTTCCACCTCCAATGCTTTCCCAGAATGCGATAGGACCCATCAGTGAACAGGGTGTAGGGCTTCTCATCTTCTGTTTATTATACGGTGGGGCCTCTTCAGGATGTGTCATGTGTAGCTTCAGTTGCATGGTGTGTAGAGGGGGCCCTCCCTTTGAACACCCAGCCCAGCACCGGCAGTCAGGGTACCAGGAGGAGCTATGCTTCAGTACCGATCACTTCCAAAGCAGCTAGTCCTGGTCACAGTATTTGTTACTCACTTCTTGTAAAAATTACTTATTAGTCCCTTCAAGAGGATCATAAGTATGATCAAGCCTTCCACTCCATCTAGGGAACTGCCCACTAGAAACTGGAGCAGCATTTTTCCTGGAAGAATCCCCTTTTGTGATTGTTTTTCCTTCCAACTCACATAACCGTGATGGGTTTTCCATCCCACCTCCTCATGTCCTCTCCGTGGTCACTCAGTTAAAACCACAGGGTGCCTTGTGGTGTGTACCCTCTATATCTCTTGAGCAGAGGAACAAAAACTATGCAAACAAACAAAACATCATTGTGATGAGTGACTATTTAACTAATATAATAAATGCATATAACAAATTTGTTTTAACACGGTCTGGTCAGATCTGTCATTATCTCAATCCTTTGGGTGCTAAGTTGGGCACCAAAAATGACCGTCATGGTTTAGCCCCAGCAGGCAGCTGAGCACCACGTGGCCGTGCGCTCACTCCCCCTCTCATCTCCTTTCCTGGTGGGATGGGGAGGAGAAGCAGAAGAAAAAGGTAAAACTCGTAGGTTGGGATAAGGACAGTTTAATTGGACAGCAAAGGAAGAAGAAAATAACAACAACGGTACCTTACAAAGTGGGCGATACACAGTGCAATTTGTTCACCGCCCGGGACTCGGTGCCCAGCCCGTCCCCAAGCAGTGACTCCTCCTCCCTGGCCAGTTCCCCCCTTACATACTGAGCATGTATCCGCACCGTTTTGAAGTCAAATGCAAAACCCATGCCTACAGATGAAAACATGATTTAAGGTGCTGCTGCCTCAAAACTTCATGAGTGCAAATGTCAGTTTACACTGGCCTATTCACTTCCCTGCAAGTACAAGGGGCTCTGAATCACTACAAATTTAATGCATTTAGCTCACTTTTCTCTCTCAAGATTGAATCATTATTAAAAAGACAGGTAATAACAACAGGCTTTACAGGAAAATCATTCAGTGCTTTCTCTTTCTCCTTATTAGAAAAAAAATCCAATTTTCCCATCTATATTTTTTTTTCTCCTGTAGTCAAGTTTTTTATTCTTTCCCATGGTTGAAGGAGGGTCCCTTGCTGCCTTTAGTCTAACTAGTCCATTAAACAGATTCATATCAAACTGTTCTGTAAATCTAGATTAACCAGGGCATATGCATTTCCCATTTTCCAGCTTGTCCCTAAATTCCTCCAAATTATGCACACAGATATAATGACAAGGACAGCTAAGAAGCTTTCTAAAAGATTAATTTGTCTTAACCCTAAAGATGTAGGAACAGTTTAAGCCCAACACTGAAGTAGACAGTAATATTTCAGCATGTGTTAATTCTCTTTGCTGAACAGGAACTGAGTTTAGCTTGTGCTTAATTTCCAACAAATTTTGCTGAATTTTCAGCCTCCAGCAAAACAACCAAAGAACACTGGTGAGCCCACCATGTGAGAAGCTTTCCTGCTATCCCTCTTCAGGGTGCGTTACCTCTGTTTAGTGTTATTTGCAAATGGTAAAATAAACAAATTGCACTGCACATTCTTTAGCTGAACCATTCTTCCCTGGGAAAGGCTGGTTAGTCCAGAGCACACCAACTAATACCAGAAGGCAGAAGAGACAAGAAAGAACAAAGACACACTCACTTAACACAGAACAAATATGTTGAGAAAGGAATTACTCAAGGCTTAAAAGCATATGAAAATACATTTTTAATTCTGTATGTACCAGTGATAACAGCCTGTGTAATAGACAAGAGGAAGTAATTGCTTTAATTGAGCATATACAATCCCCTGAATTTTACTAATAAAACATAGGGGGAACATTTATATTATTAGATTTTTAATAATAAAGCTTATATCTAAAACTGAACAAAATAAAAGCAAGCAAAAAAATCCCATTAACTGGGATTTAAATATTGGGTTATTAGATAGGTTTGGTGGGGGGGAGGTAGAAATCACAGAACTATCAGAGGAAAAGAGCTGTTACTCCCAGTTCACTGAAGAGAATTCACCTAGGGTGGGGTAGACCAGGGCTATGGTAGTTAGAAATCTGAATCCACCTCTCTCCATATTTGAGGAATTGCTGCAGTCATCAGCTGCTAGACCAGGCTAGAATGATAGGTTTTCCTCTTGACACTTTTCATTCTGTGTGAATAATTAAACACTGACTGGAGCAGGGGTAGATCCAGGTCCAGCCTCCTGGGTGAAGGACCCAGCCACCAGCCTGCACAGTCATTCCTCATCACTTGGTCTGTTTTTCACAGTAGTTGTTATATACACTGAAACAATATTAAGAGAAGCTCGGTGTGGACCACTTTATGAATTGAACATTGGGTGGTATTCTAAGAAATGAGAGAAAGTCTCTGGCAATGAGAGAGTGGGGAAAACAAAAGCATTATTTTTCCACTCCCGTTTTCAGACTGGTTTGCATAGCCTTCCTTATAACTTAGTTAGGATGGACTGAGTGGGCAGAAGAGATGAGGAACATGTGCACTATATTTCTGAACTGGTTTCCAAGTTGCTCAGAGCCTGGAAACAAAGGAAGGACTGAGAGGGTGGAGGTTCACACTGCAAAGGCATAATTCACAGAGATTGATCCAAGTCCACAAATCCTTTCCCACACCATCCACTGCTCACTACTCTTAGTCCTTGACTCATAAGCCCACCTCTGACCCATACCTCATGCCAAATATCCTTCAGTTTATAATCGTAGCCAGGGCTATTGTCTGTCCACAATAATTCGTCTTAGCTTGGGAAGAGAGGAAGAAAATGTGGGAAGACACATAACTGCTCCCAGAACTCCGCTACACTTATTTTTCCAAAAGCCATTAGTCAGATTCTCACTCTGAGGATAGCAAAGGCCATTCATGGTTATTTCCCATGAAGCCAGGACCGCCACTCCAAACTAAAGGACTCCTTGGCAAATGCACGTCGTGTGGGGAACAGCATGGAGGGCTTCACCGTTTCAGAGAGGATTTTCTTTCCGAGCCCTCTGAAAAATGACATTCTGTTCCAAAGCAACTACATGCCAAGTTTCAAGCTAAAGTTATTTTGGGGTTATCCAAGCAAGCAAGAAAAGAAAATACACATCCTCAAAATGTTTTAACTACATAAATTTATGTTCAGGGTCTAAATAACTCAGGAGATGCCTAAAAGACTTTTGTGAATGATTAAAAAAGTCACTTAAAAGCATATGGGTCAAATAAAGCATGAAAAATGTCAAACTACTGGACAAATTATAAACACTTGAAAATGTGAATTTAAAACTTTAGCATCAGCCTTACCTCCACCACTATTTCTTTAATGAAAAGAATAAGAGTAGATTAAGAAACAATTTCCTCAGTATGGATTTTGCCATGTCAGTTCATGTAGAAACAACTCAGAAGTACTCCTGTCATGTCAGATGAAAAACTGTCAAGAATGTTCCACAGAAATATATCTTCATTATAGCAGGCACTGTTATTTGTGTCTTCCAAAGGTTACCTTGGTAACTTTTTTACACTGACGTTCCACAAATCGAATAGTCCAGATCCTGTTGTACTAGAGACAGCTAAACCTTTCAAGAATGCTAAATCATATTTCTATGACATTCTGTACCTCAACTTCTGAAACTTTGCTTTGTCTGACTCGTTCAATGTACAGGTACAGAAGCAAAGGGAGGAACAGAAGGTGTTGACTGAATGACCTTACAGAACCTAAGACCATATTGTGCCTTGTTATCTTAGATACTTATTTTCAATGTCTCTCCCCTTCTTTATACTTTGGAATAAGATCACCATGAAAAATAGAGCTTAGGAAAAGAATGGACATACGAAAAGAAAGACTTTACTGTATCAGCATATCAACTGAAGGCATGCAGTATGTTTGGGAGCACAAGGACATGCCTCTCTTCGCAAAAGGTAATAGCACAGTTCAAGAGAAGGTGCAATTCGCTTACCTGTACTTCACATCAACTTTTCTGACTTTGAACAAATGCACAGGGTCAGATTTTTGTATCAGCCACCAGTTACTTGAATGAATTGCCAGTTTATAGTCTTACAGCTCCATGAGGAAAAATCTTGACCCCGTGCATGTGCTCGTGCATGTGCTCGCCCTTCCCTTCCCAAGTCATGCAAAAACCTCTACATCCAAACAACATTAATGGGAACCTGCACTCCAACCGCATGAGTGGGAGGTGTGGGGAGCTGAAGGCTACAAGAGGAGACCAGAAGCTCTGGCACGGGCAGGGTGCAAGTTGCTTACATGGAATTTCTCTTGTCCGGAGTCTTTCCTGAGCACTACTAGAAAGCCTCAGGGAGGTGCTCTCAAGATTCTTATTTGGAAAGCTGAATGGGAATGAAAAAAGAGGCTTGGGTGAAAAAGCAGATGCAAATGTTGTCACTGATTTTCCATGCCAGGGAGAGGTATCAGCCCGTTTATAAAAGAAAATGTCATCTCATCTCTCCCCACCCCACAAAAATGGGAGGTGGGTGGGATAAAGACCTGAGGAAAAGCAAATGGTTGTGGGGGACAAAAAATGATACTATGAAAGAGGGCAAAGAGTCAAAAACATTAAAATAGGAAATGGGAGGGTGAAGAGCAGAGTTGCTGGGGTTACAGAGCTCATATTAAAGAGGAAAACAAGAGCCATGTGTGCATCCTGAGGTCCCTTCCAAAAGTCCAAAAGGATTCCACCTCAGTCTCTGCAGCTGCCTGAACTCGAGGACTTTTCTGTAGGCCACATCAAGGGATTGCCTCCCTGCAACCATCAGTACCCAGGGAAGGGCTTTACAAAGAAGAAGAAACCAAAAAACCACTCTTTTGTGCTGTGGATGCTGCAGAATGGAAAAGGCTGACTTCTAAGGCAGTGTTCCTCACACTCTGAGAGCCAGGCTCCACATCCAGAAAACAGCTGTTTCTGCCCTCAGTTTCGGGGTGTGGGGTGCCCTCTGCTCTGCCTGGCACAGGCTGCTCCTGCTCAGCCACGAAACGCTCATCAACCCAGCTCTCCCGCAGTGGCCCCAGTTGTTCCCTCCACACTCGAATTGCACGTGCCCTCGCTCAGCACTTCTCTGGACACCAAGGCAGTCGTAGGGTCTGCATTTTCTTTTTCCTTTCCAAGCTCCTGACTTCGGGGCAGCAGCTTACTGCATTATTTATGATGCCGCAGTGTGAAGGCCCAGAATAAGGGAGGTTTGCATTCCGAGAGAGCTATTTCTTTCCCAGGAAAAGTATGCACAATCCTAATGCCCAGAGTGTTTTCTACTACAGACAACTCACTTCCATGATGTGTGGTATGTACAAATACCTTATTTTTACCTCTTCCCCTGCTATCTTTTGCCCTCCATAGCAACATAAAATAATGACAGACCCTGTAGGAAACCAGCAAATTTTTTTATATTTTCCTTATATTTATTCTATATGGATGGGGTTGAGCATTTGTAAAGCCTCAATGAACTCCCATTGAATTGCTTCTGATTATGAATATTTTGTTCCTCAAATACTTCTGCAGCTTCATTGACTCCACTCTGCTACTGTGGTCAGTCAAGCTTCCCTCAGAGTAAGTGTGCTCAAAGTCTCCTAAGAGTCTTGGGGAACCAAAGGGCAAACCTGAAGATAAAGCTGCAAATACAAGTGAAGGCCCAAGGATCATACAGCTTGTTGCCTGGACACCTGCAGGCTTCATGACTTGATGCCAGCACCATTTCACACTCCATGATTGCTTCATGGTCCATTTAAACCAGAAGGGTGTGAAAGTTTTAGCTTCAGTTCCCTGCTGGCTTGAAGTATTATTGTCATTTTACAAGACAGAAACCAAGGCAAAAATATTGAAGTAAAATGTAATTGGGATGTCCACCTGGAGTTGATTTTTTTTTTTTTTAAGAATATTTGCTACTATATGTTGTTTGTATTTCAGCCCAAGTTTCTGCTCAATTTTGCTACAGCTATAAGGTCTCAACCCATCTTCAGATCAGCCTCCTTGCTGCGCACACAGCTGTGCCAGGACAGCTGGTGGTGGTGGGGGAGGAAACAGCCAGCAGCAGAAACTTCTTCAGCTGCTTCAGGGAACCCTGGCCTGAGACCTGCTAAAATCAAAGACATCTCTACTGATCAGGTGCAGTATAATGGTTTTTGCCCAAAGGACTCTAAAACTATGTCTACAGCACTAGAAAAAACAGGGCCTGGAAATGAGCTTAAGCACTGGACTGCTATTTGTCCATTATGCTTAATTTCAAGCATGAGTCCTGGAGAAGGTTTTGCTCGTGCCAACCAGCACTATCCCAGTGTCCAGACCAGGAGATGGTCCGTGTGCAGCCCATTCCAGTGGGCAACATGCACCAGGCAAATGCCACATCAGCCTCCCACCTTTCCCGTTCTCATGCCCAGCATCACCTTTATTCATCGCCCTCAGACTCTCCAGGGCACCGTGTACATGCTCTCAGCTTCATACTATGAACACATCACTCCAATAAGCCTTTTTTTTTTTTCTTCAGGAAAAGAAAAAAGCCAAAAATAAAAGCACAAACATACTAATGGTTGTGTCTTCGGTCCATGGAAGAGATTGCTTGGTCAAAGAGGAGTCCTTCCCTTGTTTTATTTGGCGTTATGAACATAGCCCAGTTGCAAGAATCAGGTTTTACCTTCACAGGGATGGCAGAAGGCACACTTGTGACACCAAGGCCACCATCCTACTGAAATCCTTGAGGGCCTTAGAACCAGCAAAGATTTTTCTTTTCCCTTATGCAGAACAAATGTTAGCTTTGTCCCTAGAAGCAACAACTGCTTTGGCTGAAACTTCTCAATTTGAAACAGATACCCAAACAAGAACATCGGGAGCAATGTGCTTCATAGGTAACAGTCATCTCCCGATCTGTAGCATATGGCAGCAAAGCTCTTTTTTATCCCAGAGATGTCTGCAGCTCTACAGTAAATTAGGGTTGGGGGGGTGGGGGTGTTCTTTGGTTTTATTTTTAAAATCTCACAATTTAATCAAGTTGAAGCAGGAAGTGCGCTTCATTTAAGTGACATCAGGATTTCTCCTTGAGCTGTTTCATGGGAAGAATCCTTACTTCTTTTTCTCTATTTAGACTGAAGGTCTATGAAGCCAATGTAAACAGCAGAAATGAGTGTAAACACCAGGGATTAACTTTAGGAGATTTGAAAAGAACAGGGTTTGCCTTCATAAAATTAAGCAAATAGTTTAGTATTTCTACATATCTCTTTATATAGTTTAGAGATAGTGGAGAAGTATGTTCCCCTTATTAAACATTTACCATTTGAGCTTTTTGAGGATTATCTCAAAGAATCAAGGATAGCATTATGTTGGTTTTCAAGCTAATTTTTGTTAACTTCAGAGTGAGGAGAACTGGGATATTACTTCATTAAATGCGCAGACACACATTGAAATTGTATTCTCTGCATTGCGATCCAGCAAGATAGTTATGCAGTAAAATATCCTCAAAAGGTTATCGTATATTTCTTGTGAGCTGTGCTTTGATTCTAACTGCCTCCTCCGCTCACTGTGGACGTCCTCTGCTTCCTCTGAGTGTCCTGCAATGTTAATGGGAAAATTTCCATGATGCTAATACTAAAACTACTGCTTATAATTACTTGTGAAAAATGAGTGGGCAAAAAGGAAGGATGTCACTCTGCCAAAAATAATGTATTCTCTTCCCCCGATCAACTCCAAAACCAGTAATTTTGTTTTCTAACAAATAAAACATATGAGAGAACCTGTGCAGGTGATGGCTGTTAAATAAAGGTTTAGGAAGAAAGTTACACCATCTTAAGAGATTCTAATCTGGGCAATGTGATGAGAGCCTCATGAAACCAAAATACTCTCAGAATGCTTAAACAGTTCTGCTGGCAGTTTCCAGCCTGAAACAATAAAGGAGGAATTTTAAAGAAAAACCCATTGCAGGGATAAAAAATATTGATTGCTGAAGTATAACTAAAGTTTCACAAGCATTTATAAGAAGCATACTAATGCTGTGGATGCTGGAGTTCATACAACCACCACTTGTCTCTACTGCCCTCAACTGATGTGTCTTCACATTCAATGTGTATGGGCTAAGTACTGGACCGGTTAGGATGACCCAGGTAACTACTACATATCTGCATCCTAACATGGACCCCAGGCAAAATAATGACGATCAGGGAAGATTCAAATAATAACAACCCACACAGCTATGCATATTACACCTTGTCAAATTAACTGGGTATGTCTTTAGGATATTACAGTTCAATAACAAAAAATATCCATATATAACAGACTTTTGATAAATGTCTTGCCTCTTTTTGATCCAAGCAGTTAGCCAGTGTCTAGGATAATGCCCTTTGTTCACTTTAGGAGAAGCTGTTGATAGAACTGGTCTTTCTTGGAGGCAAAGCTGTTCATTTATTAAACGCAACACCTCAAAATGGCAGTAGAATACATCTTTGGTCACTCTTTAGGCATCCTTTCAGCCAGGACTTTGTTGGAGAGGCACCCTCTAGACTTCTTCATTTGAGATGTACTTGTATTCACAGGCCTCACTCATGTCTTACGTAGTACTCTTTCCTCCAGACAAAAATAAAACACTGATGAAATAGGTAGTGAATCCCTGAGCCAGTATGTGCCTTGCAAATATGCGTATTCTGGCTGGTGACCTGCTAGTGTTTGAGAAGCACCTTTATACTTTCTTAGAGATACAGCTACATCCTACGGTTTAATGTGATTTAGACCAACTTACTGCATAATTTACTACTAACTATAAGCAATGCGTGTGCATGTCTCTCTACCCTTGCTTCTGGAAATTCACTTTTTCTGTTTGCGCTCTAGATGTACAAGACCTTCACTACATCCTTAACAGTCCACTTCAACAGCAGTACCTTGGGAACTCTTCAGTGGAAACCTGAACAAACTTGGTTTTCATCTTCTATCACTGACTGACTGAAACTCCATCTGTGTGATTTTCACACTACAAATGTAACTAAGATGCATTATAAGGTGCTGTCACTTCTTTTCTGCCAGCAGGTGCGGAAACAAGAAGTTGTCGGTATAACCAGATGCCTACTGAGAGCAGACATGGGGATAAAATTAAGGTTAGGCACATTGTGGTAGTAAAAGCTCTG
The DNA here is from genome assembly GCA_013400195.1 of Aramus guarauna. NCBI lineage: Eukaryota > Metazoa > Chordata > Aves > Gruiformes > Aramidae > Aramus > Aramus guarauna. The sequence continues at coordinate 893,772 of VXBL01007056.1, read as the reverse complement.
CGGAGCGCAGCTCGCCGGCAGGCACCGGCCGGTTTGCCTAGCACCCACCCAAAGCACCGCAGGTAACCTCCAAAGGCGCACCGCACCTCACGCCGCCGCCCTCCGCGCCCAGCCAGGCCCCACAGCCCGCCGGGGGACCCCCGGCTTCCCGCTGCCTCCCCACACGGGCCCGGGCTCCGCCTGCTGCCGCGGGCACCCCTTTTCCCCGGCCAGCCGAAGACTCGGCCTTCCCCAAACCGCTGCGCAGAAAGGGGCGAGGCAGGAAACCGGCTCAAACGCTTCTCTCTGCGAGAACCTGCCGCCTCTTCCCCGCGGGACGAGGGAACCACCCCCGCCGCGGAGGCCCCGTGGCTCTCGGCCGCCGGACTACAGCTCCCAGCATGCTTTGCGCCCCCCCGCGCCGCGTCCATCTTGTGCGGGCGGGAGCCGGCTCCCTTTCCTCCCGACAAAGGCTGGTGGTCGCGTTGTTTAAATAAAAACTGCGTGATCGCGGGGCTCTCTGCAATGTGGTTTTGAGCCTACAGCAAGGCAGGCAGTTCAAGTACTTCCTCGAGAAACCCTTAGTCCTTATGATCTGGTGGGCTGTGCTTTGGCAGGGGCTGCTTGACAGCAGGCCGGGGTCTCCTCTCCCAGGCCATGCCGACTCCCAGAGGAGCTGTAAAACAGCTTTTCTTTCCTGGAAGCGATGTAGTGTCCTGGGAATCTCTTAAAAATATATGGCGGGTCAGCTCATCTCCTGGTCCAACAATGCTGAAGAAGCCCTGCTGCTGGTTGCTCCCAGCCCTCACCCCTCTCCCCGTTCCTTGGCATTTGGGACATTGAACCCACAGACGCTGCGCCTGACAGAGCCGTACTCGCTTTGACTTCTGTTTGTAATGGACTTGCTGGAGACAAGTGAGGATTTATACTTCAAGCTTTTCTAAATCTGGTATTTCTGTTTATGTGCTATACGTGGCAGGTACAAGTCATCACAGGCGCTGCACCGGCAGTATGTACATGCGCACACACAACCACCATTTTCCAAGTGGCCATTGCTATTTTTTTGTTTGTTCGTTTTGCACAGCCATTTGGCAGTCCTTGCTGTGGAGAACTCTGTACCTTTGAAAAGTGCATGTTCTCCATTTAATCTGCTGGTAGACCTAGGCATTGCCTGGGTAGCGCTATCACAGGGCCAGCTTTTCGTAAATGTGCCAGCCTTTCTGCTCTCGGGGCTCCCTCTGGGTGGATCTTAGTTAAGCACAGCCCACGCATGGGTTCTTAAAAGTCCTGGTAGAGCAGGAGCCCTGGTGGGAGATCTGGCAAGGCCAGGGATCTGCTGGCAAGGATCATCTCCAGCAGGGTGGCTGAGGGAGATAAGGGCAGATGCACATGTGCACGTATCTGAGCAAGGGAGCAGGGAGAGGGGAGACAGGGCAACAACTGGACCTCAAACACTATGGCAGAGACCTGTATCTATGTGATAGGAACCTAAGTGAGAAGAAATTTGAGTCAAAAGGCCTGAGGAGTAGCTTGGGTGGGAGCCATGAAAGTGGGCTGGGGTGGACTAGGAGAGGCTGAGACGAGCGAGAAGCAGAGTCTGCAAGTGGAGCCCAGTGGGGAGGAAGGGAAAGGAGGAATCTCAGAGACAGCATGGAAATAGATAAGGCTGTTTGTGCAGAAATGGTGGGAGACTCCTCTTCTGTGAGTACTCTTAACACCAGGTTGGAGGCAGGGACACAAGTGCAAGCTTGCTGTTCTCTTTCCCCTGCTTCCCCCCCCCCCCCCCATTTTTTAACACATGGTAATAGTCCCTTGGAAGCAGCTGTGTTCTGCACCATTTCCCTTTTCTTTAAAAAAAGGGAACTTCGCTAACACTTTCTGCAATTGTCATTGCACCCATACATTTTTGGAGCTTCTTTCTTAACCTAAACACCAGTGAGCTAAGAAAATTTTCAGGATTGCTTCCTTAATTTTTTCAAACACTCTCTTCCATCAACTGGCTTTTCTTACTCCACTCTGTCTTAGCAGCAAGTTTGGAGGTTTTTCCCACCACCCTTACTATAAAAAAATACAAAAGTTTTGAATCAAAAGAAATTGAGTACATGGCCTATCCTATCCCAGGGAGCAGTCATCCTCTCAGAATCTTGTTTTCTGGGCATCCCCTATTGCCTTTTCCCTTCAGAAACCTTCTGGTAATATGCTAGCAGCTCCCTGTTCTTTCCCATGGCATTCCCACCAGTTTCCAGCTTTGCTATCGGCCTCAGAGACTGGAAGAAAGGAGGGTTTAAACTTCTCTTCCTGTTACCACTGGACTAGCGTATGCTCAGTTGCACAGTTGCCTTTCTCCGTTTAGAGTCATCTACCTCCTGAACAGCTTTTACAGAGAAGCGGTTTCAGAAATGCTAAATAATCACAAATTAACTGTTCTTTCTACAAGGCTGGCTAAGCCCAGGCCTCCTGGCTCTATCATGGTCTCCTGTAAATCAGAAATGCAGAACTGGCATCAAAACCGGAACGGCCGGAGGGACCATCTGATAATGTTCTGTGGGAAATTGTGGCATTGCCTTGACTGAACCCTAGTCCCTTCCAAGCATCAGTCAGCATAAAGTACACGGGCAAGAAAAACACAAATTGATGTTGATCATTTCCACCATTTGCATCCTGTTTGAGACTCGAAGAATTTGAACATTGGAAAGATAAATCAAACTCTAGGTAAATGACTTTCTAGTCCAACACTGTTTATTTCTAGTTTATTGTCTTGCAGGAAGGCTAAAATAACAAGAGAGGAAAACAAACCTTGACGGAGGTTACAACGTACAAATAACCGTCTTGGGGACACACGGCTGCTCTCTGCTTAGCGGAGGCCACAACAAAGAGGGTAACGACTGGGAGCCGTGTGCGGATGTTTCGGGCAAGCAGCGACGGAGAGGAGGGCCGCTGCTGTTCTGGGGGGCGCTCACTTCCCAGCACACCGCTCCGCAGGCCCCCGGTGGCGGTGGGGCACGCCAGCACGAGCAGCAAAGCCGGGTGACTTGCCAGGGCCGAGAGCTCTCCTCTCGCCTCACCCAGCCCAGGCTCCCCGGCCCCCGGCCGCCTTCCCGCCCGGAGGGATGTGTCCCCTCGCCACCGCCCCTACCGCGCCCGGTTCCCAGCCACCCGTGCCGCGCACTCCGCGTGACCGGCGGCGGGGCGGGCACAAGAGAACGGCCCGGCTCCGCAGCGGCCGGGGCCGGACGCCGCTCACCCGCGGAGAGCAGGGGGAGCCGGGCGCAACACCCCAACTCCCTCCCTCCTGCCCGCCCGCCTACCGCCGGGGGAACTGGGGTCCGCCAGGGGCGGGGCGGGGCCGGCCGCGGCACCTCCCCCGCGGGAGGGGGCGGGGCTCCTCTCCTTTGCGCCATGATGAACAAATGACCTCGCGGGGAATGAAATTTAAGTTCCACCGGGGGGAGAGAGTTCTCTGCTTCGAGCCCGACCCCACCAAGGCCAAAGTGCTCTATGATGCCAAGGTGACCCGCCGAGCGCGACCCTGCTCTCCCACTCACCCCGCCCCGCCGCGGGGCAGCGGCGAGGCGCGCCGGGCAGGAGAGA
>VXBL01007056.1:811211-890077 GCA_013400195.1 Aramus guarauna | reverse complement strand
GGCGGGAGGCGGAGGGGGAAGCGGCTGCGGGTCCCGCCGAGGAGGCGGAGGTGGGAGGGGCGGCTCTTCCAGCAGCACTTGTTGTGGGAAACGGACGCTGGCCCGGGGAGGGGAGGGGGCGGGCGAAGAGGCCCTGGGGCGGGAGACAAAGCGAGGCGGTGCGCATTCCCGCTGGGCTTCTCCTGCCCCCGTCCTTGTGCCGCAGTTACCGTTCTCCGGGCGTCTCGTCCTGGTCCCCCGGCAGGGCTTGGCTTTCTTCCCCCATTCCCCGTTCCATCCGCCCCTCCGCCCGGGGGTGCGGGGTGCGCGTAGCAGCTGTGTGCCAGCCTCTGGGCCTTCCCCCCGCGGGGCGGAAGCGTCCCGCTGCCTGGGTGACAAAGAGGCGGTGGAGCCGGGGCTGCCCGGGCCTTGCTCTTGCGTCAGGTAGAGAGCGGAGCCGCCGAAGGCCTCTGGAAGTGTTGGACTCGGTTCCCGCCTTCCATTCTCGGCTGAACGCCTGCAAAGTAATTCCGCAATCTTATTTTCGTCCCTGCATTTCCGTAGCGTAGCTTGATTTATTCCCCTTTCCAGCTCTCCTACCCTTACTGCCCTTGCTTCTGCCTTTCAGAAGGGTTTAAATGATACAGATGGTACAGGAGAGTGTACAGCAATATGATAGCAAGCAGTCAGTGGTGGACCGTAAGTGTTGCGGTAAGAGGTGACTTACTCACCTGGCCCTAAGAGTAGCAGTAGTAATTGTAGAGCTTTATGTAAATATAATACTGTTTTGGGCTATTAGTGGGACAAGAAATAACTTTTCAATCCTAATTCATATGTACCTAACTTGCAAATAGAGTTCTGGATTTTTTTGTTTGTTTTGTTACGGAGAGGGATGAAAAGGGAGGTATTGCAACTGGATTCCTCACCAAATTCATACTTATTGCTGCAGGTTTGATAGTTGTGTAGATGAGTGTTTTTCAAACATCTTTGATCAGGAACTCCACCTTCCTGTAATATTTTGGGCTGGTTTTTGTTTGAACGTGTATTCCTATGTTCTGACCACCCCAACAGCTTTAACTGCCAGCCCTAGAGGTAACCTGCGTGCAAAAATAGTAAAAAATAAATAAAGGAAAACAAAGGCTTAGATATTCACAAAGCCTGTAATGCTTTGTGCCTAAGATTCAGTGTAGTTCAAGAGGGCAGTGTTTCTGGGGTTTATACGTATAGAACTGTTGTCTCTTGCTTTGAGGGAAGGAAGAGACAGCACACAGGAGAAAGCATTAGTAGCCCAGATGTATATCTGCGTATCCATATTGTGATACTGCATTGTTTTGCATCTTCCTTTGTCTGTCTTGAAAGCATGGAACATTTGAGGACAGGACAAAGATGGTTAGCAGTCCCCAACTTCAAAAGTGCTCAACAGAAAAGCTGGTTTTATTGACCATTTAGTATAATCCTTGTCTTCTGTTTATACCAATGTTCACTGGCAAAATTACAGGTATATTTCATTTCTGTAAATAAACATTTCTCTTTTTCCTTTGTGTGTAAATTTTCTAAATACTGGAAAGCTCACTTTCTCTCAAGCTTTTTAATACATGCTATTCAATATTTCTTTCAGATTGTTGATATTGTTGTTGGAAAAGATGAGAAAGGCAGAAAGATTCCAGAATATCTGATCCATTTTAACGGTTGGAACAGAAGGTAAGAACCTGTGTGCATGGTTTCAGTTCTTCCATTTCTTCTATTTTATTCTGCAAAGAAAAGCATTACACAGAACATCAAAGGACTTCGATTGCATGAATATTTTTGCTTTTTTGAATGCCTTTAATATACTTGCTCATGTTGACACATTGGTCTGTATCCATAAATTTCAGTGGATCAGTTTGGTAGCTGTGAGTTTAAACTTTATGGGATACCTGCCTTTGGCATATACTTGTGGCTCCTAGGTTTCTGTTGATAAAAGGAGTTTATGCCTTGTTAAATCTAGATTTGGATTGTTTGGTTATGAAGGCCAGTACACGAGTGCCATCTCTGACTGTGATTTATATATGTGTTGGTGCTACAAATGCTATCGCATATTAAGTCAAAGTTTGAAAGATTTTTAGATAACAATGTGAAAGTTGAAGCCATGTGAATACAAAAGGATGCAATATACAAAACCTTGTGATACAGATGTTGCTTCTAAATGACATTAAAAGAGTGCTTTCTAGATTTAATGTATATTATTTCATTAATAATCATGGGTGGCATATATTCACAGCTTTTAATAATTTTCTTTTGACCTGTCCTTAGCTGGGATAGATGGGCAGCTGAAGATCATGTTCTTCGCGATACAGACGAAAACCGCAGATTACAGCGTAAATTGGCACGGAAGGCTGTGGCTCGCATGTAAGAAATCCTTTTGGTTTCAAAATCAGTGAGAGATTTATTTTCAGATTCAAACAGATACATCCAGGTGTCTACAAGTGAGCTTGGCCTCTAAACTCATGCTGTAGGTGGTAGATACCTACTCAGTACAGTCAGTGCATTATAGAGAGCTACTCTTCTCATACTAAGGGTAGATACCTACGTATTGTTATCAAACACTGCTCTAAATGGCTAACGCTTAATAACTGTGTTGTTCCTAAGTACTGCTGCAAAATGCCTGTGTATTGAATCTACATCTTCTCAAAAAAATGTACTTGAAAAATAACTTAGGAAAACCTGAAGTATTTTTCAGCCAAAGGCAATAATCTAATATTGGTTGGCCATGGCTTGAGGATCTGCTTGAGAACACGAATACAAGGTAATGTACAGATGTCAAGGTATCCACTCTCAAATAAGTATTGTCCAAATTATTTCAACATTAATTAACAAAAAGAACTCAAACATACATTTCCTGTGCATTTGCATGTAATGTAGCTAGCTAGGATAAACAAATTAAATAATATTAGTCAAATTTCAGTGAACTGTTTTATGTTCTGTAGGAGAAGAAAGGGAAGAAAGAAGAGACGTTGCAGGTTGCCTGGTGTTGACTCTGTATTAAAAAGCCTTCCTGCTGAAGAAAATGATGAGAGTAGCGAAAACTGTGAGCTTGTTTTCATTCTTTGATCACTGGCATGATGCTTTTTAACTTTTTGAGCTAGAGGTACAATGCATGCTGTAACTTGGTATTAGGATGATATGAGAGTATCACAGTCTTGTGTGAAACATATGGAGGCAGTCATATGAAGAGTGAGCACTGTTTCATGCTAAGCTTCTATTAAGTTATCTCCTTTCTTCTTGTGTTCTAGAGACTTTTCTTTTTGTCACTTCCACTGAACTATTCTAATCAGTGATTTTGGATCTTAATGCTGTTTTGTTTAGTGCAGTATTGCTAGGTGCAAGAAGCCCTCAGTTTTTGTTGTTTGTTGTTAGGAAACAGGACACTTTCCCTGCTAGTGTTCCTACCTATTTTAGGGGGGCAATAAGATTTTCCTTTTTCCCAGTCTGTCTGGCACAAAGGTCTGTTTCTTGTCAGCTGACTGGCTGATTTCACACTCAAACCAGCTCTTTCATTTCATAGCTTTTTTTTTTTTTTTTTTTTTGTAGCTTGAATACCAACAGGAATACTGGCTGGCACTTAACTGACGTTCTGGCAACTGTCACTGCACAGACCCAGCCCTTGAATGATTAATATGTTAATCCCATGTTCAGAACTAAAGTCCAATAAAAATTGAAAAGAGATGTGAGTGTTCATAAATGTAGGGAGCTTTTAAAAGTTTTTTTTAATTAGAGATGATGTAAAAATACTTCCTGTAAATGTTTTGTCTTGCATATTTAAAAAGTTTATAGTGTTCTGTAAATAATACTTGTGTGTTTAATTCAATTAGAATTATTCATTCCTCATGAAATATAACAAGCTAGTTGTGGTTGGTTTTTGTTTTGTTGTTGCAGTAAGGCCTGAAATTGTTTGGTCTTTACCTCTGCAATATAGTAATGTGAGATAAATATGTGAAATCTCTTTTACACAGCTATAAGTAGTTCTTCTTCTGACGACAGTGATGAAGGAACAGATGAAGAAATAAAAAGTGAAGAAAGTGACATAGAAGAGAGGACAGAAATGGTATATTCATGAGCTCCTTAACTTAATAGAATTTAACCATCTGTATTTGAAACTCTGGAAAAATTGAAGTAGATGAAATACAGTGCACAGCTGGTTATTTAGCTGGTATTAAAAGCATAATTTTCATACTGGTGGTGCTTACGGTGGTTGATTTTTTGAAAATTATAGAAGATGAAAGAATTCTACAAGAATATGACATTTTATTCTAAAAATACACATTTGTTTCTTTTCCTCTCTTTCTACACCTAAGGCTTATGTAGAGAAAACATAGCAAACTATCCAGATTTGTGGGTGCTGTAAAATTTTACTGGTCTATCTATGCAGGTTGGACAAATCTAATAGCAGCAGGATCTTTCTGGCTTTTGTATTTTACTGTGAAATGGGCATCTCAACTCTAGTCTTAAATTAAAATGTAGAGGACTGACTTCAAGAAAAAAATATTTGTTTTCTCCACATTATTGAAAAGAAAGTACAGTATAAGCAGTTGTTCTGAAGATCTGTGGAACCTGCTACAGTGTGGATGATGTGAAGCAGCAAAACCTAACAAATTTCTGTTCATTCACTTGTGTTAAATACTTAAGTGAATGCTAAATTAGAAAAAGAGTTTTAGAAAATGATTTCACAGATGACTTCAAAGCAGTAGCGTTAAATTGCTTACAGTAAGACTACTATCCACTTAAATACTTACTACATATATTTTATTTTTTCACGACAAAACTTCATTGTTGTATTGTATCCTCACTACCGAAGTTCTTTTTCATTGATATTCTTAAGCAAAACTAATACATTGCTTCTTGCACTGGTCTGTTGTAGAAAGAAGAACAAGACACTCACACAAAAAGGGACATGGAAGAAAGAGCAATAAGCATAGAAATTCCTGAAGTCTTGAAAAAGAAGCTTGAAGAAGACTGTTACTATATTAATAGAAGAAAACGGGTATGAAATACAAGCTGTGAAATGAGTGTGCCTGGGAAGGTGGGGAGGGCATCAAAAGTAGTTGTTGTGTGTAGCAGCTCCCTGGTTTTTTGAACTTTATTGCAAAGGTGAGCTTAGACAGTAGAAGGAAGAATAAAAAGAGTGTAGGGAGCAGACTTGTCAATAGCTAAAATGGTGAGTTGTCATTATATTTAAGAATGTAGCATTTCAGTACCCAAATGTGTTTTACAGTGCAGATTGTTTTTTAAAGCTGGAAATGTAGTAAGCCTGTTAACCTGACCATATTTTTGTTTCTTCAGAGGTTTATGAAGGATTGATCAAAAATACAGTTTTAATTAACCACTCCTGAAAGAACTTCAGGCAATAGAGACTTATTAACTAGTCAGTACATTACAAGCTCCTGTTTTAGCTTGGTATACTTACTAATTATTCTTGTAAGACATTAATTTGTTGTTTCTTTTTCAGCTAGTGAAGCTTCCTTGTCAGACAAATATAATAACCATCCTGGAGTCATACGTGAAACATTTTGCTATTAATGCAGCTTTTTCAGCCAATGAAAGATCTCGGCACCATCAGATGACACCACACGCTAATATGAATCTTCATTATGTGCCACCAGAGAAGAAGTAAGTGATCTTTAGCCCAGTGCTTTTGTCACAAGAAGAGCAACCTTGCATTCCATGTTCTGTTTCAAGGCTGTTTACTTCTGTGAGCTTATACTATAATGTGTGGCTATTTATGGAGCTTAAAATATTTGACACATACCTATAGTACAGTAACACTGACAATTTATCAGTGAGAGTCCCTATAATCTGAAAAATGATTATGCAAAAGCATCAATATCCTCTTTTATCATGGAAGTTCTTGTGAATATTGTGACCCATTTTGGTAGAATGTGTTGCTGTTGTCTACGTGAAGAATTTTCTCAGTGCTGAGAGAGTACCTGATATGAGAATTAACTGCTTAAATAAAACTGAACAAATTCAAATTTTATAAAGGATAAAAATTTTATATAAACACTTACAGAGAACTCCAAGAGCAGATGATTTCTTAATTTTTTTTTCTAAATTGACATATCTTAAATCCTAGAGTCCATATGTAGGAAAACTGTAGTAACACCAGTCTTGTTTATTAGAATTGATTGTATCTTAGTTGCGGTTTTCTCAGCTGAGCTGTGTATTCTTCTACCATGCTACAAATGCAGTATGTTAACCCTGTGTGCTTGCAGTGTGGTTGGTTCGTTCTTTGGGGTTTTTTCTTCTTTTTCTTTTTTTTTTTTTCTTCCTTTTTTGTCATATGTTAAAGATTCTCAATATTAGATGAGACTACTTCTTTATCTGAGTCTACACTGGGGTGAAATCTTGTACTTTATCAAAGAGAATTCTTATACACCATTTCTATGGTGTATAATTATGTTATTCCTTGCAATATTTGGATTTATATGAGTGTCTTGGTTTATACTGATGTTATTCATTATTTGACAGATTAATGATACTTTTCTTCTTTGTAATATAATCTCCCAAACAAGAAGTTAGCTGAGACATCAGAAATATGAACAGAAGGTTGTATGCACATTATGATTTTTTTAGAGATGTGTATTAAACTGATTTCTTCAATAAAGAAGGTGTTTTAATAAGGAAAGGGTGTATAATTTCAGTGATCAATTAAGCAGGAGAGACTCCACTGACAACTTTATTGTATTGCCCTTACTGCTCTAACACAGAAGGTAATTGACCTTCTTGGATGTGATAGAATTTCTGCACATGATAGTCCCCTGACTCAATTTATATGTAGTGTTTAAAAAAAAACAAACAAACAGCAGTTTTAGCAGGTGGTATGAATGGTATAGGAGGTATGGAATTTCTAATGTGGATCATTGTGGCAGAATCGAATTACTTTTTCCATACACGTATATGCATTTGAGATGTAAGAGTTGAATACCTTCATAGAGGTGAGAGGTGTTGGAGGTAGGCTGGACTCAGTGTTCTTGGTTCTGCTTCTAACAGCACATCCACTCACCACCTAGTACCATGAGTCTTTTACACAAACCCAAATCTGAAATTCCTGGTAGCCTCTAAATGTAGTGCTTTGGTTACCAGGAGCAGGCCATTGGAAACTGATCTCCAATGCAAATGTATCTGGTTTTGTTGGTTCACAGGATATCTCTTAAGCACAGCCTTAACTGCATGTTAGTGGCTATAGACCAAATTCTACATATGCTTTTTAGACAGGTTCAATCTATTAAGTATTTACTTTTTCTGGCAGGTACTTCTTTTGAGCCTAATAAACTTGGAAAACCAAAATGATGCTTGCATGAAAAACTAACTTTATTTCCTGTAGATTTTATTAATCCAGTAAACAGTAATACAACAGAACAATTGTATGATTTTCACCTTATTAAGCAGACTATTTGTCTGAATTTACCGACAGCAATCACTGCTTCTTTAAGTATGCTTTTAATCACTCATCATAACTTAGTGATGAAGTCAGCATATCACAGTTAAGACATTAATGATTTGTATTGAAAGGGAATTTTGTATGACTACCTTGAAAAATTTTGACATGCAACTTTGAAATTCATCATAATTTTTTTTTTTCCTGTAGTGTTGAGCTCTGTAAAGAGATGGTGGATGGGCTGAGAATAACCTTTGACTTCACACTTCCATTAATTTTGCTCTATCCTTATGAACAAGCTCAATTTAAGAAGGTGACTTCATCAAAATTCTTTCTTCCCATCAAAGAAAACTCAACAAATACTAACAGGTAGGTTGGGTATATGGAGTCTAATACTGCTTATGTCCTGAGGAAAATGTAATAGAATGTGGTTATGTGTTTAGAATAGGATGATTTCTCACAGACTTTTGATGTAAAAATTGTCTTGATAAAATGTTGAACTTTTCTGTGAATTGCTTGCCTGAATGCGGAATTCAGGTTCTGAATTTCAGTCTGGTTAATTTCAAAAGGGATTTATACTGACTGGTGTAGAGTTACACTGCAACTTTGGGGGGGGGGGCAAAAGTTTACATTGAAATGTAAATTAACTTTTAAATTTGAAAATATGTTTCTGGAAAATGGTATTTAAAAGAAGGCCTCATCACTTTGATCGTGTTTAACAAGATCTGTGAAACTAGAAGGGTCTCTTTTGGGGGAAGAGCCCAGATCTCTTCACTTTCATAAAGCTGCCTTTATTTCCTAGAAATCAGGAGGAGCTTTCTCCAAGTCCTCCTCTATTGAATCCGCCAACGCCTCAGTCAACCGACAGCCAGCCTACAACAGGGGAACCAGCCACACCAAAAAGACGGAAAGCGGAACCTGAAATCCTGCAGTCTCTGAGACGTTCTACACGCCACAGCTCTAACTGCGACAGGTTATCAGAAAGCAGTGCTTCCCCGCAACCTAAACGACGGCATCTTGAGACTCCAGCTTCTATGCCAAAACTCTTCTTACACTTGGAAAAAAGTAGGTTTTGCTCTTTAAATTATTGCTCTAAACAAGATTTTTAAGTCTTGGTTTTTTGTTTTTTTTTTTTTTTTTTAATGTCATCTGGACTGTGAACTGAGTGATTGAAGTAGGAATTCATTACTTTTTCTATCATTTATCTGTGAAGCTTATACCAAAGGGAGAAATAGAAAGCAATGTTCTCAGTATTTTGGTACTGTATTTCTCAACAGAACTCAAGGGGCTGCTTTTCTGTGAGCCTGCTTTAGGATAGCATTTATTGAATTCCAGTGTTTAAGACTTCAAACACTTTAGCGGCAGGCCTTAGTTATGTTTAATGGCTTATAGTTCCATAACAGACAGTAAAATTTATTTCTGACTTCTTCTGTTTTGTTTTTCCTTCCCTTTTGAAGAAACCCCTGTCCATAGTGGATCATCTTCACCTATAACTTTGACTCCTAGCAAAGAGGGGAGTGCAGTTTTTTCTGGCTTTGAAGGTAGAAGAAACAATGAATTGAATGAGGTACCAGATTTTTATGTTACTGTCCTAGATTCAATGATTAAAGGTTTTGTTGACCTCAGAGTGGGGCTATATGAGAAAAAGTTTTGTTTGTAATTGCTTATTTCATCTCTTGATTTTGAAGTTCTGCAGAGACTAAATTATTCATGGTGCTGTAAAGATTTCATAACCAACATTTTCATGTCTTGCGTTTAGGTTTTGTCCTGGAAATTGATGCCAGAGAATTATCCACCAAGTGATCAACCACCTCCTCCCTCGTATATCTATGGATCTCAACATCTGCTACGGATGTTTGGTAAACTGATGCAAAACTCTGTGCTGAATGAAAACTGCTTTATTTGTTGATTTGGTTATTTTTTTCCCAGCGAGAGCATCCATGTGACTTTCTGTTTGCTTTATCGCATCTAGTTTTATTCTTGGAGAAGTGGACATTTTAATCACTTTAAAACTCTTAAGCTGTTCATGAACTTGCTTATCTCTTACTGGCTGTGTAAGCCTTCATTTAGCAAAAGTAAGGAAGCATTACTTCCAATTAAGCCAAGCAGCATTCACTTTCTCAGCATGTTTCTTTTTAGTAAGGTTTTGTAAGATCATTGGGTAACTTGCAAAGAAAAGTGGAGGCTGCAGGGAGAAGTAATTTTTATATTCTTCTTCTCTGTATAGTGGATAAAAGTAATTAGAGTTTATTTTTAAAAGAACAGATGTAAACATTATTTCTCTTATTTACAGTAAAGCTACCAGAAATACTGGGGAAGATGTGCTTTCCTGATAAAAACCTAAAGGCCTTAGTAAAACACTTCGAAATGTTTCTGAGGTAATGTTACACGATGTACCACAGCAGTGTTTGCATTGTTACATGGATTTAAGTGTCCTGGAATAACAAAGGGTTTTTAAAATAAGATGTTCATTTTCTGTAACTACAAGAATATGATAAAATTAATACAAGATTTTCATAATAGTAATGTGAATAAAGATTAATACAATATTTTTGATTCTGTAACTCGAAGGGAACTTGAACTTCCTACTTAAAGTTTTGTTAAACACAGTGCTAGAGAACTGAAGTAGAAAAGTTTACTTGCTAGTATGTATAGAATGACAGACCTGACTTTGTTAAGAAGCATGTTTTATGAAGAAATAGAAACTCAGCATTGTTATTTTTGAAAGCATAATCTTTTGATGTTGCATTGATATTAGGGAGAGAAACTTGTGGCTTAGAACCTGTTTTTAATTATGGTAGGGATTTTTTAAAGGAAAGTCTGTCCTAATTGAGCTTTAAACAGAAAGGTTTCTCTGTTACGCAATGCAGTGGTTTGAAGGGGAACCCCAACTCTTTCTGACCATGCTAGCTCCTTGGCTGGAGTCGGTATGGTCATACTTGCACCATGATCAACTTACTTTGTCAGGTACTCTAACTAATAATCTGTGCATGACATTGTAGTGGTAGTTAGATATCTAGTGTGGCACTGCATTGTGCAGCATCAATACAATGGAAAACAAATTTTCCAAGGAAAACTTACAAGAGAAAGTGTTGTAAATGGGAAACGTGGAACGAATGTGAAACTCCTAACTTAATTTTGGTCAAAGATTTAAGTAGCCACATATTGAAAAGTAACATAATGTGGCACTAGCATATTAAAAGTCCTGTTAGATGAAAGCTTTGAAATGCTGTTACTTGAATTGTTTATTGAAAATAAAAGATGTCTCAAATGTCCAAGTTTCTACAATACAAAATTTTTCTCTTGAAGCATTTAGTTTTTAAGTTCTACTGATTCCTTTTTACATCTTTATTAGTATTCAAAATATCTTTTAAGTTAAACAGGACAGCATTAGTACTTTTTGTTGGAAACTGGTTTTTGTTTGGAGTGAATATTTTTTTTACAGTGCTTAACTCACTGTGGATCAAATCAGCTTTTATCAGACCTCTGCCTGTTCACGTTCTTCTGTGTTGGCTAGAGCATGTCTCTGCCCTTCAGCATTTTAAATGCAATTTCTTCATACTCATTCTGGGGATGAGCTGTGGTGGAGTGGATTAGAGGGAAGGAGGAAACATGTTCCCCACTCCCCATACAAGCAGGGAGGTGATTTAACTGGAAATTCTAGTGGTAGCATCTGTATGTGTCTCATTTTTCCATCTGACCCTCTTGTTGAAATGTGCAGTCATGTATAAATAGAACTTAGAAAAAAAAAAAGGGGGGGGCAGAAGATGTTTCCACATCAGCATTTCTGGGTCAGATAGAATGGTGCTTTTGAAGCAAATCTCTTGGTAGTTCCCACTTAGCATGCTTTGTGTTGTGTTGCAGAGTGCTCTGAGTACACAAGCTGGATTCCTTTTGGAAAACACTTAACCAGAAGTGTGCTCCAGTACTAGGGGACATTCAGTCCTCAAGACCAGACCACAACTAAACCAAAATGAGCTCCCCAGGGCATAGTGTGGATGTTGCAGAGCTGGTACAACAAAATATTCGAGGGCTGTGTGTTTTTTCAAGTGCTTTCTAAGCCAATGTCATGATGTTTTGCTGATGCTGTTCTCAAGGTTTCTTTTTTATGTTGAAATAACGATTTCTATGGTTTTGTCAGAACTGGTCAAATTGAGAGCCTTACTGAAAAAGCTTCCAAGTTACGATTACTGCTGTGGGAAGCATTTGATCTTAGGTAGCTTTGTCATAAGTATTCTTCTTAAACTATTTTCCTTACCAGATATGCTACTGTGGATTCAAATAGGTAACAGAAACTAATACAAATTATTGGATTTATTTTTTTTCAACACATATTCACGGGGCTTTAGGACACCTTTAATTTGGGTATTTCTTTCTTTGTCCTATATGTTGTTGAAAGTGGTCAAACAATTACCTTTTCTAGAAACTTGTTCAGACTTGATTTTTATCACAGAAATACCTCTGCATTATCTGTTTCTCATTATAAGAGAAAACTTGAGGCTGAGGTGGCATCATGTACTAGTTCTTATTCAGTTTTCAAATTCTATCTGTTACTTTTTGGGAACGAAAGGATTAATGGATGTTTATTAAAAATATTTTCTATCAGTTTTTTTCTGGCTTACCTTTTGAAAGGTAAGAACTGTCCTACGCTGTCAGTGCATTAGATGGTAGCAGCCAGTTTACTTAAGACTCTGATTTCTTTTAGTGAATTGCTCTTGAGTGACAAACTGAAGTACTCTCCTTTTCTTTATTTTTTAATAGCAGACAAGGGATTGAAGCTGTCCACATTAATAAAACTATTTCTGAATCTTCTTTGAATTCTAGGTAGCATAGTCCAAGCATTAGTAGTATGTATTTTTAAATAACTTTCATGTGGTACACAACTGATTTAATTCTGGCATAGATACTGATTTAATTTTGTATTAGGATTTTATGGCTAAAACTTACAGTTTCATTAAACGTTTGTACTATTAATCTCATGTGGGCTGAGAAACAGAGACCTATTTAATATAAGACTTTGTGTAGAAGCTTGTTTTATTGAGTTTATTCGGTACTTGATAGAAGCATTAAATTCACTTTGAGATGCTACGTGGGTAATATTTTTCAGTCATGCCCTCAGATTGCTCCTAGACAAGATTGATCTCAGTTTCCAAGACAACATATATTTTTAAGGGATATATGCAATACATCTTTTTGAGTTTCATATTAAGTAGAAGCTGTACCCTTTGTGCTTAGTGCAGCTTTCTACAAGTGTGCATAATGAAAATTTCTTCATTAAGAACATGAAAGTTGATTTCTCAATTACAGAATTGGCAGAAGTAAAGAAAATTAGTTCCTGAAATTAATGACAAAACTTTTGGTCTTCAATTATTTAACTCGGAAATAATTCATAATACTTGTGGAAGAGTAGCAGTCTGAAATGGATGTTAGTGGCAAAGTCACCAGTTGGTTTTACTGAATTTCACTTACAGTTTGAGTTGAGTCTTCAGGAGCAAGCAGTGGAGGCTAACACAGTAACTGGTGCCTACTAACTGGTAACCTTAGCAGCAAAGGACCCCTGATTAAATCTTCCTGCCTGTTAATAGTTTTTGAGAAAGAGTTAAGTATTGCCTTTTAACCGATTCCATTCTTTCAGACATAATCTTAGTAAAATGCTGTATTTGCTGTATTTTACAACTTCTCTGTATTGTGAGTTGCCGAGCATGCCTCCAGAGGCTGCTTAAATGATGAGAAATGGTAGGCAAGGAGATGCTAGTTTTTGGTTTGCAGTTTTGATTGATTTCAACACAACCTTGACTTGGAAACCTGTTTTGGGATCAGAGACATCACTTCTCAGGACTGTTGACCAATAGGATATACTTAAAAACTAGGAGAATATAACATGTCTGTTTTTACAATAGCAAGACCCGTCTTCACGGAGGGAATTTCAGTCAACATCATTTGCATTTTAGGAAAAAAAGCAAAACAAAATGGTACTGCACTTCAGAAAGCCACAGGTATTTTGACTTTCATGAAATACAGAAGAATGAGTAAGTGATGAAATATTTCTAAAGTATAATGCTTCTAAAATTTCTAATATGCTTTTCCAGATGGGGCCAATATGTAGTATTTCCAGTTGTGGAAAACTATATTCTCAACAAAACCAAAGTCTTTGACCATTAAAAACCCACTGATATTTCAAGTTCAGTATATCCTGTAAGTTGTTTCTGATTTTAGATCTCACTTTTTTCCTGATGTTTTACAGCCTTCTTGTACCTATTGTGCTACTCTGCTCCATGAGTAGAAAAGTATTTTAATACTGTTGAGTATTTTATGAGAGGGAAGCCAAATTATAATGTGACTAAATTAGACCGCTGTGATAATAAAATGTGTATATAAAAAGAGGACAATTTGTTTCAAGTAACCTTAAGAAATAGATCTGTTTTTTGACAGCACATTTTTTAATGTAGTAATTTTATTATATGTAACTGCAGTGGTGAATTATGACC
The DNA here is from genome assembly GCA_013400195.1 of Aramus guarauna. Taxonomy (NCBI): domain Eukaryota; kingdom Metazoa; phylum Chordata; class Aves; order Gruiformes; family Aramidae; genus Aramus; species Aramus guarauna. The sequence goes on along the minus strand of VXBL01007056.1, from coordinate 876,196 downwards.
ACTAGTCTGTGCTAATGTGCAGTTAATGAAAGGTTATTAGTGGCTTTCTGAGAATCAGAAAAAATGAAGCATTGCATGTGGTGAATGGAATAGAAAACATCTTTATTTAGGTGAAGCTACTCATTGTGACTTAATAAAGTTGCAATATGGGAACTGATTAAAAATCACTTTTTGAAAGATTATAAGGAATGCCACTGTTTCCTATATTGATTAGGGCTTTTCCATTTGCCTCTCAGTTTTGGGATTAACCAATTACTTGACAAAAAGTACCTGCACAGCATAGCAATTATGACATACTAGAAACTATGGAATTGGAGCCTAAATGTGAGAAACTCAAGGTTCTCAGTGTCAGTGGACAGGTGTGGGTTTAGAGGCACAAAAATATAAAGGAACTTTAAAAAAGTAAGTTTTAAAACACTTTGAAATGAAGGAATTGTGCTTGCACAGTGCATGTATATGCCTTATTTTAGCACATTATTACTGTTGTATTTGGGCTTCGCTGTATTCATTGAATGAGTAGAAAGGTAACAAGCTTCCTGGGTCCTCTCAAACTGGCACCTTTCAGTTGAAAGTTTCTTAGTCAATGAGTACCTGGTATTATATAGGTTCTTATTTTCAGTAGGCTTTTGTTCTCTGGTTGGTCTGCAGAATCTGCTTGTGTATGCTTACTGTTCTGGACTAAGGTTTGCTTTGCCAAAAATATTTCCTGCAGCAATGTGGATTGCTTCTCTGCCTTCTGCTTACCAAGTTGTCAGGTGCCTGGTATTTAAATAAAGAGCATATTCCTCATCGTAATGGTAGAGGCTTGGATCATGAGAGGTTGCCCAAAATATTTTGAGTGTTTTGGTAGCTTTGTTAGAAGGCAGCTCTAGGAATTGATTCTGACATCTGTGCTGGCCTTGCCAAAAGTGGGTCTTCATCCTCAAGACCAACCATGGACTCCTGTATTGAGCTCTTGTAGGACTGTTTTCCTAAAAGGCCTACTAGGAGTTACCACTTCTAATTTTCACTCACTCAGCCTGATTATCTGAAATGTTATGTTGGCAGCTTGGCATCGTCAGAGTTCTCTGCACTTGTCCTTTAAAGGCAAAGGAAGATGATCTCTGTTCTTGTATGTGGATGAGTGACAAGAGTCCAGTCAACAAAACAAGCCTGTCGGTTCCTTTGGCATGGTTCTTGAGACACTGGTTATCAGAATAAACATCTGAAACTTTTCACTTCACTTGTTCTCTTGACTGCATTGGTGTTATGATGAGCTCTGTCTTGGCGAGCTTTTGCCCTGAACAGCCTTCCAGATGGAGACATGCCTGTCAGTTGGAGGGAGTGGCATAAGGCTTTTGGGTGAAACTAGGCCTTTTAGCTTTCAAATCCTGTATTTCAGTAGTAGTCTTGGAGAGGAGATAACTTCTTAATCTGCAAATTACATTTGTTTTGATGAGGTGACTCATAGAATTAGGACCCATCATGCTCTTTAAGCACATTCCTTTAGATAGATCATTACAATTGCCTTTCAAACAGCATGTAGCCCAGGCCACTGATCTCATCAAAAGCTTCTGCTTACCTTCTGGATGTCAGAGCTGTAGTGAAAGTGTCACCTTCCTGGAAACTTTTCCTTTTAACTCTGTGTTCTTATACCTTTATGGCTGAGCTTTCCCTTCTTAAAATTACTAAGATTTTCCTTTCTTCATAATTTTCACGCTTTTCAGGCCATCCCTGAGTTTATTCATGTGATGGCAACTGATGTTTAGAAGAGTGTTTTTCTTCATGCAGAGACTGTTCAGATAATAAGCTGTGTTGACACTGCCAACACAAGGGTGTTTTTGCTACCAGATGATGCTCTTAAAGTTCATATTAATTCAGTGGCTGTTGGGAAACGTTCCTGACATATGTCAAGTGACCTTTTAATGTGGATAATGGTAGTTCCATGCCTCCTCCTGGTAGATTTGCCTGCATAACTCTCAGCCAGATGGTAGTCTTATTTGTGAGGCTGTTGCTTGGAGCCACCTGAGGTGAGCTAGCTTATGGACTGTTAGACCTGAAGATCGGAATGCAGGAATTCTTCAAGCTAGGTTGCCCATGTCTGTTTCCTCTGTCTCTATCCCTTGTAGTCCTTTGTGAAGTGTTACTCTTCTAGGAACCTGTGGTAGAGAGGGAAATAGCTGCATTGTGCCCTGTTACACTTCTGCTCAGAATGTAGAGGTAAAGCATGAGTATTATTTGTGTGGATGCTCTTGATGAGAAAGTGTGCAGTCTTACATCAGGATGTTTGTGTGGACTGTGCATCTCAAAACTGAGTTACTCATAAGCAGTTTCACTGTAGATGTGTGCATATGAACTCTGTAAAAATTATGAAAATGAAAAAGGCAGTAATGCAACAGGTGACTGAATTGATCAGATTTTTTAAGTTAAAAGTAACAAAGCAATTTCTGAATAGCTAAATAGTGATGTGGTTTCTAATCTATAGCTGAACATTGACTCTGCTTGCTAAGTACAGCTCCCTCTGTTTTTAAATCTTGACTCATGACTTGCAGGTGCCAGTGAAATTGATCTTTGTGCTATTTCAGCTTTCCAAGAGCAAAGCATTAGTGAAATATCCAGTAACTGAGAGTCTTAGGAGACTCCTAATGTTTCTGTGCCAGCTTTCTGCACTGCAATGTAGCTTGACTAGAAAGTAGCTTTCGAAGTGCCACTGCTCTTTGTGTACAGATATACAAGGGACTGGGACAGAAGCTGGCCTTGGGTTCTTTTGCCTGTTTCCTCCCACTTCTCTCTGCAGAAAGTAATTTGTATCTGCTAGCTCTGGGGTATTTTGCTTTTCACAACTGTTACGTTAAGAACAGAGATAAGTATATTCTGCCTGCTCTTTTTTTTTTTTTTTTTTTTTTGAGTTGTAGCTGTGCCACAAGCATCTTAGCTAAAATTTCTCATCTTTACCAGCTGTCACGTCAGCTTGCACCAAACTGGCATTTATGACTGATGATCTTAAGCAAAAGTCAGGAAATTTATAAGAGAAAGTGAACCGGTTTCCCATTACTTGCCCTTACAATTCTTGGAACTGTCAGCTACCCAATGTCTTCTACAGGTTCCGTTGTTTTGCTGATGTTCTTTTAGAACCTACTGCCTCGTGTGCACTTGTTACCGTGTTTTACAGAATGTTAGCCAATGACACTAAGAATTTGATCGGCCCCTGTAGTTTGTACTCACAGTTTATCTCAAAGTCATTAATGTGTGTTAATGTGGAATTATTAATTAAATACCATTAGTGGTTCATCTTAATCGTATGCAATCCAAGTATGTTAAAAGTTAAACTCAAGTCTGTTAAGTTTTAGGCCTTAGCATAACTTGCTTCATACCAACCCCACATATCCCAGAAAGTGATTTGTAGCGAACTACATCAGAGGTCATAGCAGTTGATGACTCAGGTGTTTTATTAGCTTCTAAGTTGCTATAATTTCAGTACTCTTTTGTAGTGTTTTACCTAGACTAAGGGAGGTGTGTGTTGTACAAATGAATGACATGTTTCAGTGAAGATTAGGAGGATGTAATTGTGTGAATTATGTCTGTGTTTCTCTGGATTATTTTCTAAGGGGTATCTCTTATGGGGGAAAAAAGCATTTTATAAAGTATTAGAGCAATTTGTGGCAACTTATGGTAGGTGGGAATGGTTTTAATCACAAGGGCTAGTAAATAACTAAGTTGTGTTGTTCAAACAGCACGTTAATCAAATATTGGCTTATAGGTTTAATCTAGATTTGTCCTATTATTAATTTTTTTTTTTAGTTCAAGAAAATAAATTATTTTTTTTCTGGCTTGTTCTTTTGCCAAAGTTTAACTAACTTGGATTCACTGTTTAGTAGTTCGCTGCTTTTTGTTCTTTCAGGGGCACATATTTTACTGATGTTTTTATTTCATATATTTAAATGCTTTTATATCTGTGGAGAGGAAATTGGTATAATGCAGCTGTAACATACTGTAAAATTAAAAGCATTTTTTTAATTTAGCAAAATAGTTTTTATAGAAATTTTTCTTTAAATTATTTCTCAACCTTAATTATGTAATCCTTTTTGCCTTGTATTATTTAATAAAATTGGAAGCTGCTGTTGGACACAATGAGAAACTAGCATAGTACAAATACTTATAAACAAAAAGTTTGCTGAAGTATTTAATGCACTTCAGATTGTGTGAATGAAGACTGTGTGGAACTTTAAATTTACTTAGCTCTTACACTTTTATTATGATAGCTTATGTGGTGTCAGTTTGTGGCAGTGCCAGTTGGATCCTTGCTTTAAATACAAGAGAGATCTCCTTTTTGGCAGTACCTGCCTCAGCTGAATATTGCCAGAAACTATGTGCTTGATTAGACACTGTTATGGGTCACCTAACAGAGCCTTTTCTGCTCAATTCCTTAATGTTTAAAAACAAAACCAAGCTGCCATAGATCTTCTGGAAGTGTATTGATTGTCCAGCCTATTCACTTGTATGTCTTAAACCTGAAACATTTACATCAGAAACTACTCTAGGTCTTACACCGTTAATTATGAAATAAGGAAGTTTGGAGGAAGTTGACAAAGTGCCTTCTAAATAACTGGTGATACGTTGAAGGAATGAGTTCTTCTAAAAAAGTTTGTATTTCTCAGTGCTTTTTCCTAGAATTAGTATGATTTAATCAGTTATTCTTCCAGTTTAGCACTTGTTTGATGCCCATGTTTAAGTGCAAGGATCGTGGGGAAAAAAATCAACCTTTTTTCATTTACCTCCGTTTTTGTGCTGTAACCTTTCTGTATGAGCTCTCAACATTTAATAAATTCCTGATTAAATTTAGATTGATTTATATAGGGAATCTTAGTATTCTTTTTATGCTTTGGCTTTCTTAAGATCAAAGGACATGCCCAATTCAGGCAGTGTAGCTGTGAGTGAGGTTGGAGAAACACTATGGTTTTAACTGAATTCATCTGTACTTTTTTTTTTTTTTTTTAATTTGGACTTTCTATGTCCAGAGCATTGGCTATGCAAAACTGCTATTTTTAGCTTCCAATAGTGAGGTCACCTCCCTAGCCAGTGGCTCTTGAGAGACACCAGATTCTGCAAATGATATTGATTCCTTTTCTTTCCACTACTTCCTACTCTAACTCAAATGGAGAACCTGTAGCTAACATTTTGCCATGTTTGTTGATGCTGATCTTTAATATCCAGGTACTTTTGAATGTCTGTGGGTTTTTTCTGAAGTACAACGTGATCATGTACTTCAGGGTTTAAGAACCGTTTTGCCCTTTTGCCCCCATTTGTATACCCAGTATCTCCTCATATACAGAGGAAAGAGCAGAGAGCTTATAGTCATTTTAGATGTTTGTTACTGGTGTTAGTAGCAGCATTGTTTATTTTTGTTTTCAGACCTAAACCAAAGAAAGAGTTTTATGTTAGCAGAGCATGAAGACATGATAAAATATTGGGTGCTTGGCTGTTTGAATAGTATTTGAAGACCAGCTTGGAGAAATCTGAAATTAGGGAACTGGATTTGCAGAGGATGTGTATTTATCTGAAAGCCATATTTAAATCAGATACTCATGAGGGGTGGAGACCCTAGATGCACAGGAAAGAACAAATCATAGCTTTACTTACCATAAAAGATACAGTTTGACTTAATGGTCACTGGACATTTGTATAAGATACTGACATAGTGATACATGAAAATCCTGGTTTTGACATAAATGAAAATGGTAATCTGAGCAGGTGACTGACAAGTTGCAGAAAGATCTCTTCACTTTTTTTTTTTCTTCTGTGATAGTTCTTTGCATTCTTTTCTGAGTGTAGCTTCAACTTTGGGATTTTTTTCTTTTTTATTAAGTTTGAGCTATTTTTTTTTTAATGCTATTTGGATTTGACAATGATAGGGGAAGGCTGTTTCTCACTATGTAAAAGTTGTAAAAATAGGGCAAGCCTTTTATATGCCAAATTTCAAAGTGTAATAATTCTTAATTTCCAGGCTGTGATTTTGCTGAGCTTAAAAATTAATTTGAAAATAGCTTTTCTCTTAAATGTTTCATGTTCTGTTGTTTTTTTGTTTTGGTGTGCTTTCTTCTCAGGTTTTTAGCAGAATACCATGATGATTTCTTCCCAGAATCTGCTTATGTAGCTGCATGTGAAGCCTACTACAGTACTAAAAATCCTCGGGCAATCTACTGAAGCTATTAATAAAGATTAAATCTTACTGTACGTAGCCCCTGACAATGCTATTTTGCCATGTGGCTACAAGATGAAGATGACAAAGGAATTAAAACAACTTCTGAAGTTGAAGAAATAGGGAAATACATCTTCTGTGATGCTTGGATTACTTCGGAATGGAGAACTTCTTTTCAGAGATGTGTATAGGCTGCGTTGCAAGTTGCTTAGAGGATTGACTGTAACTCTGACTCCAGATGAATGAAGAAGCCTTGTTCTAACTTCTAATGCATAGGACTGCGTAGGACTGTTAAAGAGGAAAGGAGACAAAAGCAGATGCATTAGCAACAGGACATTTTCATGAAGATAGGTTATCATGCTGGGTTTCATTTTAGTTCAACGTCTCCAGCCTAAGAAATAAGACTTGGCTACACTGTTACGTGAAGAGAATGCATAACTGGTATCTTAAGGATTTTTTTTCCTCACAAATTGCACTTCATTTTGTGGAACTGTCAGGATAGAAAAGATTGCTTAATGTAAAGGTGGTTTTACTGTTTCGCTAGCATGACATCTGCCTCAAGAATGACTGTTGCTTGAACGAAAGATGTGTTGCTTACTTTGCAAAATGCAAAGGTGTATATAGCTCTTTTCATGGTAAGGCTGCCAGAGTTCCAAGGGGAGCGTATGTTGCTGGTGATTCAACATTTACCTGGCAATAAATGATTTCCAGAGCCATTATAAAAGAACTGATTTTCTACAAGTGAGCAGAGAAGTTAATAAAGTGATGGCAGTTGAACTGGCAAACACTTCTTCTTTTTCTAAATAAAGTTCACAGTGGTTGCTGTGTAAATGTGTGATTTTTAACTGTCTAAAATGTCTTATTTGTGCTTGATTAGTGTTTTTGAGATTGCTAAGTGTGCATATGATGAGAGGTGGGAGCACTGACAGCATAGGGATAGAAGCCCTTTCTGTATCATTGGGTTTTCCTCTTCAGAGGAAATGAGGGATGCCTCTTTAGACAGTTTGAAACGCGTTAGCTCTGGAAATAGGAATTCAGTGAGAACTGAGATCCCAGAAATCTGACAATGCATTCAGTAGAAACTAATTAAAATATAATTGTCTGGACTGTCATCAGAACCTTGTCCATGACTTAGAACTCTGGCCTTCAGAATCCTCTACAATGTAAAGGCAAGCACAGATTGTAAAAGCACTGGGAGAAAATAGGACTCAAGGCTCATAGGCTACTGCAATAACGACGCTGTAATCCTTCCTAGTTCAGAAAAGTTCCATGAGAACTCTTACCTGTAACACAAAACTCAGCACATTCCTCCCAGATTTGCAAAAGTAGTTAGGAGGAATTGTCTTTCAAATGTAAATGGCCAGCTTGGTCTAAGATTCCAGATTTCCTTTAGCCTCTGTTTTTGACATTTATTGTCACTCGCTTCTCGGAGTGTACTGGTGTGTTAAAGCTTTTAAACTGGAAAGATAAGCATTACCTTGGTTTTAGCAACATAGGTTCTGCTTTCTAGAAAAACTTCTGTAAAGAGTCTGTTAAACATAATGGTTGTTAAACAAATGTTTGGCATGGATGCATGCAGATTTGGTAATTGTTATTCCTAAGTATTACCATTTAGTAGTACTATTCTTTTTAATGCATTTCCATTGTACCAAAAAAACCCTCCATTTGTAAGCTTTAGTCTTTCTCAAATTACAGAAGTTTTGAATCTCTAGCAGAATCCAAGTACCTCAAAATCCACTTTGCAAACGTATTTCTAGGTTTAGATCCTGTTTTACTAAAAAGACAATTCAAAAAAATACTAATGACTATCTAATAAGAGATTAATCTTGGAATACTGCCTGAAACTGTCCTTAATCCTTTCTATTGCAGGAATGTTAAAGTGTGTATAGTATGGCAAATCTGTTTTTGTTCCGCTGTTGGTACCTGTGAGTATAAGGCAAGTTATGAGCAGAGTTTAAACTTTATTGTGTGACTGTGTTTAACTGTTGAAATGACAATTTCTGCATGCAGGGCTTATTAATACTGTTAGTATTGCCTTGTTGATACATTGTGATGATTCTCAAAAGACATGGGGGGAGGGGGGAAATTCTTAAGGTCCAGTTAGTGTAGTCTTTGAACAAACTTTTTTGTAAAATTCTCTTGAAGCTGCTATTGGGTTATAATATTACAAACTGTCTTGTTCTCATAACAGCCAAAAAACTTTTCTCAAAAGTAGCACCCTTTTGTGCTTCTTGACACTTTTAACTGATGTGACTCCCCTGGACACTATCTCTTTGAATTAAAAAAGTTTAGGTTTATATATTCAATTACAGTAACGTGCATCTTTGATGTCCCTCTTCCCTACTGTGACTTTTCTTTTACTGCTTTCCTTTTTTTATACTTGATTATTTTTTTTTTAAGCTGAAGGAGAGCAAGAGACTTGCAGAAACTTGAACTAGATTGCATAAGACAGTAGTTCTTACTAGTCTTTGAAGGGAATATTCAAGGTCTCATGTGGCCAAGGGAAGCTTAATAGTGTAGCAATACTGATGGTGTGAATCTGATTCTTTGAATGTCCTGGACTGATCAGATTTTTGATGGGATTCATATCCATCTGGACTCATGAAAGAGGGTTCTGTACTTCACTGTCATTCATTGGTTGCTGTTTGTAGAGTTACTCACACCAATGTTTTCTAACCTGATTCAGTCAAAATGGCTTAGGTTAGCTGAAGAAAGGTGAAAGACTGACTGAAGCAGGCTAGGGAGCAGGTCTGCCAGCAGGCTTCAGAGGCAGTCTCCTGCAGAGGAGGAGCTGAGCTGAGGAAGCAGTAGTTGACACTGGCATAACTGTTGACGTAACTCACGTGTGCTCCGGTTCCAGATTAAGGAGGTTTTGTTTGTGTATTTAAAGAAATTACACCAGTGTAATTATAGTGCATACTTAAACTGGTAAATCTCTCTGCTGAAGGCAAGTCCTTGTACTTGCCTTCAAGAGTAGCCCGCTCCAGCGTTAGGTGTGGTGTAGGGCTTGAATATGACCCTTCTTGGGAGAAGGCAGAGGAGATCAATCGCAGCCAAGGGTTAGAAGCAGGTAACGCAGCTGATGTGGCGCGTAACCTGTGCTGTCGTGTAGATATCAGAGATGCTCAGTCTGCACAAATACTACTAATTTCAGTACCTGTTCTGACTTTGTCAGCATGAAGTACCCGAGTACCATGGAAGTATGGAACTGTATGTAAAGATAACCGAAGAAGAATGTATTAACAGACTATAACTTCAATATTCTTCACTTTTATTCCTAATTTTAGGCCTTACTTTGTACCTATCATGCTTCCAAAAAAAGGTCATGCTCTTCTTTCACGTGCACTATCTGGAGTTGCTGCGTTGCCTTTCATTTTGCTACTGTGTTACTATGTTTTTCTGGCTCTGTTTCAAGCTTCTGTTTCAAAGATCCGGCTTTCACTTGGCGACCTCTTCTGCTGAGATGACCGAGGCGGATGTGACCGAGTGTTAATTCAAAGTATGTTCCGTGTCCTGTTCTGAAAGCAAGCTTATGCAGATGTTAGGATTTCCCTTGGCACTTGGTGTGTGGGCTAACAGTGTGTGTGTGGTCAGCTGTTATGTTGGAAATGTTTAGTGGGAACTTGTCAAATGGTAGTGCAGGATGACCTTGCTCTGGATTATGCTGAGAGGAATGTCTGCAGTCAAAGAGGGAATAAAACGCTGATTGGAAATAAAACGCTGTTACTGCTTTTCATGTTTGCATCATAAAAACTGTTACCAAGACATTTGGGAAATGCACTGGGGAGATTGTTATTGGAGTTAAAATATATATGTATATATTAAATCCTTCATTTCTTGAAAATTATACATTTTCCCCTCTGGAGTCTTAAGTGTGTCTCCCAAAAGTATGTATACTGGGGTAGAAATAAGCTTTTCAGGACGGGGGGAAGGAAGCAGCATGTATTAACCTTACCTGAGTCTCAAGTCAAGCCTTTATTGTGGTAGTTGGCCGTACAAAAGCACGATGCTGACAGCTCTTGGACAGCCAGCCGTATCTTAACTTCTGGCATGTTTGCTCGCTTTTAACTTCTTGACCTATAAACAGAGCTGGAAAACAACTTTGCACTTAAGAGTGCACAAACTCTACTCTCTAAATTCAAAGAGAAAAATGCCAAATAGCTGCAATGCAAGCATACTTAGGCCAAATGCATCAAGAAATATATTTTTGTCCTTTGTACTGTAGAATCTCCTTTGTGATATGAGGTGATTGCATTTAATTGCATTAACAAGTCAACTTAATTGTTTATTTTTCTATGTAACTACATCTCAGTGTAATGAGGTTCCCTGGAACAAGGGTTCTAGATGGTCAAACACATTATGAAAGTAACGTACCATAATCAGTACAATCTTGATGTGTTTACGTAGTTAATTGTCTTCACTTGCTTCTGAAACAATGAATTTCGAGGGATTTTCAGGTTTTTATATAGCTGCATCATTTTTCTGTGTGAAATTAGTGAATACAGGTACTACTACAGTCAGAGGTACTGTGCAGCCTTTCTGACTCAGTTTTTGGTGAATTTTTAATTCAACAACACGCGCACACACACCCCCCAACCCCCATCCCCAACTCCCAAACCAAAGTTTGGAATATGTGTTGCCTTGGGAAAATGCTATCAGCAATGACTGTGTGGCAGATGTAGATGCTTACTAAGATCTAACTCACTGCGTCCTCCCTATTGCATGCATTATGTATTTTCCCCTTCTAATTCATATAGCAGATGACTTTTTTGCATTAAGGCTAAGGATTATAGCAGGCTGAATAAAATCAGTGAAGTATAAACACGTGCTCAAAGATGAAAAGGAGAAATCTGTCTAAAAAAAAAAAGCGGGGGGCAAAAAAGTGCATGTTTTTCTTCTTATATGTCAGTTGGGAATAGTCGCTCACATCATGTAAAGTGGATAATATCATCATAAAGAGACTGAATAAACATGTGAGATGCAATTTGATAAATCCTGGCACTCATACAGACCTTTAAAAGTGTCTGCTAAGGAATGGAGTAATTTCTCTGCCATTTTGTTGCTAGAAATGGCGGAAGGTTTTGATTGAGAATGACTTATACCAATACAAAATATTGGATCTACTTCTGGTGAAAGCAACCCAGGTATTAAAGTGTTGAATCATACAATATGTTCATGGGGATATTTTGGTGTGATGCCAGAAAACAAAGTGTTTTTATATAGCAAGAAACGTAGAGATAAATGTGTTTAGTTCCTGGCAAAATTAACAGCAGATATTTCCATCGCAGCAGTAGTGTACTAGTTGTGCCTCTAATAACTGTGAATGTTGAGTAGATGTTCTATTTATAAAACTTTTCCTAGTCTTTAATTATAAGCTATTAATAATTACCAATCTAATAATTAAGTTATTAATCTTTAAAGTCCTTGAAACAAAGATATCTCCCAAGTACTTTCTTACTTTACTCCCTTTCTGCTTTCCTTGCTTATATTTTTCTGGTAGTCTAGAAAATTACAAAAACATGCTTGTAAGATTTGTGGAGAGGAGGAGAATGGTTCTGACTCAGACTAAGCAAGTTGCACATAATTTTCTTACGTGTTTAGATGTTTCTGATTAATTTTGAGGTATATCATCAAATATGTGTTAAATATAATTAGAATTTTATTTGTAGGCTCGGAGGTAGAGCCAAAATGAAAGAGGTGAATGGTGTGAATACCTAGTCAAGTTATTGGATAATTTAAACACGCCTGAAATTAATTCTAGTTGTATGTATTCCTATGTTTTCTATTTTAAACGTGGCGCTCTGATTTGTCTTGGTTACTCGATGCCAAGTATTGTAAATGAGGACCTTTCTCTAAAGCATGAAATCGATTAAATGTCAACGTGAGTAATCAAAACATCAAATTGTGCCATCAATTTAAATTTAAACATGTGAAATGCTACCATCCCATGTTATGAGTAAAGAAACATTCTGCTTTTCTTTGCGCAGAAGCTTCTTAGAAGTGCAGTAGATGTCAAATCTGCTGCCACATGGCTGACCTGGTGAAGATGTCGGTCTCAGTGGAATGATGGAGGTAACCTGCAGCTCTTCGCCAAGGGCCTTCAGCCAGCACAGGGGCTCGTGGTATTCCACTGGTGGGCTGAGGGCATCAGTAAGCGTGCCATCAAAGACTCCTCAGATGGAATAAACCTTCACAAGTTGCCTCTTACACTTGTATTTTAATGACAGCGGTACAGCAAATGCTTCCATAGTTGATATTTAGTAAGAGTTTTCACGGCTTTACAACCTTCTGTTTTGTAGGCTGCTGAGTTAAGAAATCTAAAGTAATTCTGTTTAGGTTTCACATGCATGACTGAGTAGGAGGTAGATTTTACTAATTGTTTTTAATCAGATTAACGAGGAATTTATTTTCTGTTGCTGTGAGTGACTACTGCAGTGATATAACTTCTTTGGCATCAGAGATTTGTGCATTTTTAAAAAAGGAATCTATTAGAAACAGTATGAGTAGTAACTAATTGGACATTTCGTAAAGACCTTGCTTACTGGCAGATGGATGATATGACACATGTAATATATATGCAGTATTGCCAACTGTAGGCATTAGAAATCATGAGTCAGACCCTTAAAAGTCTTGAGAGTGATTAAGAAAATGTGAAGATTAACTCCTGTTCCTTGGGCCCCTAGGGTAACATGAGTCAGGCTTATGACAAGGTTTGCTTGAGACTTCAGAAAGGAAAACTGAGGTTTTTGGCTAATCGCATGTCTTTTAGAGTTGGAGCTTTAGGGGGGGAAAAAAAAGGCACAAAACCTTGCAAGTCTGGCAATAAAACGATGATTTGGCAATGCTCTAATAAAGCAGGATGCCATTAATCTGAAAATAATCAGAGACTGAATTTATTTGTGAACATCTGTGCGAACATAACACAAACCTCGGATAGCAAGGTTTTCCGGGTAGGGTGGTTATAACTGCTAATCTACAAAACAGTCTGCCTTTGCCAAAGGCATAAATCTAAATTTGTAGATTCAATTTTTTTTTACTTGTTTGGAATGACTATTAATAAAGCGAGAGAGATAAATTGTTTACCATAGTAACAGAATTACCCTGTGCGTGATGATGAAGTTGATGAAATCATGCATCGGAAGAAAACAGGAAGCAAGACAAGAACTCCACTGTTTTTACATTGTATGTACAAGACTAATACGTTGTTTATGTTGTTAGACCCACTTGTTGAATTATTTGTCTCTCTGGTTGCAATGAGAGAGACAAGTTGTCACTGCTGCTTTAAGCCTATCTCTGTCAAAGACTGTAAGTGTCTCATGCAAAATCTAGACTGGTAAACCAAAGGGAATAATCCACAAATCCTTTCTCTTTCCAAATCTAGTATGGCAATTTTGTATGGCTGTAGTTGCCTAACTTTTTCCAGTGAAGTTATTTGAATATTAAAAAGCTGGACTGAGCTTTTAGCACCTGTGTCAGGTTTGCGAGGCCATTTGGGATGTACAGATTGAGCATCAATCTTTGCACTTGCATCTGCTGGAGGGTGCATGAGTCTCGCCAATGGCAGCACAACCCACGTTACAGCAAGACTAGCCGCTGTAACAAAAGTTAGGAGGAGGAGCAGACTGGAAATATGGTGGCAAGTCTCTTTGATGCACTACTTTAAATGTTGATTAGGAAGTGGGAGATCTGAGTTTGCTAACTACTCAGCCTGAGAGGTTTTGCCATGCACTCTAAAAACCTTGCTGCATGGGGCCACCTTCTCCATTGCTCGGAACGCTGTCTCACTGTGTAGAAAGGGCAGCAAGAGCCACAGACCTGGAAGGAAGAATTTTCTTCCTCGTTGAGCTGGAGAGTAATATTTCTACTTGCTTGTTCTGATTTCGCCATACAGGTTTTGGGTTTCTTTTTTGCATGCTTTATAGCTTCAACAAGAGAGGACAGCCTTTCCACCAACCTGCTGGGAGATACTGAAGTAATTTATTTGAGGAATACTGGGCCCAGGTTGTGAGCTTTCTGAGTGTGTCAAAGTCCCACTACAAATTTGAACTTCTGGGTTCTTCTGGTTAAGAATAAAAAAAAACCCCAAAAACCAAACCCAAAACTTGTTCTTTCTAGTGCTGCAGGTAGGGTAGGATTCAGCCCAACCAATATAGATGATGGCAGTCAAGATATCGGCCTCTGAACTTCCTCTATAGTCCTTGGACAGAAGAAGTTCTTTCAGGACGTGACTGATCTTGCCCTGAAGCAGCTGCGTAACACAGGCTATTGAGCCACACCACCACCATTGCTGCTTAGGGGGAGAGAGAATCTGGAGTCGAGAGCTTGGCATAGAGTCTCATGCGTATGTTTAGGTGAGCTGATCCATCCCTGTACTATCTATATAAATTCAGACTAATCTGGGGCACTATCAAGCTTTTAGTTAATGACTTTGGTCCCCTTTATTTAAGGGATTTTTGTAAATATAAATCACTTCGCTTCAAGTCCAACAGAGGTTAGCTGTTATTTTACCTAGTTATTACAAGAGCATTCGGAAACCTATGTCACAAGAGGAAAGATAGAAGCATGGAAGAAAATAAATGTACAGAACATGTGATAGTAACTGCTAACTGTGGAGGGAGAGAGCTGGCAAATAACTGGCTAATGTGTACACCATGTGCAGTTGAAAGCAGGTGGACAAAAAGTATGGAGTAGGTAGTATCAACACTATGGTTTTGCCTGCCTCTCCTCCAACAGCAGCACACCCTACGGCAGTTCTTGCTAAAGCACTGAGAGAGCTGATGCTACTTAGGGAGAAATAAACACCAGCCCAAGCATCCTTCTCGTTGTAGAACTGCGTTCTTCTCCAGTGCCATACCAATCACAATTTTTAAATCCTTGCATCAATCATTGCTTTTCTGTTCAGAAGCCTATGATGGAAAACCACTACAGGATGCAACCTGGATTTGATTTTGCCGCTCTTCTCCCCTAGCCTACTGCATCAGGGAGAAAGCAGCCATGCTTTTTGTACTATGTGGATTGAAGCCACGTATGGGGATTTAAGTAGTCAATGACAGCTTGGAGTTGGGTAGCAGCACACAGGCTGCCTGGCTGTGAGGCTGCCCTTGCCTATCTCTGCCTGGCTTGGGGGGAAGTGCCTACGGGGTGGTGGCTAGCAGAGGCAACTGATTGTGAGGCCGTGTTTGGATTTGGGAGACTAGCCCAAATTTGGGAGTGTGATCCCTACGGTGCTATGAAAGGGTTTGAGGAAGACTTCCTCATCAGGAGTAGAGCACTCAGTGGGTAAATGCTGAGGGTGGTGTTGCAGGGGTGATGATAGGAGTGGGCTATGGAGCAGAGAACATCAGGAATGCTGAGGAACTGATCAGAAATATAGTAAACAAGTGGATTTTGTGGACATGTAATGCATGCTTTTTAAACTGGGATGGGTGTAATCTTTTCTGTCACTATGGATGAAATGATGAAAGGTCCATAAGGACAAGTTCATTTTCTGGGATAGTATAGGTGCAATTAGATTAACATTCAGAAGAAGAATGTAGTCCTGCACCTGGGATTTAGATTCTGGAGCAGAGGATTAAAACTGAATCACCATATGCTGCTCAATCTCTGTGTGTAATTTGGTAGTTGTTTCTCTAAATAATTAATTAGATAATGCTCCCTGTCAAGTAATCAGTTTGGGGTTCACTCGAGGAGAACTAACATGAGGTCCGTCAAACCCGAGAGGATTTTATTAGGAAAACCATGATTAAAGATTCAAACTCTAAATGAGTACTTCTTAATTATGCTGTTCAAGTACAGAGGCAAAAATATTTAGTGTATGGAAAGATTACAGAAGACTCCTGTGGACACCTCCCTCTTCCTTGATTTCGTGTTGGAGCAAAACAGGAAGAAAATTCACATCTCCCTCTTAGAAAAATGGATTTGACAAGTCTTGTGGAGCTATGAGTCGCAGACATGAAAGCATAAGAGGCAAATCAGTCAAAATATTTTAAAAAACCTTTTCTCTCCCCTAGTTTGACAACACCATTTCCTTGAATGCAGGGTTATGTTAGGTATTTTTTCCAGTCATCTTGTAACATTTATTGTGCTTCAGCTGATACGTGCTAGAGGAAAGTGAAGTCACATCTTTGCCTCTTGATAAATAACTTGAAAATTATAAGTGCAGCTGCCTGTAAGGACAGGGAGATGTGCATACTGTCCAGCTCTGAATACCAGGGTTAGCAGTGGTCATCAGCTACTTGGAGTGGAGCAATTTCTGTGCTGTCATCTCCTGGTGACACTGGACAAGACAAGATTAAATGAACAGCAAGTAAGGGTCTAGTTGATGTGGATATCAAGCATTTTCTATGCTCTCTGCTGCATGCTGGAAACTGTGCTATTTTAAGAGAGTCTCATTCTACAGGAGAAAGATGTATGTGACTGGCATTATACTACTTTATGTGGTATTTAATTAATTAGTGCTTAATGTTTGGCTGGAAACATTACAGAACATATTTTTTTCTAGAAGAACAAGAAGTTACCCCTCATTTTTGAACTTTTATATCAAGAAAACATTTATAAGGAAACATATAAATATTGAGCTGGTTCTCTTTCAGTCTTACCTGGAGGAAGAAGAGATAAGGTATAGGAATTTCAGGTCGTGCTCTGATAGTAAAAATCTGTATCTTCAAATATGCAAGAGTAAGCAACTGTCATTATAGTGAGTCAAAAGTAAAATTTTGTTAAGCTTTGACAAGTCCTATATATCCCAACGTCCATACAGTACGTATAGAGGTATGCTACATATAGATGTCTGCTATGTATCGAGGTGTACAGTATGTATACTGCCTTTACAGTAAGTAGGAAAGAAGTAATCATTGTGTAAGCAGTCATATATAACTAGATATGCTGCAGGCCACAAGGGTTGAAGAGAAGCCCAGCAAACTTGGTTCCTTTGATTCATTTGTACTTTCAGTAGATAAAGGAAAAACCTTTTGGCAAAAATTTGAGGCATTCCACAAAGGGAATCCAATTTAAACCATTTCTTTAAAATAACCACAGGTATAATTGCAGTTTTAATACAAAACTGGCTGAACAATCAGAAACCAAAACAATTATGAGTGGTAAAATAGCAAAGTGGAGCTCACTGGGGATTAGTGTTGAGCCTGGTACTCACTTCTCTACAAATGACCTAAAATAATAATAGAAGAAAACTTACACATCAGTCAAATTCACAGACGGTATCGAGAGGCTGCGAAGAAAGTGGAGACAACAGATAAATCGCCAAATAAACTACAGAGTTTAAAGGAAAAATGGAGCATTCAAGGACGAGATGCAACTCTGCTACATGTAAGGTTCTTTTGTGGATTAAGAGAAGGCTAAAAATGCAAATGTATTCGCAGAAGTCCATGGACGCTGATTTCATCAGGAGACACGGACAGTCTTACATAAACTCACCTCACGTCGTGTAACCAGGGACAAATAGTTTAAATTGTTTTTTAACAGCAGTCTTTGGTCTAACAGGCTCCATGCCTGAGGGAGAGGCATCTGTAACCATTTTGTGTCACCACACAGAGGCTTCAGAATTTTGTTTTCAATTGCTATTGGAAAGAAAACAAAACTTTCTGAATCTGTTGTTCCCAGTTTTGTCACTGCTTGTGTTTTAAAAGGATAAGGTTTGGCTCACGTTTTGTTTTGCCAGTGGCAGGAGACTCTGCCTTTACCAAAAGCTTTAACGAAATCAGTGTGCCTGTGAAACTTGTTGCCTTTGCATCAGTCTGTGATGTCACAGGTTGGTACATGGCTACGTGTATCTCTATCCACCTGCATTTCTTATTTGCTTCCATATCTACAACATAACCTCCTTGTTTTGATGCAGGAGGTTGGAGAATCTGCTGTATTCAGCAGAGGGCTACAAAACTGTGTGAGTTTGTTATCCTTGGGTAAAGGGCAAGCAGGTAATGCTCTGCCAGATGAGCAGGTAGCCAAGAAACAGATGACCAAACTGATTTCTGGCTAGCAAAGGAGATTGCCTGAAGGGGACCAGTACTTATAACAGAAAAAAGCTCTTTTTACAGAGAAAGACAAACATAACTCTGCTGCAGGGACAGGAAGAGATGAGCCTTCAGCAAAATCCTGGAGTCTCTCAGACACTGAACAAATCCAAAAAAGTGGTGGAAAAACTGAGGCAGTGATTCAGAAGTTATTTCTTTTAATTTACTTCTCTACAAATCTTTGGGTTTTTGCACTGACTGAATAATGTGATTTTGTTTTTTTAGAAATCTTGGCAAAGTTTCTGTGCTTCTATTTTCATGGATCCCTCAAAAATTAAACAATAAACCAATGTATCTGCAAAGGCAGATGCACGTATCAGAAACTTGGAAAATATTTTGGTGGGAATACAGAAGAAAGCAGGCTGCAAAATGACGCTGCTAATGGTCTGAGATTATTGTCATCCTGTCAAGACCTCACCTGGCAAGGGTGTGCCAAGATAATGTCTAAGGCTATGGGCAGTCGCTATAGCGGCCATATGAAATTAGGCAGTTAATTAGGAAGGGCTTATTTCTTGTTGCAACTGACAAATGGTCAAAGCAATGTTGTTGCAAGAATGAATATGTCTTTGCGTACAAATCACCGTTACCTGCAGGGCAGTGGGAGCGGCTGGTGGAGGGGAAGACGAGTCTGGTGGCTCAGTCTGGAGAGCCTGTGGTTCAAGTCTGCCGTTCCTGTCATATTCACTATTGGCCTAAATTCACAAAGGATTAAGGTCCCCGAAATGGAAACGAGTAATTTTTAGCATCTTAACCCCCAAATTTTGATCCTTACCTCCCACTCCCTGAGTTAATTCTTTAGATACATGGATTTTCATACTTATGTTCACCAAGTATTTAATGTTTTGTTTCTGTGCCCACTTACAAACAGCTGTTGGAGCAGCAGTTGGAAACCGAGCCTCTACCCTTCTGCTGGCGTTTCTCAGTCACTGGTTAAAGGATTAGGCAACTTCTCTCTGGTCCACTGAATCTCTAATTACTTTTTTCCCAGAAATACAACTGCAACAGGAGGGAGAGAGGAACATCTTGACTGTAAAAGCTGTGGCAGGGTGGTTGGTATAGTAAGTGAGGTCTGTACAAAATAATTTCATTAATATGGAAGCCTCCCGCTTCCCTGTCCCACAGGTAACGACTTTTCCCTGTGTTACACGATGTAACTCTGTACAATGCACAGCTGCAACGCAGGAGAGGACTTCAAGCTAGAAATCCCAACCTGATACTAGTCATAGAATGATTTAGGTTGGAAAAGATCCTGAAGATCATCAAGTCCAACCACTAACCTAGCACTGCCAAGTCCACCACTAAAGCGTGTTCCTAAGCACCACATCTACACTCCTTTTAAATGCCTCCAGGGATGGTGACTCCACCACTTCCCTGGGCAGCCTGTTCCAATGATTGACAACCCTTTTGGTGAAGAAATTTTTCCTAATATCCAATCTAAACCTTCCCTGCCACAACTTGAGGCCGCTGTTGTAACTGGGGCAGGCGTAGTCATGCGAGTGGCGGGCTGCTGCAAAACCTCAGTCCCTTAACACATCTAACCCTTGGGTCTCTGCCTCACAGAGCAGATAACAATGTAGAAGGGATGTTAAAAATAGCAAGTTACTCTCTACTCACCTCTCCCGACAGCGGGGCAGGAAGGTAGGCTGCAGAAGAGACGCAGAGTAGGGCTGGTAGGATGGATGCGGCCCGACAAACCTCATCAGCCAGCACCCGGCATTTTTGAGGCAGATGTTGTGAGTGCCACGCTTGTGTGTGATTTCTGAAAATGGCTGCTCTAGGACTTCCAGTTAATCACAGTGTTTTAGCAAGTTGTAAACGTGGATTTTTGTGTACTCAGTACGGCTTGCTTCTGCATAGGCATGAGCTGCTGCATGATAAGCCTTATTTCTGAGAACCTCTCATAAATGTTTTGTTGTATGTTTTGCAATGTACTTAATTCTATAATAATTGTAATTCTAAAACTTAATTCTATAATATGTTACAGAAGGAGTTTGACCACTGTCTAGCTGTAGGCAGTAGTTTTTCAGTATAATGTCTGATCTGTTGTTGAAATTATAGTTTCACCTCTAGTGATAAAGTACCTCTGGATCTGTCAGCCTGAATGATTTCACATGCTTTTTGAGCCTACAGCTGTTAATAGACTTCAAAATCATCGGTCTGATAAAATGACTCAAGGAAGATTTCTTTATTGCAGCTTTGCTTTTAATATTTTGTTTTTCTCTGGCGATTGTAGCAAGTCTGTCTGCTTTAAATTTAATTAAAGCATCTTAACTCGGCAGGGCAACATAATTTTATAACGTATATGAATTTTCCAATATGAAAAAAATTAAATGCTTACTGCGAAAAAGATCTTATTTATTTCAAATGAAATGACAGGCTTTTCTCATGTATTTAACCTAAGTTTTAAATCACTGACTTAGGGGTTAACTGTACTGTGTAATTAAGAAAACCCTAGAAGGTTCCAATTATTTTACTGGAACTTGAAATGCATTTCATGCTTTCTAAAATGTTTTCTCAATATATTTGCTGCTGCTTATAAAATAGCAGTTGAGGGTAGTGAGCAGTGAACCCATAGTAAATCTCAGTTAATCTACATTCTTCAGAGATGTACTGCACTGGTTTTAAATGATGCATTCATGCCAACACTAGCATCTTACCGTAACTACTGGATCGTGGTGTTGCTGGGCTTTCTGATTTTTATTAAGTTGCTGCCTTTCAGTCTAAGTGCATCACTAGTTTAATTAATTTCAGTATAAAAGCTGTCTGTGTTTTTTAGAGTTACTAGAGTAAGCACCCTGACATAGAAGCAGATGCTCCTTGTTTCAGAAAAATGACCTTCTTTTCAGAGTATCTTGCCAGAACCTCTTGCAAAGTGTGTAGAGTTATCAGAATAGCAACGTTCATAGTTTGGAGAAGAAAATGTAAGGTGAGAATGTGTCTGTCCTCCTTCAGCTTCGTTGTTGAGTTCCAGCAGCATGAAGGCTTTACAGCATACTTTTAGCTTTTCTCTTTTGGATTAAGCACAGTCCCAGATGTCCTGTCAAAATAGCTAGATGGTGATAATTATCATGCTTGTTAATTACCACCATTTTCTGTTCCATAAATTATTAGTCTTCCACTTTCTCTTGTTAAGCCTCATTCACTGAAACACAACCTACCATTTCTTATCGCATGCCTGCTAAGAGCTAAGAGCAAGCGGGGAGTCAGCTGGGCTGAGGAACGGTAATCCATCCCACTGCAGAAATGCCATCAAATGGTGATGGCTTTGTCCTTTCTATGGGTGATGGTTGGGATTGAGAGAAAATTTTCAAAAGGTTTCATGCTGTGTCAGTGTCTGAAAGCTCAGGTTCAAAAAGCATTTCTCTTCGGTCTAGAAATTTCAGACAATCTCTTTGGTTTATCTGTTAGATGATTTCCAGCCCTGCTGAAACATCCTGAGCTGCAGTAGTTTGGTATTTCTGGTTTTGAACTCTAAAGACGAGATCTTCATGAAGTATCAGATAAGTGAAAGAGAAGTAATTTTACCTTTGGAAATTAAAAGATATTTGGTACTAAGTTTAAGTCTTGTCAAGCTTTGTTTTCAGTATCAAGTGCTACATTTGGGGCTTATAATGCTTGTTCAGTATCACAAATATATTGAACAACTCAGCTGAGTAAGGAAGACCTATCTAGAATGCCACCACAGAAATGTTCCTAAAATAATGATATGAATACAATTTTATGTGCTGGATTTTTTTTTTTAATTATTTTTTTTTTTTTGGTAGGTTTGTTCGTTTGATTGGTTTGATGTGAGACAAGTTTGAAGATTGTGAAGGATAAATGGTCCAACTTTGTCAGTAATTTAAATATGGCAGGAATCACTGTCTGTGTTTCCTTTGATGACACTCCAGCTGGGACTCTGCAGCTGCATGCAAATATCATGAATTTGGGGATACTGCTGGATGAGAAGCTAGACATGAGCCGACAGTATGTGCCAACTGTGCAGNGTGAGGCAGTGGCACAGGTTGCCCAGAGAAGCTGTGGCAGCCCCCTCCCTGGCAGTGTTCAAGGCCAGGTTGGATGGGGCTTTGGGCAACCTGGTCTAGTGGAGGGTGTCCCTGCCCATGGCAGGGGGGTTGGAACTAGATGGTCTTTGAGGTCCCTTCCAACCCAAACCATTCCATGATTCTATGATCATAAATAATTGCCTTATTAGAGTGAGTTAGAAAAGACTGACCAGAAGAACCAGCAGACTGGCACTGGCAGGCTTGATCTTTAAATGTTTGCATTTTGAAATACTGCTGAATGTAGAGGAGCATCAGAAAGGCTCATCATTGCTGAAGTAAAAACTTTCCAACAATTTTTTTATTCCAAAGAATGCTGTGGGAAAAATTTTGATGTAATGGCAATTACAGAGTTCTACTTTCCAATAATAATGCAGAACAAAAAGATAGTCAGAAAGTCATACTTGAAAGTGCTTTATCAGCACAAGATATTCAAGGCAAGAAAAAATTTATTTGAAAGATAGGAATTGATTTGCCCGTTCAGTGAAAAGTCTCAGAACAAATAAAAGCTACAACTCGGAGAGAAAGAGAGAGCAGCTATTCAGTGCCCACTTTGTCCTTTCTTTAAGTAGGTTTTGGGAATGTCTTTCCTCCCACTGCAAAAGTGCTCAGGACTACACAAATGTAGTTTTTTTGGTAAGGTGCTGTGGAGAGATTCCTAAGCTTTCCTAAGATTCTCCTGTCTTGAGATCTCTGGGTTTACGCATTTGAAAGCCTGGAATATTGTCTTGGCATCCTTGCCTTTATGCAAAGTGAAATGAAGCATTGGCTCAAGTTTAACTTAGCTGCAAGAAAGACAGTTTTATTTGTAAGTGAAATTAACTTAATGTATGCACTCTGACATTTCTCAAGGCAAGTGAAGCTCTTTGTTTTAGACATATTTACATAACTTCCTGTGCCTTTTGCATCTTGTTGTCATTCCACCTTATTTCCACATTTCCTGTATCTCACAGAACACACAGCTGGAAAATAAAAGCTAAAAAGCTACTTCACCATTCAATTCATATACTACTTTTTTAGGGGAAAGAGGGTGGATTTTTTTTTTTCTTTGTTGTCTCTGCATGATTCTTTTCCATATTTTCAAAGTCCATGCTCTACAATTAAATTCTTAACTAACCAAGAAATTAAGGTTTTATTTTGGTGGGATTCTGAATTTATTGGTTTTTAATAACTTGATAAAAATTCTCTGTTTTCATCCTAAGCAAAAAAACCCCAAATGAACAAAAAAACCCAACCCAACCCCAAACCCCCAACAACAAAAACCAGACCCATTTCAGCCAGCCTGAGGTTGGCATTTGTGTTTTGGCCACCTCCCACTCTTCCATTATGGCAGTGCAGCTCCAGCGGTCTAATACGCCCTGGTCATGGGTGGGCGTACAGCTGCATCACCAGCGCAGGCTGGAATTGAAGTTGGACAATGCAGCAGTGGGGAGAAAACCGATCTTCTGGCAATACGAATGCTCCAGCAGTTGTCACTGTCAGTGGAACTTGTGCAAGTGATAATGTAAAAGTAGAAGGTTTCGAGTCATATCTTAATAGTGGCAATTGTGGAATCTTAGTTTTAGCTTTAGATCTTGGGAGGAGTTGAGGAAATTCAGTCTTACACTACCAAAATACAGCAGGCTGGAAGAGAGGCATGATTCTCCAAGCACGTATGGGAAAGAAAAAAAAAAACCCAACAAATGTAAGCTCATTTCTGGAGACAGGCAGGGTCTGTTGGTTACAGGGACTGGCTTCCTCAAGCAAGAACAATGGAAAATGGCTCATTAATTACAGTTGGAAATATTAAACGTGAAAGGCCGCCAGCAGAGTCAGCTCAGATTTGTGACAACGATCATTTTACAACTTGCATCGTGTCGGTCTCCCAGCAGATTCCCTCCTACTCACAGAATAAGTGAGTAAGTGACTACTTACAGTTGCCAAGTAGTTTTAGGCACAGGGTTGTTTACTAAAAATATGTTTGGTTTCCATATTCCTGGATCTAGTTTCAGGTTGCTTGCCTGGTATCAGAACTGTGAGATAATTGACCCCCCTGTTGCTGCTCCTTGTTTGCACTCGATTACGATACAGACTCAACCCTGGGGCTGAAGCAGGTTGGCATTACAGTATCTGTCCATCAAAAAGTAAGTACCACCTGCAAGAGTATTCTATGAACAGACCAAGGGGACAAGAAGTTTGGGGAGGTAAGGAGGTGCCCACAAATGCCGACAATGTTCCCACCACTCCTACTGTGGGCAGGGAGCCATTGGAGTGGGACAGAAGCCAGCCCTATTCACAAGGAAGGTGGGTAAGTGACGGGATGTACTCATTGCAATGAGGCCATGAGGCAAACCCCTGAAGACCAAGTGGAAACATACTCTGTGGTTGGGAAGCCATTGAATATTTAGGGCTAGAAAAGTAGTGGAGGAAAAAAGTTAATGATGTTTTATCTAGTAGAAATAAATAGTTGCATTAATAAAAGACAAGTCTTTTACTCCAGCCTTTACAGTTTGTCAATAATAACATATTATCTCATTTTTATTGCTGTTATTTAATCACTCTTAATTTCTAGAAACAATAAAAGCATCTTTCATGTTTTGATTTTGATGGAAAGCCAGCAAATGACACTTCATAGAGTAAAATATTTTGATTTATGACATGACAATTTTTTTTCCTAATTAATTTACAAAATTTTCAAAAGCAACAACAACTTCTTCATGCTTTTGTTTGAGACTGTCTGAGAGACCTGAACTGCCCCATTTGTCGGAAGTGCTGAATACCCTTTTTATGAACATCAGTCCTGTGTAAAGGATATCAGCTTGGACATCTGAAAATAGAGATTCTTAAAATCACAGCTTGTCTCCCATAATATCACTCTTCACTTCTGCAGGAACTCTGGAATCACCCTCAATTAATTAATTAATTAATTAAGCTGCTACGGAAGCATAGCTGCAGATGATAGCAGTTGTTCCTTCCTTGGCTGCATTTTGTTATTTTGACCTTCTTTAGTTAAAAACGTAAAATATGAGTTGGTTTGACACTATAATACATTGTAACAGTAGCTCCATCGTAGCAGGGCTGAGACCTGCAGAGTGAGCAGAAGTGTTGAGCTTCAATTTAGATAAATGAAGTACTGACGTGCAACAATGCCTACAACAATAATGTTATCTGAGAACGATAGCTAACACTTATGGTACAATTCTTATGAAATATATGAATCATCTGTCTTTTGGGGAACCCGTTGTAACTTCCTTCTACTGATTCTGTGTTAATATAGCGATTTAATTCCTGTTTCTCCCTCAGCCCCTGGAGAGAAAAGTAGTAGCAAACACCAGCATATAATAATCACAGCCTTCAGAAGGCAATATATGTGCTTCAAAAGCATACAAATAGGCTGGGAACGTGCAGAATCATAGAGGAAAGAACAGCATGTTCCTCAAAATTTGCAGGCACCCGTTTGGAGAGATGCTGCAGAGCAGAACTGCCGCGGAGGTTGGCACCTTGCGGTGACTCGATCTGTGTGCCAAGGCTTACTGTGGATTATTCTGGACCAGCGGCTTCCCCAGCAGTAGATGCTATTGAGATTAGTCACATGGCTTTCATGCTCCATCCTTCAGAAAGATCCTTGGAACGTGTTCTGGCTATTGGGGGAGACAAATTTTTGGATGTGATGCCTGCCTGGTGTATAGCAATCTGGGCAGAATGGATACCTTTGGATTGCTACAGTGCATCTAGCAATTGATTTTATCTGGAGACGGGATTAGGGTTGCCAAGACAGTTTCTTGGCCCAGTTACCATTTACACTGTGAGTCCTCCCCAGAAAGCCATGCAGGCATATCTGGGGATGTCTTCAGTTAGCGTAGGGTGCCACGTGGGTTGACTATATTGTTTGGTCAGGTTTTGTGTGTGTGCGCATGTTTCTTTTGTTTATGCCTGCAACTAGACCATATGGTCACTTCCAGATTAAGAAACCTTATTAAAAACCATGAGTACTTGTTTCCCAGGAATACTGTAAAAAAGGTGAACAACTCCTGTTACATTTTCTTTTTAAGAATAACATTTTCTAATGCTTTGTCCAGATTGAACAAGGAAAACTTACCAGTTCTTTTAATTTCCTGTTCCCCATGCACTAAGGTAATGATTAGCAAAGTAGAACAAGAGTTGGCATAATCCAAGAATGCTTGGCATTACAAAATCACAACAGGGTTGAAATCTAAGCAGTCTTTTCCCCTAAGAAAAAAAGCATGAATTTAAAATCAAATGAAGCGTACTGGAACAAAAAATAAGTGTGGGCAGAAAAGAGTTGATAGTGCCTACTGCGGTGTAACATTTTCTGGACTGAACTGATTTGAGAAAATTCTGAATCTAACTTGGGCATTTCGGTTGCGAACCGCAAAGCCTGTGGAGTCAGCGTGGTCCTTCCATTGTCCCAGGGGCCTGCAAATTAGGGACTCCCTGGAGATCTGGAGCAGCCTGACTGCATGCAGAAGACATCCTCTCACGTTCAAATCCGATTTCACCTCTCTCACGTCTCGTTCTCCCTCGTTCTCCCCTAAAACCCGTTGCCTATTTAAGAAGCATAATAAGAAGACCTGCAAGAAAGCCTGTGTTTCGTGCTGTTTCATTTTTGATCTGTGGAAAAGACGCGAGGTGACTAAAAGGTTAGTGATTAAAGTCTCAGGCTGAATGTAACTGGGTTTCTCTGATCTCTGGTTGGACTAATCAGAGAAAGTAGAGTTCCTTTTTGTTTAGCACCTTTTATTGCATGACTTGAGTGATATTCTCAAAGCATGCGTTTGAGACAGTGTCTGCCATGCCACTGCTTCTTTAGAGCAGATTTCATTTCACTTTGGCGAGGAGATTCAGTGTGCCTAACATCGGTGCTCAAATCCCTCATGCTGTCAAGAGTGAAAAATAATCCCTTCTCTATGCCTTCTGCCACATACACAGATGTACAAACATCCTGGGGCAAAATCCTGAGCACGCTGAAATCCAGCAGGGCCATAAAGGTGGGGATGGAATTGTGTGTGTGTGTGTATGTAGTATACCTCTCCAATATGAGGCACAGGCTTTATTGTAAGAAGAAGACAGACAAAGTAAAAACACAGCTGGTAATTTGATGTTTATACTGATGAATGAAGAACAGCATTAACTAGCTATTGCTAAACTTATTGGGGGGACTGTTCTGCTTATCATCTCAATGTATTTCTCGACTTCCTCAAACTGATTTTGTGTTAATATGCTCATAAATAACACTTTTTTTTTTTTTTTTTTTTTTTTTTAAATATGCTCAAAGCTTCCAAGTGAGACAAGATTCATTAAGGATGTCCAAGAACATTGATCCTCACACAGGTCAGGGCTTGAGATAGGTGGGTACATTAACCGTAAAGCTGCGTATTGTTCCAACCATTACCCCATGGCAGAAGGTGATACTTCACCAGTTATTACGTCTTCAGTATGCAGTACGTGCACTCAATGAATCTCCACTGGTTTTGGCTGGGATAGAGTTAATTTTCTTCATAGTAGCTAGTACCAGACTGTGTTTTGGGTTTGTGCTGGACACAGTGTTGCTAACAGAGGGNAGCCGGGACAGCTGACCCCAACTGACTGAAGGAATATCCCATACCATATGACATCATGCTGATCCTATAAAGCTAGGGGAAGAAGAAGGAAGGGGGGGATGTTTGATGATGTCATGCTCAGCATATAAAGCTGAGGAAAGAAGAAGGAAGGGGGGGGGATGTTTGGATTGATGGCATTTGTCTTCCCAAGTCACCATTACTTCTGATGGATCCCTGCTTTCCTGGGGATTGCTGAACACCTGCCTGCCCATGGGAAGTGGTGAATAAATCCCTTGTCTTGCTTTGCTTGTGTGCATGGCTTTTGCTTACCTATTAAACTGTCTTTATCTCAAACCACGAGTTTTTGTACATTTACCCTTCTGCTTCTCCTCTCCATCCCACTAGTGGGGGAGTCAGTGAGTGGCTGTGTGGGGCTGAGCTGCCAGTCGGGTTAAACCATGACAGAATCAATTTCACACACTTTCTACAACAGTAGATGACATGATTAGCTCAAGGTTGCAAAGTGAGTCAGTAGTGGGTGCTGCTATCTGGTAGAATCTCAATTATTTAATCTATTGAGCTATCACAGGCAAGATTCTTGGCCCAAATGGTTGGCAGAACTGTGTTAGTAGGAAGATGACAGAAAAGGACGCAGTCAACTTAAAGGAAACATCAGATTCCATCAGTTGAATCATTTCACAAAGAAAACCTGGTAGCCTAACTCCTGCCAACTACTTACTAAAAATAAAGTATTCAACGTTGTTTATTAAAATGCAATCACGAAGTATTGCCTTCTGTTCTATGCCTCCACACTAATAAGCAAGATATTTAGTAAATCAACTGCTTCCAACAAACAAGAGCCAACTAATGAATATGAAACCCCTTTTGCAGCACTATAAAAGATTATCCGAAACAGCAAATGCATCTAGAGAACAATAGACCATAGCTGTTTCTACTAGCATTTCATTTGCACGGATGCAGTTGGCAATTATTTAGAAAATGTTGATGTTTTAGAAATCTATTTGTAGTATGGTATATTGTAAGTTTTTTAAAAAGTGTGTGACATAATTTGCAGTGTGCTTTAGGGAGGAATTAATTCTTCATAGCAAAGCTAATGCCTTCAGAAACATCTTGGTAGACCAAGAGTACAAAGAAAACTGTGAAAGAAGCATAATGAGACTGCAAGACCACCACAGTGGTGACATCTGGTCTACATTTCTATTTGCTGTCTTTAATCATGTAAGTTTTCAAATCTGAGAGCCATCTTTATGATTTACCTTTTTTGCAGTACCTAGTAAAAGCAAGTTCTAGTCCAAAACCACCTACCTGGGAGTACAGCCCACAGAACAAGCAAAAGGAGGGGGTGCTCCTGGCTCCATATTTCATGTATCCACCCTAGAACTGCTGTTCCTGGCAGCTTTGTTGTAGGGTCAGTTAAACTTCAGACATCTCATCTGCTTCTGTGGGTCATAACGCTTGGTGATTTTGAAGGATATGGTAATCAAGCTGGAAATTGGTAATCAAGCTAGGCACTGTCTTCCACCCAAGACAGCGTCAAGAAGCAAGAGGTTCTACCTGGGAGAGGATGTGGTTAGGAGATAGGTATGCCACCTGACTGGTTAAAAATAAAATAAAATGTTGCTTTCACATGTGGATCATACGCACACTTACGCACTAACTTCAGCACAGTCACAGACACATACAGGGTGAGATGGTAGGCATATGCTCCGCAGTACCACATACTCCAGATCAAATCTGACACCTAAGATATCAATAAGATTGCAGTAAAGCCACCCATTAGCCTGTAGTGGGGTCAGATAAGCTCAAGGATGAGCATCAGTGTGGCAGGAAGCAGCGTATAGCTGTAAGACCCGTGGGCTTTCACAGTGTGATGTGGGTGGCAGCTCCTCATCAGTCTTGCCAAGCAACCTGCTGCAGGAAAGGGTAAAACCCTTACAGAGGGACCTTCTGACCAGGCTTCATCCACATGATATTGCTGCAAGGGCTGTTATACATATGGCAGAGGACTCAAAGGGTTCCCTACAAACATGAAGCTTGGGCCAACATCACAGGTCATGCAGGAGCAAACTTCCTCTGATCAAGCTCCAGGGTTTCCTAGGAGCTCCTGTCTAACTTGCAATTGAATTGGATAAATACAGCAAGAGTTGAGGCTTCAGCATCAGTTTGTACCTGAAGGATTGTAAAGCTTTTATGTATATAATATAAATGAAAAATCAGGAAAAGATCTACAGGTGTCAACCTCTTCTTTGTCTTCCTCCATAGACATTCTTTGAGTTAATTAATTCAGAGTGAATAGTAGCTGCCTTCACCATGCTACTGTTGTGCAAATATATCTGTCTGCTCTTGGCATGGTTGCTTCTGTCTCAACCAAAATTCTAGAATTTTTTTCCTTAATATGATACTGTGGATGTCCACCCTTCAGCTAAAGTTACTGTGGGTGGCAGTGTTATTACTATTATTATTATTATTATTATTATTATTATTATTATTATCCTTCATCTTTTCTTTTCTATTACTTTTTATGGGCAATGGGTCTATACAATGAATCTCAGGTAGTCACTCTGGGATCCATCACAGCGCTTGGAAATGAGGAGTGGAGGTGAAGCACCATGTTAAAGTGTGATTTGTCCTCCACATAAAATGGTGAGTCAGCTAGATGGATCAGATGTGAAGAGTCCTGGGCAACCAACTCAGATACACAAATTTGCACTGTAAAATCTGAAGTTAGATGAGATGAAAGCCATTCTCTGTCTGCAGTGACCACTGTTACCTCACTATTTTCCACTGTCCCATTGCTGTGTACGTTCCTGTTGCTTCCCATCTCTTTCTGCCAGTCAGTTGTTTCTCTCTCTTGTACTTTGATTCTGTAATTCACAGAGCAGAGAAACTGATACTCCAATTTTTGCACTATGCCAAACACACTGGGACTCTGGCCTGTAAACAACTCCAATACAAATTACTGTAATAAGCCTCATTAACAACATGTTCTTGTCAGGAGGGTACTTAAACACATCTATAAAACTAAGGATGTGCTTATGTTCCACTGAAGACAACGTTACCAAACTATACACTTAGTATAACGCACAGTATATACACGCACAGTATGTGCTTTTGTTTTTAACCCAGTCATGGCTTGTGACTCAGTTGTCTGAAACAGTTGATCTAAAACCCTGCCTCAGCCCCGAGGAAGGGGGAGCCTAGATTGCATGTTGTAATCAGGAAAATTACCGTTTGACTACTATTGATGTTTCCTTGGCACTTCATCACAGGGGTGTGATTGCTCACAATCATTCCTCGCATTTGTATTGCATCTCATTCCAGTCAAGGATCTCAACATTTTTACAAATGGCACCAGATTCGGTGAGAAGCTGAGTGTCTTGGTAGTTGATTGATTAGCTGTCTTCTTAATAACGTCTACTCTTTTTATAAAATCTTGGCTTTCACATTAAGGCTCAAGTTTGATTTGGCAACAGGTTTCAGATTCATTCTCTTTACGCAGCTGACAGTAAATTTTGCTGTTGTTAAGTATGGAAAGAGAGGTACGTTATTTTGAATCCTTATATTTAATGTATAGTGCTCAGGTTTGCAGCCCTCTGCGCAACGTGTGGTTCCCACTTTCATGGGCTTTGACAGAGCTGAGCCAAAAAGAAGTCCACTCTATGGCTGCAGGTTTACGACACAGGATGCAAAGTAGTGACAAGGCCTTTAGCACAGCGATGGTTTAAATTAGTTTTGTCAGCTGTTATTGTTTCTAAATGACTTCCATTTTTAAGCAACTGTAGGTAGGGCTTATTGATTGCACTGTTTCTACGATGCAATGAGATCTTACAGTCCAATTAAACAGTGTTCCCCAGCAGTGCCTCCCTGAATTTTTATGCAAACTGTAACACTTACGAGAACAAGCTGTGTTATTGGGTTTTTCTCAAATTGTCAAAACATTTAGCAATCCTATCCAGGCTGGGGCTGCAAGGTTGCTTGCTTACAGAAACAAAACATCATGTGTGCAGAGGGAACAGAAGTGCAAATAGTCTGTACCAGAGGTTGCCTTCTTCTGCCCCGAGGTGATGGGTGGTGGAACTAGCATGTCTGGGCAGGTACAATTTTCAGATTGAATTATTTCCATAATTTATCCAGAGTAAAATACATTTTATATGGTTTTAATATTCCTTGCTGTGTTGTAGGACAGACAGGTGCATAGAGGAGGAAAGAAACAGTCTGGGAAATTGTGGGTTAAAGTGTTGGATCCTCCAACTATGGATTGTTAGCACTGTCAGAGGCAATGTGTTTTCAGGTTCCTTCAACACTTCAGTACTAACTTGTCTACCATTCACACATGTAGATGTTACAAAAAGAGAAGAAGCTGCCTAATAATGTTCCTTACATAAAGCTTTTTTAAAAAAAAATAAAAAAATCTGTTCTTATAAGGAAAGGTTAAAAATCAATGTCAAAAAAAGAGAAAGTACAACAATCATACAACTATTCTTTGAAAAAATCTTATTAAATTCTCTTTTATTTTAGACTAAAAGGAAAGCAGAGCTTTTGATAGATTAATTAGAAGCTGAAATGTGTTTATTACCTCCTTTTTTATATCTTCTCATTTTCTGTTGATCAGACTCACTTGATCCACTCATCTCATCTTTGAGCTCATTTCATCATGAGCTGATGAAGTGCTTGAAAGAACCTGTGATGCCCAATAAAACCAGCTTTATAAAACTTTGTTTAGGACTCCAACTCCAGATACTTCACTTTGGCTCGGAGGAGGGGAAGGCTTAGAGGGGAAAGGAGAGCTGCTTTCCACCTGCCAAATTCTGCCCACCTTCCTGCAGCCTGACTCACCCATCTGCTGAGAAGAGGAAAAGATTACTCCAAATGAACAAAGGTAGCCAAATCTGTCCTCTGTAAGGATACTTTTATGATAAAGGTATTATTATGATAATAATTTTGTTGTTCAGGAATTAATCTCCTCTTCTCTCACTTGAATTCAGCTTTGTATATGTGACAGAATTATTGTCTCTGGAGCAAAATACAGTATTGTGTGAAAAATGAGTGCCCAGTAAACACTGAAACAATCACCTAGCCCTAAGGAAAACATCACATTTATGACTGGGGTACAAAAAGATCCATACAATTCAGTGTGTTAATGTGCATGGCAGTGTAATTGCACCCGTTGCTGCCTTGTTATTATCCAGGAAGCTCAGAGGGCTCTCTCTAGGTTTTGGAGATGTAAAAGAAGCCAATTTAAATAATAGAATCATAGAATCATAAAATCATAAAATCATAGAGTGGTTTGGGTTGGAAAGGACCTTAAAGACCATCTAGTTCCAACCCCCCTGCCATGGGCAGGGACACCCTCCACTAGACCAGGTTGCCCAAAGCCCCATCCAACCTGGCCTTGAACACTTCCAGGAAGGGGGCTGCCACAGCTTCTCTGGGCAACCTGTTCCAGTGCCTCACCACTCTCAAANAAGTCCTTCTCTTCAGGGCTGCTCTCAATCCAGCCTGTAGTTGTGCTTGGGATTGCACCGACCCATGTGCAGGACCTTGCACTTGACGTTGTTGAACTTCATGCAGTTAGCACAGGCCCACTTCTCAAGCCTGTCAAGGTCCTTCTGGATGGCATCCCTTCCCTCCAGCGTGTCGACTGTGCCACACAGCTTGGTGTCATCAGCAATCTTGCTGAGGGTGTACTCGATCTTACTGTCCATGTCGCCAACAACAATGTTAAACAGTGCCAGCCCCAATACCAACCCCTGAGGAACGTCTCTTGTTACTGTTCTCCACTTGGACACTGAGCCATTGACCACAACTCTCTGAGTGCAACCCTCCAGCCAATTCCTTATCCACTGAGTGGTCCATCCATCAAATCCATGCCTCTCTGATTTAGAGACAAGGATGTCATGCGGGATAGTGTCAAATGCTTTGCACATTTTAATGAGATAATGACTTGGCAAGAGACCACTGGTTTACAAAATATACATGATCAGGTTTCCTAGCAATCCTTCAGAAGTCAATTGAGTTGGGCATTTCTAAGACAGGTTGGTTGAGCCCAGCCTGGGAGACCCCCAGTCTGTCTTTGGGGTATGGTGGGATCAGGGGATGGTGGCAAGCCGGGTGTTGGTGAGAGGGCACACACGCTGTCTTGCCACAGGTCCTGCATTTATCATTTCCATTTATTCTCCTTCCACCAACTTTCTGGGGGGGTCAGAGGCACATCACAGTGTCCGTGTGGTTGTTCTCTCTCTCTTTTGGGCTTGGAAAAGATGAGATTTCTCTGAGCAAATCCTCCTTTCCACCAGCATAGCCACATTACAGATTCAGGTAGTGCCCACTTGGATAGATCTGCTTCGAGGGGAAGGGCAAAGCAACATTCCTGGTGCTGCTCTTTCCCCCAGCCTGTAACCTGTGAGAGGGTTTGATGACGATGCCCATGGGCCACCGTGTGCACTGTCAGCTTCTGTTCACCAACACATGTGTGTGCTGGCAGGGCTGAGGCTGAGTTCACATGTGACACAGACAAGTTATACCTGATGTGCTGTTGGTATTTTAATGACAGCTGTTGGGTTTTAATGATAAAAGTCAACTGCATTTTCTCTTTCCTCCTCGCCAACTGACGAGCCTCAAAACATGGGAAGGATTAAAAAGCGGTAATGAGACCTGATATAATTTAACCTGTATAGTTGAATGAAAGAAATAAAAGCTGAACTTCACTACAGCTGTATGTAAAATTTATGGGGAGCTGAAGTGCAGCTATCCTAATAATAAAAGCAACAATACAAATGGTTTACTCCTTGATTCCTGGCTTTTCTGTATTAGTTTTCTCTTACCAGATATAACGAGGCACCTAGAAAGTGTTTCAAGCGAAATAATTGTTTTGCTTTTATGGAGGTATCATTTGATGTTGGAAATAAAGTGCTATAAATGATAAAAAATTGAGGTATGTTTTTGATTAAAAGGTAAAATCCAATTCTGTCTATAGGATACCGACTTAATCTTTGCTATTTTGTGACTTTGGACAATTTATGCCTCTCCTTGTCTTATTTCTCTTTCCACCTCCCATCTATCTAGATTGCAGTCTTTTGTGGTTATTGACTACCTCTTACTGTTGTACAGTGCCCAGCTTAGGGGAATCTCAATTCCAGCTCTGCGATTCAGACACTTAAAGAAAGAAAATTCAGTAAGCAGTGACCAATTTTCTCCTCTCTGATACTGACTGGGTTAAAAGGGTTAGAACTGTGAGCCTGTAGGAGCTGCAAGGGAGTCCTCTGAATTGACTTTAGGATTTGCTATTGCACTGGTGACACTTGTTGGGTAAACACACATGCCCGTGGTCAGCAGGGACCTCATGGGAAGGTGACACCAGAGGAGGCTGTCGGTACCTGCAGGAGGCACTGTGTGTCCAAGAATCCCTACCGCCTGCATTCAACTTGCAAATTATAGGTTGCACCTTTGCTGGTGCCTGAGTGAACAGCACAGACTGATGCTGAGCACTAGCGTGTGCCACCTCAAAAATACTATTCTTTTCCATCTAATTTAAAAAGAAGAAAAAGATATTGTATCTTCCCTTGCTTAAAAAGCCAGACACAATACAACTTCTTAAAGTTCCTTATGTCAATTAAAATGTGTTTTTGAAGGCTACCTGTGAATGAAAAGCTCATTATGTTCATGGTGACCTTCTAGATCCTGAACATCCTCTGAAAAGCCTTGCAGCGTATGCAAATAATTTCTTTAGAAATATTTCTCATTTGATTTGTGTTCTAGGAAGAAGTGCAAAACCAATTTGACTAATTACAAAGATACTTCCTTTTCTTCTTTATCTGTGAGAAAAGATAAGGTTTCTTTCTATGTTTTTGTTCTACGTTGTTACACAGTATGAAAACTAACAAAGTTATTCTGATATACCTGATACATGACACTATTTGTTTCCCTTCCTCATTCACAAACTTTGTTTTTCTGCAAAAGAAAATGAAAACATAGATGAGAAAGAAGATAATAGATATTGTAGCTCACATAATTTCTGCTTTGTTCTTCTGAAGACTGTATGCACAGGCACGCATGCTAATTTCTTAAAATTAAAAGGAAATCTCCGTGCCATATAGATTTACTTATCACTTGATGTTTCTATCTCCTTTCCTTAATGTTTGAATGTTTCCTGGTATTAAATGTGCAATGTTTTTCTCCTTGTATGACTGTTCTCCCCCACTGGTGTCTTGTCCCTCCACCCCGTCTCTCACTTAAGGGTGTCTTTGAGGTTGGAAAGCACAGGATGGCTGACACAGCCAGTGCACTTACACGCATATTGCCTGTGATTAATGGGTGATCTCAGGCCAACATCCCATTGGATTTCTTCTGTGGACATAGATCCTTCACTTGTGCTCTAGCTTTGGTGAAAATGAAACTTCACCTTGTTTCCTCTGTGCTTTTATTGAATGTGAAGTAGGGAAAAGGGATGTATGGCAGATATCCCTAAGCACCCAGTGAATTGTCTGTTCACAGGTACGAGTCTGAAGGTGAAGGTCTGTGAATGGAGCCCAAATCAGATATTGACTACCACTGCATGGTGAGCCATGTGTAACACTATCTGCTCCACTGCCTTAGCTGGGAAAGGGAGGGATCGGGCTACAAAAAGTATAGGAATATTATTTCTCCAGTAATTCTCCTCCCAGGACTGCACAGGTGGGTTTGCAATCAGAGGATCCCCAGTACAAGTGTGGTTAAGCTACAGAGAATCTGCTATTAGGTTTTATTCAGGGCTTTTTATTTTCACAAGCTCTAGGAAGGAGAGAGTGTACCAGAGCATGCTCAGGGCAGGTGCAGCTTTTCAAAATGCCTTTGGGTTAGATGGTTTTCTTTTTCAATGCAAAAAGGAAGACTGAACTGGATTTTTTTCTGATGTATTCTTGTAAAGGCTCTCAACAACAGCCAGTCTGGCTTGTTTGTCTTTTCCCTTTTCCGTCCTTTCCTTAGCTATCCTTTCTTTAACTATCAACTGGGTTTAAGACAATTAGGTTTGCATACAATTCTTTGATGAGTGGCTATGCAGCATGTGAATCATCAACACACGTAGCCTGCCTGTGTGACTCTGTTGTACACCATGCTCCTGCTTGCAAACCCAGCTGCAAAAGAAATTTCCAAAGAGCACTGATCAGCAAAGATGCAGGTCTATAAAATTCACTGGGATATAGACCAATCCATTGCCACAAAAGCTTGCATATCTTTGTAACTCTGTTTATATAAGCAGTCCCATGAGTTTCCACGGAATCACTCTTGGAAGTCAAATTAAGAATATGAATGCATCTCCCTGAGCTGTGTTTAACTTTCCTTAATTGTCATGACCAAATTATGAAAATTACTGCAACACAGTCATATACCTAAGCAAGGGGGGTATTTTCAGATGTCTAAGATGAAATAAGGTAAATTTTCTTCCTTTCACTTCTGAATATTTTCCCCTAAACCATCTGAAAGAGATCACCTGCATTTCTGAGTGGTGATTGCTGGGCAGGTAGCGATCAGATTAGGAAAGCTAAAGCCCTGATAGAATTAAATCTGACCAGGGGCATCAAGGGCAACAAGAGAAGCTTCTGTAAGTAGGTCAATGACAAAAGGAAGACAAGGGAAAATGTGGGCTGGCTCTGGAAGGAAATGGGAGACATGGTTACCCAGATATGGAGAAGGCTAAGGTACTCAACAACTTTTTTGCCTCAGTCTTCATTGACAAGTGCTCTGGCCACACTGCCCAAGTCATTGAAGGCAAAAGCAGGGACTGGGAGAGTGAAAACCAGCCCACTGTAGGAGAAGATCAGGTTTGAGACTATCTAAGGAACCTGAAGGTGTACAAGTCCATGGAACCTGATGGGATGAATTCACAGGTCCTGAGGGAACTGTCAGATGAAGTTTCTAAGTCACTGTCCATCATATGTGAGAACTCGTGGCAGTCCAGTGAAGTTCCCACTGACTGGAAAAGGGGAAACATATCCCCAGTTTTTAAAAAGGGGAAAAAGAAGACCCAGGGAACTACAGGGCCGTCAGTCTCACCTCTGTGCCTGGCAAGATCATGGAGCAGATCCTCCTGGAAACTGTGGTCAGGCACATGGAAAATGAGGTGACTGGTAACAGCCAACATGGCTTCACTAAGGGAAAATCATGCCTGACAAATCTGGTGGCTTTCTATAATGGGGTTACAACATTGGTAGATAAGGGAAAAGAGCAACTGATGTCATCTACCTGGACTTGTGCAATGCATTTGACACTGTCTTACATGATATTCTTGTCTCTAAATCAGAGAGGCATGGATTTGACGGATGGACCACTCAGTGGATAAGGAATTGGCTGGAGGGTTGCACTCAGAGAGTTGTGGTCAATGGCTCAGTGTCCAAGTGGAGAACAGTAACAAGTGGCGTTCCTCAGGGGTCGATATTGGGACCGGCACTGTTTAACATCGTTGTTGGAGACATGGACAGTAAGATCGAGTACACCCTCAGCAAGATTGCTGATGACACCAAGCTGTGTGGCACAGTTGACACGCTGGAGGTAAGGGATGCCATCCAGAGGGACCTTGACAGGCTTGAGAAGTGGGCCTGTGCTAACTGCATGAAGTTCAACAACGTCAAGTGCAAGGTCCTGCACATGGGTCGGTGCAATCCCAAGCACAACTACAGGCTGGACTGAGAGCAGCCCTGAAGAGAAGGACTTAAGGGTGTTGGTGGACGAGAAGCTCAACACGAGCCGGCAGTGTGAGCTTGCAGCCCAGAAAGCCAGCCGTGTCCTGGGCTGCATCAAAAGCAGCGTGACCAGCAGGTCGAGGGAGGTGATTCTGCCCCTCTGCTCTGCTCTTGTGAGACCCCACCTACAGTAGTGTATCCAGCTCTGGGGTTCGCAGTACAAAAAAGACACGGACCTGTTGGTCTGTAGGAGGCCATGAAGCTGATCAGAGGGCTGGAGCACCTCACCTATGAGGACAGGCTTGAGAGAGTTGGGGTTGTTCAGCCTGGAGAAGGCTCTGGGGAGATCTAATTGCAGCCTTCCAGTACCTGAAGGGGCCTACAGGAAAGATGGTGAGGGACTGTTTATCAGGGAGTGTAGTGACAGGACAAGGGGTAATGGCTTTAAACTGAAGGAGGGTAGATTTAGACTAGAT
The DNA here is from genome assembly GCA_013400195.1 of Aramus guarauna. Classification (NCBI taxonomy): domain Eukaryota; kingdom Metazoa; phylum Chordata; class Aves; order Gruiformes; family Aramidae; genus Aramus; species Aramus guarauna. The sequence continues at coordinate 837,251 of VXBL01007056.1, read as the reverse complement.
GTAAGGAAAAAATATTTCCCTGTGAGGGTGATGAGGCACTGGAACAGGTTGCCCAGAGAAGTTGTGGTTGCCTCCTCCCTGGAAGTGTTGAAGACCAGGTTGGATGAAGCTTTGGGCAACCTGGTCTAGTGGAGGGTGTCCCTGCCCATGGCAGGGGGGTTGGAACTAGATGATCTTTAAGGTCCATTCCGACTCAAACCATTCTATGATTCTATGATAGTGAGAGGAACGAAGTCAGCTCTGATGCTGTTAGAGTTAGTGGGGGACTGTGGCTGTGCCTGAAGTGGGCAGAACCGTCCCAGGAGGGGACCTGTACAGGTAAGGTATTTCCTGTAAGTGTCAGTGTAAACTGGGATAGAGGCATTATTATACTTCTGGACTGACATTTCCTTTTAGAAAATAAGTCTCAAAGGAGAGAGAACATTTCGGTGTTTGCTTCCTCACTGTTGCAGTCTTACCTGCAGGAAGCTGCTCAAAGCCCCTAGGAATGACATTCCCAGTAACATTCAAGAAGGCTTGAGTGTCTTCTTGCATTTCCTAACTTTGTAATGGATGAAGGCAAGAGCAAACATATTATCCAGACTCGGATTCACCAGTCTTCTGCTAAAGACTCCAAATACTAATGCAGTGTGCATTTTATGCAATGAAGTGCTCCTAAATCTTCACTGACAGCTATTTTGGATGCATAGAAAATGAAGCAGCAGTAACAAGTCTGGAAGAGTATCTTAGCTGGGAATGGGGGCCTCCACTCTCAGGGCTCAGAGAAGCCATCTGGTCACCCACTGACCACCTACAAATTCATCTGTGCCTTAGTGGGACAGAATACATTTGCATCAGTGCCAGCCACACCAGGATTTGCAGACCAGAAATTAAGCAGGAAGTAAAATGCATCCAGAGCTTTCATTAAGTGAAACAAACAGAAGAGTTGATATTTTCAGTAATAATTGCAAAGGACCTTGCAGACTGTACGATCTGCTCCAGGGAGGGTTTTCTCTCAACCCTGGCAGGATTACCAACACACCCTCTGCTGCAGCAGTGAGTGGAACGAACAGATCTTGGAGGGCGGGTGTGGAGCTCCGTGGCATGTTAGGTGACTCAAAAATAGGCTTGAATGTTATATTCTCTTTCTGCTCCTGTTTGATACTATTTATGTAAAGGCAAATCTGGATGTATAATATTGCTGTAAATAATTGAAGAGCCACAGTCCCTTAAAGTGTTTTCTGTAATGCACTTACAGCCATTTGGAATTTCAATACAAGAATTGTTGAAATGTCTGCAGTCTCCTTATTTTAGATGTGGGAGGAAGAGAGAACACCAAGCGCAGTCCAACTAGAGAGGGAAACAGAAATGCTGTCAGATTAAAATGAGGCTGTCCAAGATCTTCAGCAGTGCCAGAAGTACCTTAGGAACCTTCTTAAGGTACCTTAGGAAAGAGGGACTAGACAGAAGGAAAAGGTAACTTTGTATCATGAGTTCAAATCTGTGCTTTGGGCTTGGAATAAGAACTACTTGCAAGGTAATTTGTAGCGGTGTCATACAGCAGTCTTGTCCCCGCGCCCCTGTAGCACCTCTGGTGCAGGGCAGCAGTGCCCCAGTCCAGACCCTGCTCACTCTCTTCACTGATGTTCATGCTGCAGTTGTACCTCGGGGCCTTGGCTGTGTGTCATGGACTCACGGTACCAAATGGTGTTCAAACCAAAACAGAAAGTCCCATTTCCAGGCTTACAGTTTTTATTTACACCAAGAGACAGCCAGGAGGAAGTGGACAGGCAGAAGTGGGCAATTCCCAGCTGGGCTAGCACTGTAATTTCTGCCATAATTTCTGCAGCGGGAAGTCCCTCACTCCCGGGTGTTTACCCTTGAAGGCACTGCTGTCACCTGGTTTCCCTTGAGAAGACTGACCGTGATTTCCAGCACAGCATTCTTACAAAATATGTGAAAGCTCTGGTCACCTTGCAGAAGCAGCAAGCAGGGAACTGATGAACTCCCATCCTCAGGCTCTGATTCTCCAGACACCCCAAGGCTGTGGCCAAGAGATGGATGCTCTTCCTCTCCTGGGATCTCTGCCTCCTTCCTATCTACAGTGCTCCTCTTGCTCTGCCTTTTCTCCCTAGGATGCTGTGCAGCCCTACCTCACTAGGCATAGCGTACATGGATTACTTTTATTGGTCTGGCCATGAGGTCTTGTTGCAACATCACAGATTGGTCTAGCAGTGTTTTGCCGGTGTGATGGGGCTGGTGCACAAGGATCCTGCACATTTTCCTCTTTTGGACCAGAGCACAACTGAGAGCTATGAGTCCCTCAAGCCATGGAGTGGTCTTCAGCACCAGGAGGTACTGAGCCCACTTAAGATTTTTAAAAGACCTTCCTCTGACAAAGAGTCCTTTTTTTTTTTTTTTTGCGAAATATTTCTGCATTTCTCAAAGAAAATCTCTAGCCTCTTTAAATTGAGTTTGTGCTAGAGGAAAGGTGTGAAATATATTAAGCAGATGAAAGAAGCTAAACCAGCGTAGGGATAGACTGTTCAAGGGACTTAACTTTCTAACTATAAATTATTTAAAACACTGAATTTGAATTTACAATATCCCTTTAAATCATTCTGTGTATTCCATAATTGGAGGTAAGACTTCTAGAGACATTCAGCCTGCTCCCCTGTGCTCAGTAGCTCTCTTTCCTTCCTTTTCTTGCTGGCTAAGTACCTGACAGCTTTCTCTCCCTCGCTGATCATGCTACATTCAAAGTTCCCTTTAGGTGGACTTCAAACACTTGGACTGCAAGTTGACAATATACTCCTGTAAGGAAAGACCCTCTCCTTGTTTCTACAAGCATCTTGTGGTTAGCCCCTTCCAGAAAGAGATACACAGTCTAAGACTCTCCTGCTACCATCCTGTCTTGATTCAATACTGAGCTGAAGACTGCTGCTGTTTTCCTCATTTTTCACTTGAGAGGGGAGTGTGGATACACACAGAGCCGTGCTCACGGTGTCATCTGCCTTATCCCTGTAGTAAATTGGCCTGGTTCAGAAAAAGAGGGTATTTTTCCTTATCGAATATGAGTGTTAGGCTTGGGATCCAAGGCTCCGCTTACTGCCTTGGAGAGGTTTTCAGTCTGCCTCTGAAAGTGCTAAATCCTACACTTCTGCTAACTGGTTGGAGGAAACACCATCCCCCAACCATGTGGGTTTAAAAACTGTTTTAATATATTTTTAAGTGCTTTAACAGTCTCTCTTATGTGTGATGGGCAATCTCTAAGCCTGGATGTTGCACAAAATATCAATAAAACCCACTGCTTCTGTTGAAAAGAAAACCTCATGTGGCTTCCCGTGCAGCCGTTGCATTTGTAAATCACTCAGGGCGCGTGACCTCTTAACCGTATCTTGTTTCCAACTCGCAAAATGATGAAAGGTGATTGGGCTCAACACGCTCACCGCCACTCTCCCCCCTTCTCTCCTCTATGCTATTTTCCTTCCCCCGAGTTGCTCTGACGGAGTAAGCCCAGCTTGCACCAGCCTTTTCCGGCCGAGGGGCAGCGGGCGCAGAGCGGCTTCATGCGCTCCTTGCTCCTGCAAAGGACAGGTTTGCTGATTTACTCCCCTCTCCAACATGGAGAGGGACTTCGGTGGAGGGAAAAAGCAAACCCTTTATATTCCCTGGGACATTAGCAGAGCCATGGACGAAGGGGAAGAGGAGCAGTTTTGCCCGTGAGTAATAACAACGCTTAATTTGGTAGCCACTTTCTGTGTTGGCAGTGGATTCACAGTGCAGGCAAGCCGTGGCATTGAGAGCTGCCCCCGCATTACATGGGGACAGACTGATGTCCGTGTGTCCCTCAGCGAGCCGGGGTGTGCATGCAGCAGCCGGCCTCCAGCACCCTCAGAGGGTGACCTCGGCAGAGGACAGCAACGGGGGGTACACCTTGTGCATGTGCAGTGTTGCAGGGGGCTATGAAGTTTTTGGGAGCAATTCAAAGAGGAAGAAAAATTAAGCTAGATGCAATCCTGAACAAGCAGATGGAGAAGACAACTCCAGGCTAACCCGTATGCTAGTACACATTTAATTTTTTAAACGGATGTAGGAAATTATGTTTCTTTCATCTCTTAAAAGGTCATAAGTCCTCTCCAGTATAAGAGAGTAGAGAGGATTTATTTTTACCTAGATACTGTCTGTTTTGATGCTGAAGACCAGAATAAGCAGCTGCAAAAACTGCAGCAAGGAGAATGGGTTTGGAGGGGTGAGAGAAGGGTTGCCACGAAGAAAAAGATGTTGACAGCATTTTAGACTAACGCAGTGACAAAGTCAAATTTTCCTTCAGTTTTAATCTTTGATAAGATGAGCAGTCCTGGCTGAATTTCAATACTAATTGGGAGTGTCTCTTTTGATCATTGTACACAAACCAGACTCCAGCAAAATCTTTAGAACTGCTTAACAATTCACAAAGATATTCAGATGTCCTTTGCAATCAATAATATGGGTATATAAACAATCAGATTTTTTAAGTGGAAAGGGTATTTTTCTGATGCAGCAACTGTCAGGAGAAAACCTGTATCTCATAACACTTACTGACCTCTAATTTCTTGCCTGACCAGGCTTCCCTCACTCCTGGTGTGGGCTGGGGTAATGGACACAGCTGGGCTGGCTCCACTTGCTCTTTATTCCTTTGATCTTCGTAGATTAAAAAGGATTTTATGGGGAGGAAGTTCTGGGTCTGGGGAGGAAAGAGGGAGGGGGGAGGGCTTCTCTGCATGCTTTTGGAGGGCCATGTGTTGGTTGATGTGCTGCTGTGCAGTTGGCCATAGTCTTGGTCTTTCAGCTGTGAGTGTATTAACTGCACGACAATGTTACTGTTTCTTTTTTCTCTGGGAATCAAGAGAATGGGGAGAATTGCATCCTTTTCTCTCATCCAAGGTATTTCTCTGAGTCAAGATCACGTACTCAGGCTTGGCAGAAGCACTTGAACCTCTGCCCCTGCCTATCTGCTTGCAAGGCATCCTATGCTTTCCAGGTCTGGGAGACATGGAGTGTATCTTCTTCTCCCAGGAGTAAAAGAGACCAGCCCAAGAGTTGTAAACTACACCTGCAGTTTGTCAGGGGCTTGCTATAAGCAGGTACCCCAGGCATTGCAAGGGCACTGGTCACAGCCTCCTTTCCTATCAGACAGCCCTGCAGGGCAGAGAGATATATCAGGATATATCCCAACTTAGATCCAGGATAAATCGCCTCGTTGAACAGCCCCTCTGGCAAGGCTTGCAGGAACAGGGGGACTTGCGAGCTGCACCACAGCACCCGCTAGTGCTGGGGCTCAGGCTTCCCCGTGGGCACGTGGGAGAGCTGCCACGGCAGCCACTGGTCCCCTAGACCGAGGGTAATGCTTCGCTGGTGGCCATTTCACACAAAGGGGCTGTACTTGAGAAAAAAGAAATTAATTTTGCTATCATGCAGACTGTTCTTTCATTTACCTTAGGAAGAAATGGGAAAAGGAATGAGATAGCACAAACAACATCAGCTTCTCAAAAGAATAATTACACTTCTGCCATTATAAAGAGCAAAATAAAAACTTGTAAAGGGCACCATATAAAGAAAGACAACAAATAAGGGAAGTGTGGATACAAATCTTTGTAACAGTGAACAGTGTCCATTTCTTATCCTAATAGTCTGTCTTTATTGTTGTTACCAGTTTAGTCTCAGCTAAAATAAATCTTGAGGTATGCATTTACACTTGCACATATGGCATGTTTCCACCCTCCCTCCATACCACTACATACAAGGTCTCTTCCAATGGCTACTAACGGTTGAAAATAGTAAGTCCTAATGAGATACGTAATAAGCTATTGGTACAAGTGCAATTTTCTTTTGCAATTATGTGGATATCCTACCAGAGGAGGTCAACTCCACTGTGTTTTAAAGTCCAGTGAAGATCAGGCATGGGAAGTGAGGGTACAGAGGATTCAGTAAACTTTACCAATTCTTTTCATAACTCTTTTCATTAACATTTATATCACACACTGAAACGCCATCAAATAGAGTTCCTTTTGACTCCTGTTCTGCAGTGCCTACACCTTTAAGGATAAAGCATTTTAAGATGCTGAAGTGACTTCAATGTTCCACTTAATTTAGTTTGGTTTTTTGTTTGTTTTTAAGATGAAAATTAGTATTTTTAAATTAATTGCTCTAACACTCACTGAGGTCACTGCTGGTAGGATGAACTCTGGCAGTGACACAGTTTATTTTTTCTCTTTCAGTTCTAAGGTAGATATTATTAATTTCATATGTGAATAGAAACACAGGAGCTGACTGACCTTCACATTAGGAGGTATACGTGATTTGTTAGCTGCCTGTGAAACCTTTGGCTCACTGAGACTCCTGCTCCGCTAACAGTGAAACTTCCAGCAGATGTTTTTGATGGATTTCAGGGTGGCAGAGAAGCAGTTCAGTGAGCAGTGGAGCCAGTCTTATGCTTTGATTTCCTGAAGATTTGTGTCTTGAGGTTGAGCCACCATGCAGACACTGGTTCAACCTGGGTGGCTGTCAATTCTCCTCCTCACTTCCTCTTTCTATGAATCATGTTCAAACCAAACACCCTTGATTCTTCCGCTGCTCTGTCAAATCTCCTCGAAATTGGCCAGCAGTTTCACAAGCTATTAGGAATGACAGGTAGACATATAGATAGCCATGCTAGATAAACCTTGTTAGGAAACCATAGTAGATAGGTACAGATATCTCCAAAGGGGAGGAGTATGACGTGTCCAAGCCAAGCTCTAAGAAGTGCTACGTAACTTCAATTCTTATTAAATTCCACATAAACTCAGTGTTACTCTGCACCTTTCAGGCTCTGGCCAGGGGTTTGGATCTGGCTATGACTTTCTCCAGAGTTGAGGCAGGTACTCTAATAATACCTATTATAAGTTAAAACAACACCCCCCGCCCCTTTGATTAAACATCTCAGAACTGTAGTGACCCCAGCGGTATTTTAAATAATATGCAGAATTGCACTTGGGGATAAGAATCTTCTAGAGTTCATCTGACAATTTCCTATTTCACTTCGGGGCAGATCTTATAAAATGCCTAAAGCAAAAAGAGCTTCACCTTGGGATGTTCTGCCATAATATGATGGGACTAGTGATCGCAGCTGCAGGAGGAGCACCATTTTATTTGGGGAGGTAGAATGTGCATTCCTGAACCCCTCCAGCAATGGTCCTTCACCCATCAGCAGTAATTAGCTACTTCACAGCTGGGTTGAAGCAGTGCTACTTGTGTAATTGTGTAAGGCCCTTGAGTTAGGGGGCAGGTGCTCAGGGCTGATGGGCAACACGAGGTCAGAAAAGCAGGGTGGGAGAGAGGGGGGCTTGTGGTGAGGTGGCTTGTGCCCCCTCCAAGGGGCTGTGAGGCTGTCTCTGTGGTGGCAGCAGGAAGGGTGTCTGGGGCTCAGGCAAGGGCTCATGGAGGAAAGAGAAATTTTGGCTCAGCTGTGCCTGGAGGGAAGAAGGCTGAGAGGCAGCACGGAGTGTTTGATGTTTTGATGTGCGGTTTGTCGCTCTGCAACTTCTGGTCTTCTAAAGCTGAAGGTGACCTTAGATTCAGGCTTGCTTTAGATTTGGGTCAATACAGGAATTGTCTCATCTTTCCTCAGAGCATTGGTGGTTACATTAACCAGCTGGGGTTTTGTCTGAGAGGCTGCATTTTGCTACAAGCCCCAGCTTGTGCCGCAGAGATATTGAGCCTGGTTTGGAAGCTGCGGAAGAATGACGATTACTCAGAAACTTGTGGCATTTGTGTTCTGGCACCACAGTTAGTGTGCTGATGCCCACTGCAGCCCCATGCAGTAATATCTTATTTTTTAATGAAGAAGAGAGTGCTTGTGAGTCTGCATGAGGCAGGCAGGGTGTGTGGGGAGACAGCAGGAACAGGACCTGCCAGCCTTTCCTATGGCCAGGTAGGTTGCTATGGTGTTTAGGACTAAGATGAAACAGAGAAGAAGGAGCAGCTTCAAGGCTGCAAACTTTTATTATTTAAAATCAGTTTAATAACAAAGATAGCTGTGCACAAACCCTGGTATTCGTGACTTACGATTTTTTACTAAGTTTGCTGTCATTGGCTTCTCAGAAAATAAATGCCTGAGATGCCTCCTGATAGCTTCTATCACAAATGTGTTTGAGAAAGAGATTATTTTACTCTTTTAATGGGAGAAAAAAAAATATTCTAATTAATTTTACCTGTCAGCAAGCCAACTGTTAATTCAGAATCTACTGAGAAGCTTTCGATTAACCAAAAATTGTCCTTTTATTAAGCAAATTAAAGCCATTCAAGCAGCACATGAGACATTTGTAAAGCCACTATTAGAAGTAACTTACTGAATGATTTCACAATAAGAAGTTGATTTGCCAGGAAGAGGAGACCATTTTAGTTTCAGTAATATTGGGCACAGTCAGAGGTGTAGCATCGCAACACACAGTGAAGCTAAACAGCTGTACTGCTCAGGATGTTCCTAATTATTTGTTTCCTGTATGAAAAATCTGCTTCTTGTACATTAACACTCAAGAATGTTAAAATATGAGTTAAGAGTAAATAAGCTGAACTGCATTTAGTCACTGTGCCAGCACTCTCAATAAGAGTTGACCTTAACTCAATTAAGCGGAAATTATTTCAAAGTGATAGAAACTAAGTGGTGTAGTAGAGGCAGCAAGCTATTAGATTGCAAATTATTATGTATGAGGGATCTTCAGTAATTGTCAATGATTCTTAATATATGTGAATGTGAAGTCATGCAAATGTGAAGTCATTCAAGCTAGAGTGGTGCTAGGGCAGAGAGCACACATCGATGCTTATTTAGGAGCTGGCATACAATAACATGTTACCTCAAAACTAGTAGTCCAAGCACTAAATCACTCTAAGACATTTTTAATTCTATTCTACAAAAGAATTCCATGAAGTTTACCTGCACTACCTTAAAAATGGATTGAGATTAACTCTGCTGCCTGCTGTGCATAACCAGGCTGCAGTATGTGCACGGGATTCTGGAAGCAGCCAAGGAACAGCTGAAATCTGTTCTGCCAGTCGCCGTAGGGACGTGCTGTGGCCCAGGAGATTCAGAACCCCCTTGGGAAGGGAGTTGCAGATGTGGCTGAGTGGAAAGGGCCCTCTGGATGAAGAAATGGCACCAAGAAATGCCTCCACTGTTGAACTTGTGGGTGTGAGGGAGCTGGGGACTGCCAGCACTGGTGCAAGCTGGCAGCTCATAAGACCTGTCAGGGTGCAAATCCCCAACACCCAGATCAGGCTCCAAATGTCTCTGTTCCACATCTCATTGCAGTGAAAGGTGCCGCCATGTCCAGCTCCAGATCTAATCTGGCAGTGGAGCTTTAACTCGCGTATTACGTTTTGTGTGAGTAATGCAAAGGGCCTAGAAAACTTGTCTGAATCTCCCACTGACTCCCTGGCACACTTCCCAATTTCCCTGTCTCATTTGGCATTTCTGTGCTCACTCATAATGAGCATTCACAGAACAACAATAAAGAGGAAATTTGGTGAAGAATAAAGGTAAATTTATTAAGGCTAGCAAGCGTGGAGAAAGCTGATGTGTGCTGTGTCTATAATTTTGCCAATAACACTGAGACAGAAATAGCAGTTTAGGGTTCGCATTCAACTTATGCATCTGCATTTCTTCTCTGTTGCTTTGCAATCAGACTAAGAGCCACTGCAGAGACCATCAGTGACAGCGATTACATTATGACCTTTGAAAGCTTACTTTCAGAGTAAAGATTTCTATCCTGTATTACCGATAATTGCTGACTGAGTTTAATACAATCCTCCCAGTGCACTGGAACTGCAGGGTTTGTGATTTCCATGATTTAATAGATCAGATGTCTTGGCTGTGGGGGAGACAAACAACTGTAACAGGATTTTTGCCATTTGGTGAATTTCAAATTTCCTACTGATAGGCTCCATATTTGATGTATGCCTCTGCTTGCCCTGGTCTTGCAAATGACATAGAATCATAGAATCATTTTGGTTGGAAAAGACCTTTAAGATCATCAAGTCCAACCACTATCCTAGCACTGCCAAGTCCACCACTAAACCATGTCCCTGAGCAACACATCTACATGTCTTTACATACCTCCAGGGATGGTGACTCAACCACTTCCTTGGGCAGCCTGTTCCAGTGCTTGACAACCCTTTCAGTGAAGAAATTTTTCCTAATACCCAATCTAAACCTCCCTGCCACAACTTGAGGACATTTCCCCTTGTCCTATTGCTTCTCACTTGGGAGAAGGGACCGACACCCACCTGGCTACAACCTCCTGTCAGGTAGTTGCAGAGAGTGACAAGGTCTCCCCTCAGCCTCCTTTTCTCCAGCCTAAACAACCCCAGTTCCCTCAGCCGCTCCTCATAAGACTTGTGCTCTAGACCCTTCACCAGCTTTGTTGCTTTCCTCTGGACACACTCCAGCACCTCAATGTCCTTCTTGTAGGGAGGGGCCCAAAACTGAACGCAGCACTCGAGGTGCGGCCTCACCAGTGCCCAGTACAGGGGACATTACCCTGCTGTAGAGTACAGCCATCTAAGGAGTGTAGTCACAGCGAACTTCAAGGGTTTATCAAAGCTATGTGCTAATGAGACTCCCATTTAGTTTTATCTCCAACCACCCATGGGGGCAGGGAGCAAAAGGAGGTACGTTAATCCCATGTTTCAGTCCTCTGTGGCATGCCCTTCCCTGGCAGTTGTGCACTGCATGTGGCCCAACAGATGTTTCAGGTGATGAAGGGAGAGGACACCTGTAAAAGCCACAACAGTGATCTGTGTCTCTGTGCAAAAATGCTTTTGTGCATACCTTGACCAGTCATGCGCCCGACTTCAGTCGTGTAGTGTGTTAGTCTGAACTTGTGACACATGCGTATGCCAGACAAAATCTGTTGGGCACGAAATAAAAGCAGAATCAAGTCGTAAGCTCTGTATAAACCAAGCAATCCCAGCAAACCATTTCGGAAGGGGCACGGTCTAGAGAGATTGAATTGAGATGTAGACCTATATCTTATATGTTTCCTGCTTTTTATTATAGGCAACACTAGCATTAATACAGTCCTAATAAACAATTTGCTTATAAACAATGAAAGATGCCACAGCAATAGCTAAACCATTTTCCCTGGAGAAATCCTGCCAACCTGAGAAACACTTGGTGAGACAGGCCTGGTACAGTGCCTGGGACATTTTGTGGCTACTGAACAGGAGAAACAGACACTTCGGCTCCTTCAGCAATGTGTTTCCTCCAGGGCTGCAGCTTAAAGACCCTGCCTCCCACCACACGAGCACATACACACATGTGTGCATGCACATACCTGCGTGCACAGGTGTGTGCACACATGCCTCATCACCCTTGCCCCTACCCCAGTCTGCTCTTCTTTTGGGACAGAGTAAAACTGGGGTACAGTGGAGTGGTCATTCCTGGTGCATATGCCAGGGGCAGGATGCTTTTGTTTTTGCCGTGTGCTGACCCAGAACAGAGTAAAAAAGCCCTCTACAACAAGAGGCAGCCGAAGCCACCTGGAAAAGGTGCTGTGGCCATGCTAATATCTTGAGCAACCAGGATGAGGCAGTTGTTTTGAATTACAAAACAGACCTTCAGTGAAGACTAGGAATGATCCCAATGATTCTGAAGGTCAGATCAAATTTGGAAAACTTGGTTTTGCTACTTTAGGTTTTGCAGCCCCTGAACACAGGCCAAGATGGGCTGACTGGGAATGACTGACCTGCAAAGCCAAAACAAAAGCTGCTCTGAACCCTCATCCTGCTGTTTATCTTTTGGGTAACGATATCCGTGCTTACCTTATGGTTGATGGCTGTTTGTTTCCCCCCCGAAGCAATTAGCATACCAAACCTGTGCTAGAATTACCACTTCTAGGAGTCTTGCGGGGATGTGCTTTTCACTTACTTAGTTCTTGGTCTCAGTTGATGGGACAGCTGACACTTTGCCAAACATGCCAGTGGTTTACGGAGTGAGAAGGTGTTTGCTGGGTTCTGGATGAGACTCCTGAGCTGAATCATGGGGCCACTAATACTAACAGCTCCTCTTCGCTGTAATTCCTGCTCTTGGCATCAGGGGAATGGCTCTGTATTAACAGCCTGAAAGACAAAGCGCATTTTTTATTGGTTTGCCAAAATAATCCGTTCCCCCAAATGATATTAATACCCCTACAGTGTAATTTCCTCATTGAACAGAGAACCAAATATTTTTCCACACCTCCGCTTGATAGAATTCTCTATAAACAAGCTGGGAAGTCTCATGTCTTAAATTTTCTAATGCAAGAAACTTTCATTTTCTGAAACATTTTCTGAAACTGGGCTCTGACCATTAGATATAACAATTTTAATGCTTTTATTGTACAGTCCTGGCATCCACCCTTTCCATGTATTGTCTAAAAGAGCATTAACTAGATGCATGGGAGTTATGAAACTAGTCAGCTAACATTCGAAGCAAACATTTTAGCAGCACTCCCCCACAGTTTTCAGAGGCTGAACTTTTGTTTCAGCTGTGATGTTATACAATCCTATTTCCATGGCAAACTTACAGATACACACTTGTCAAAATTCATGGTTTATTTAGCAAAACTGTCGAGGCACATATGTGCCATATGCATTCTTCCATTCTTTACAGATATGCTTTTTAAAACAGCAATTTCCTGCTGCAATTAAGTCGGTTGTGCAGACTTCAATAGATGTATTTGGCATTCAAAGGGAATCTGGCTTGAATCCCTATCACTAAAAAGAGCACTGGTCAAAAAACCCCACATGTTCTTCTACTGTTCCATCTCCTGCCTATTACAGCCTTTCAAACATCCTCTGTTTTATTTGACATTTCTTTTTCCCACCCTGATATTTATCCTGTATTCAGAAGCCACTCTTTCCCTGAAAAAAACTGTACCTACTACTTGCACACACCTTACTATTAAATATTGAGAGCACTGTCTACCCGTGAGTCTCAGAGATCTTTGTCTGTTAACTGCTGTAGTGTCTCCTTCACACAGCCCAGTATAAGCACACGGCCAGTTTGAGGACGAAGCAAAAGAGATGATACTTGCTTCTTCCAGCACAGCCATGTGGCTGGCGGCCACTGGGAGGTGGGATTTTGTGAGCCCTTGCCCTAACCTGCAGACAGAGGTGTCACCTACGTACTGGGTTTGGAGCAATGGAAAACAGCAACAGGCAATGGAAATCGTATGCTCAGGCCTTGGACTCCAGTGGAGTGGGATCTGGGAATCTGGTCAAAACAGAAAACTTCATGGGCCACTGGTTTTTTTGAGGGGGTTTGGCTGGGTTTTTTCTTTTTTGTAAGAAACTATATGTATATATATGTATATACATATAGTTTGGAAATGTTTCCTTCAGGTCAACCCTGTTTCTTTTTCCTCATCCCCAACCATCACCACTAGCTCCTGGCTCTTTGGTCTGGTCCCAGCCTGCTCACCCAGCTAGGATGCATCCCACCCCATCCCCAGCACCCTGATACCAGTGCACTCACACTTTTCCTCCCAGCTGGCTGTGACACTGGTGTCCCACTCATCACTGTGGTGCCATCCTTGTCCCTTGCCTTCTCCCATTCTACTCCCCCAGCTCCTGACCTAGTACCGACTTCCTCTTCTCTCACCTTGGTACCTCTACTCCTCTTTCTCCCAGGCTCCTCACACTCTTCACTATTAATTATATTTGCAACTGTCCCTGGCCTCCACGCTCAGATGTATCTTGCTTCCTTTGCACATGGTGTCCTGAAACAAGCTGGAAGTTGCAAAAATATGGCAAATATAGGCAAAGCTCCCTGCTTCCCATCCCAGTGCCTGTACCCATGACACCGGGCAACAGTGTACCACAGAGTCCCTTGAAGGTGTCCTTCACACATATGCTGTGTTTAGCTGCCTAGAAAGACAGCAGTGAGGTGATGCAAATGGAAACTAGGCTCTAACAAGAGAAAGCACATTCTTGTAAAGGATGATGTAAAGCTGCTTATTTGGAGGCCTATTATCAGACCTGCCTGTAACAAGGAAGCCCAAGCAACAAACTAACGAAAAAGCAAGGCGTAGAACTAAGGAGCCCCAGCTCTAATTTTCCTTGCTCTGATCACACGGCTGACATAATCTTGGTTGATTGTGTAAAATGTCATTAAGAATGAGTGGTGAGCCTTTTCTCCCTTTGCTGATCACTCCTCCACCCCCGACATTAATGCAATGCATGCTATCAAGCCATGACTTAACTCTGAGCCAGCTGAAAGCACAGCCACAGCAAAGCCAAAATGAATTTCAATGCCCGAAGAACAGAAGCAAAATCCCTTCCCTGTCCTTGTCCACGGTGTGGGGAGGTAGTTTTGCATGGTGGCAAAGCCATTTGCATTGGGAGAGGAAGGGGAGAGACAAGTAACACGAGGAGGGGGCTGCGCTTTGCTCTGCAGGAGCGATCACTGGCCAGAGCTGGGGGAGGGCAGCTGGGAGCTTGCAGGGGGATGCATAGTACACTTTTATTTTTTTCCCTAAATCACCCTAGCACAGCCTTCCCTTACCCTGCTCTAGCTTATTCCGTTCTCTCTCACTAGTGGCAAACTGCCTGTCTTCACAAGAAGTCCCTCTGTACAACCTTTCCAGTTTTGCCATGTGAGGGATACCTGGGATGGTGTAGGGGAAGGAGACGGCCTGGCAGGGAAACCCTGGTCAACTGGACTTTGATGTTGGTTTTTTTTTATTTTAACAAAAAAAAAATATTAGCCAGCTATGGTGAGAATGTGCAGAAAGCTGTAGTAGGAGAGAAGCCTGAGAGGGAGGATTTGAAGCCCCAGTGGATCAGTCCATACTGTTCACTATAAACACCTTACTACTCGTTGAAGCAGTGAGTGACTTTGGGTACCACCAGACAGCCAGCTCAGAGTACTGAGGTCAGACTCCTGGGCTAGGAAGTGAGAGACTAGATGATTAATTTGCTGGACTTTCAGGATTTCCTGGATTTTCAGGAAAATGAAGAGACCTACCTGAATTAGACAGATTGCAGCTTTTTGCTGCACCACAGGTAACAATGAAGGTAGGGTATATTTTAAAGTAGTCTATTTTAGGGCCAGCAGTTCTCTCTGTAGTATCTTTGAACCTTCCATACGCCATTAGTAGCAATATACACAACAACCTTCAAGCAACCTTAGTTTTGCATCCTTTGCTAGGCTTAAAGGTTTTTTCCTAGTTTGTTTGTTTTACTTTGATTTTGGAGAGAGGGGTGAGAAGGAATGAAACCAAATGTTAGTAAGATCATTTGGAAATGAAAGAAATGTGCAGTTGTGAGGGTTGCCTGTGACAGAAAGACTTCCTGAAAGAGCAAGCTGTTGCGACATTTCAGTAATTTGCCTGTTCCGCGAGGCTGTTAAATAACCAAATCCTTCAGCTGAAATTGCTCTGTCCCCACTCTTGTCTGTACCGATATACAAGACAAATGTAGCTGCTGTGGTAGTGGGTAGATGAAGTTTCTTATTTGACACAGCTGGAGCTTGATCCACTTACTAGCAAGAAATACTGAAGGATAAGCAGAAGCTAAGTTGGATAGAAACCAGAAGTATTTGCCAAGTGAAGTTCCTTAGTACTTAGTATTCCCCAGAATAAATCAAAGGGCCTTCTGAGATAGCTGTCAGAGGTTCAGAATGAGACATATCCTTTCAGAGAAATGAACACAGATCGTTTCATGCCTTTCCCCTTGGTTTAGAAGGTACGGCAGCAGCATCAAGGAGATACAGTCAGTGACAATAGTCCCATTCTCCCATCACTGCTCTCTAGGGGAACAGGCACATTTATTATTCCATTTCCACCTGTGCCAGCACCTTCATACTTCATCATCCTCCCTTGTTTCTAGAAGCGTTATGTGTCACCTACAGAAGTACATAGCTCAAACAAGGTTTCATCTCTCTGGTTAGCTTTTCTGCTTTGCCTGCTTGGTTTTGGATGTCCAGAAACTTAAAGCTACATTAACACCTATCAAGGCTTAGGAAGAGTTTGCTTGAATTATTCAAATAAAATACTGTCTAATTCCTTCTTGAATTGATTTAATTTATTCCTCCCCTTGCTAAATGTAGAAAAAAACACATGTATTCTACAACCACTATTATTAAGTAGCTATTCTTTCTGATTGTGATTGCTTGAATATTGGACTTTCTTCCTTGGGAATTCGTAGTAGGTTACATACACTTGGCCTGAGTCTTCATTGCTCTGCCATACACACAGGACAAATGGCTACATGTAGAGATAATAGCCTTATTCCCTGTTGTTTTAAGCATGTGAGTGAATCCAGTCCCTGGAAGCAAGCTCCCAATTTGTGAGCAATCTGTTCATCCATTCTTTCAAATACAGTACTTTTCTTCCAATGCCAAAATTTGATATAACAGAATTGTCTCCTCTGCCTCTTTTCTTAGTCTTTTGTGCATGTAGCGACCTATGCAATTATTTTATTAATAAAAACCTCTTTCCAGATAATGCTTTGTTCCTACTCACCTAAAAATGAATTGGAATTTCCTGTATTCCTGTCACATGGAGAATAACTGGTAATACATGCATTAGTTTTAGCACTGAGATAGGTGCATGGGCAAGTTTAAATAGTCCTTTTCATGCCAAAGTTGTTGTGAATGATCAATCTCCTTTACTGCAGGCATTGGCAAATTTAGGAGAGAGTTATGCCAGATTTTCAGTTTCTTTACCATATGAGCCCTTACACCTTACAGGTCATCAAAACTCCAGCAATCGCTTTGTTAGTCGTAAAAGACTTCCCTCTCTGACGTGCTTACCATTTACATACCCAAGACCAGGACAGAGAACCGTGGTTGCACGACTAAATACATACTAAATAATTACTGAATACATGCTGAAATGAAAGGAGTTGCCCTGAACAAGAAATATTTGCCTTAATCTTTTTCTTCCTTTTTTGTCTCCTTTTTTTCAAAGCAACCATTTATTTGTGTTAGAAGGACACAAGTATGTAGGTAAAGTAACTAAATGATGGGACCATTGAAAATACATACAAAATACATGAAACCATGTAAGAAAATGTACCAGGACATTGAATCAGATATAGATAACAGAGTTAATAGTTACCAACAGTTACCATGGGTAGCTTTTGATATATTTTTATTTAACCAGTATATACCTAGCAATAAGTAACATCACTTATAAAATAACAGGTTAAAGTAACTATTACTATATAAGTACTAGGTAACATCAGTGAGTCTTGTAAAGTAGTGCTGAATGTGTAAACATATGCGGTGATCAGTTTAATATTATCATACCCATGCACACCTGCAAACAACTAGTTTAAGATTTATGGGTGTTTATTACATGAATTCAGCAGAAATGTTTGTTTGATGCTCTCTTGTTTTCATAGATAAATTGGCACTTTTTTAAGGATATTTTAGGTGGGTTTTTGCCCCTCCAGCTTGAAAATTTCTTTTCCTAGAAAGTGTTTTGGAAAAATGAGTTTCCTTTGGCTGCTATGGATGCAAAAAATGTTTGGGATTTTTTTTTTTTTTTTTTTTTTGTGCTCTTCAAGGTAAGAAAGTCAGAGAAAGGAGTTAAAAAACAGAACTACCATAAGCAGAAATAGATTTTACAGTCCTTCTACTGGAACGCAGTATCATCCCAGTGGAAGTCATTAGAATTTTTTTCTCCATATATAATGAAGGACTACAGTGACTCATTCCTGAATTGTAAATGAATTTTTAAAACCTTTCAGAGCCATGGTCAGGGACATCATAAAACCCAACAGCTCAGGATATCATTCCAAACTGTAATTCCTTAGCAAGGAGATTATACAGGTCAGCTGCTGAGTAAACCCTGTTTATGATTATTGAACTTCAGGTCAAGTGTATTGCTAGGAAATTAATTTTCACTGGAAATTTAAGTGCTGATGAACAAAAATCAAAGGCAATTATGACCAATTATACCTGCATAAAGCTAAGCATGTCTTTTTGTTGTTGCTGTTTTAAAATATTAGTGACCAGAAATCATGACAGATAAATCAACAAAATAATTTCCACAGGTTTGTTGTCAAAGTGCCTGCTATCTTTCTCTCAACTCTGTGGGATGGAAAATGACACCATGTCAATCTTTCTCACATAATCTCATTACTGTATTATTGCCTTGCTAGAAGTGGGAAATCTTGTTCAAAGACTATTGTCAAATATTGTCCTTTCCAGCCTATTTTCACTTAGCCTCTACTTTTCCAAGTAACTGTTTCTTCTAACATGATTTTATCCCTTTTTCCACCATCTGGCCTAATAATGACTTGGTAACCTGGGGAACAGTAGGCAGAAGACTGCATGTCAGCCGAAGCACGGTATCCCTTCCCCACATCCTGCCATAGTGTAATCTTCCTGGCATGTAGCTCACAGGGGTGTATCCCAGCAGTGGCCTGGAAAGCAGGAATCGCTTCTGAGAGTCGGGTATCAGGTCAGGCTGGAAGTGGTGCAGGGGGATCACAAGACGATGATATTTTTATTCCTTTCTGTGGCTCTTGGAAAGTTATTTCAATGTTGTGTTCCTCAGTTTCTGCATCTGTAGCAAGCACATGGTTACCGATCTCACAGGACTGCTAAATCTTAGTTCATCAATAGCTGTAAAGCACACTGTGCTCCCCAGATAGAAAATACAGATATTTCAGAAGATTAAATTGAAATACTCATAGTATCCTTTAGAGGTTTCAAATCTTCCACTCCATCCATTAGGAACATCTACTCCAACCTGCACAAAACAATCCCTAAAACATCACTCAGTCTTTTCATGAAAACCATGATGAGTTCAAGCACCTTAGTTAGATTCTGTGTTCAGAAAACATTCAGAGTGAAATCCTATCCCCACCAAAGTGAGTGGCTAGGGTTTTGTTTCCAATTTAGATTTCAAGTCTCCGGACAATAGAATGCTGCTCATGGCCTTTGGGATCATATTCCAATGGCTTATTGCCCTCACGGCTAAAAATCTTCAGTTTGGAGACAGCATTTCCCAAAGGAGTCTGCCCATCCTGAGATTTGTTTTGAGCCATCTCTTCTGCCTTGTAATTGAATATTAAATATATTCAGAAATACATTTAATAACATCTTGTGGCTGCTGGTCTTTGCAAAAACAATAACATAACTATTTTCTAATAATCTGAAAGCATATGCCTTTCCAAACAATTTGGTTTACACACAGGAAAGAGCTCAAAGCGATGGAAAAAAAAAGAGCATTCTCATTTGGAGAACTATTAAAGTGGTTTTCAAAGGCTGATACTGAGAAAGTAAAGGCATTGGAAAAATGGAAGAAGAGTTTATTAGGGGATATATATCCCTTTTGTGCAATATAATTCTTGAGTAGAAGGAAGTACATAGCAAATATTTCACTTTTATTAAAAGAAAACGAAGTCTGGATGCATGCTTTCACTTCCAATAAGGAAACACTTACCTTAGGTCAGCAAGTACTATGGGAATATAATTTTTTTCCCTTCCATGTAATTGGATGCAATTTCAGCTATGGGTGTGTGAATGTATGTGCTGAGATGGGGGAAGGAAATAAATCTTATAGCACTTCAGACATTATCACTTTCATCTCCTCAAATGATCCTGGATTTTAGTGACAACAGGTGATTGATGTTACAAAGTTTTAGTTAAATGCCTGGGTTATTATGCTGAGAGAAGTCCAGTCAGCCATAGCTGCATTGCTGCGGTGAGTAGTGAATCTCTTTCCCCATTAACAAGCTGAACCAGACCAACCTATGTCTCCAAGCAGGAGAAGTTAGTTCAGAACAATAACATAAAGTCTGCTTTAAATCATAGAGATTTTACCCCAACCAGTTTGAGTGCTAGATCAGATCGTTAGGGGATGTTGCTTCCTTTCATCACTCTGTTGCCTCTGTGGTGTATGATCCACGTCTTTCAATCTGTTCAGAGTCGGATGGAGGAGTCAACTTCTGCTCCTTAGAGAAGTGGAAAGGGAAGGAAAACTCGTAGTCCTTACACTGTTCAGGATGGAGACTGCCTAGAGTAACTCCCTTGTTAATCATGCAGCCTACAAAAGGTACATGAAGAGATGAGGCTAGCAGCTAGTGAAAAAAGGTCAAGGAGTCTTGCAGCTTGCTTCCTGCCCAGAAGAACGAAGTACGGGATAGATGGCTCATCCTCATGGGGAGAAGGAAGCTCGTGGCAATGCAGAAAGGAGGTCGCTCATGCTGCCGAGAGGAGGTAGTCTGAACAGGAGACCTCATCCGCTCTCACTTCTCTGCCTGCATCCCTGAGGTGTTCTCAGGCCAAACCCTGAAAGTCATGTTTTATAGCTCAGTACAACTATTTGAGTTGGTATGGCTTCATGTTTGATGATTTTCATTTAATGGAAGTCAGGAAACATTAATTCTCTGGTTATAGTGGTGTAACTGTGTCTCTCAAGCAATGAAAGTAGCATGGACAATTTAGTTCAGCAAATCCTAAAACATGCTGGATCCAGATGAATTTTCCTGCTATATTTTAAATCATTCAACAGAAAATGCAGTTCTCATGTCTAAATGCATGTCTCAGCCCCTTTGAATACAGTAATAGATCTCAAGAAAGTTTTGCTGATGCTGTGATTTCAAAACTGAGCGTGACTCTACCTCCTGCCCCAATTATCAGCCCGTTTCTTTAATAATTCAAAATCCTTGCTATAATCCTGACCTGAGAGATTAATAAAACGATCCTTTACAGCCTTTCCAAGTCAGGCCGATTAAACACAGATTTGGCATAGACAACCTAAGAAACTTCAGTAACGTTATTCATTTAGCTAACAGAGTTACCTCCCCTGCTGACGCACTCCCAGTTAATGCCAAGAAAGGCATCTGATCTGGCGGAAGGGGACCGCTTGTTCCATGCTCTCTATTACCTTGGATTCGGTCCCAATTTAATGATAACATCACCATGTTTTACTTGAGAATTTTAATTATTTTATGGAAGTAGCAGTCTGTCCAGCTCACAAGCTTTTCTGAGGCCCTGGATGAGAGCAGGTGTTTTGGAGGAAGGTGTT
This sequence comes from Aramus guarauna, assembly GCA_013400195.1. Lineage (NCBI taxonomy): Eukaryota > Metazoa > Chordata > Aves > Gruiformes > Aramidae > Aramus > Aramus guarauna. The sequence continues at coordinate 816,231 of VXBL01007056.1, read as the reverse complement.
CTCTCGCTCCACCAAGAGCACCTGAAGGAAGAAAGGCCTCTTTGGTACGGCACCAAGTGATTAGTTTATACCTTGCAGCAGGAATATATCCGAGCTGAAGCATTTTGTAATTACAACCAATGGTCTTACTTCTACCAGCACGTCAGCTTTTCTAGAGCTAGGCTCTCCTGCAACCAAGCAGCGCCAGCTTAGCTTAAATCTGCCTGCAAGCCGCTGCGGTTAAACCAATGCAACTGTACACAAGACAACAGATTTAAAATTAGGTTTTTGTTACGCTAGTGTTTATGAATGCCAGCTGAGTCACCGCAAGCTGAATTTAAACCAGTTTACTAGAGTTCATACCTAAAATTAGCGGGGTTTAGCCAAACCAGTTTAAAACTTCTCTGCGAGGGCGGCACTGGCTGAGCGAGTCGTGCTGTGAGGCCGCTGGGGAGGAGGGCCGTGCCAGGGCTGAGGAGACACCTCCGGCCATGGCCTGGCTGCCTCTGCCCAGCTGCCCCTTGCCTCTGACACCTCCCCAGGGGCAGAGATGGTGTGGGTGATGGCTGCACCTGCCGCTGGTAAGGGCCGCAGGAGGAGGAGAGCAGGTGGTCTGGTCCCAGGGGGAGGTGAAGGAGAGGTTGAGGGGCCAGCTGGAGGACTCTGACTCCTGGCAATGGCAGGGGGCTGTTCATCCACCCAAAGGTCTGCAAGGAGGGTGGGTCCCCGGCGGCAGGCATCCCAGACCCAAGGCAGCACCGGGAGGAAGCGGTGGGGGATGGCGGAGGGATGCAGGGCCCTGTCTCCCAGCTGGTCCTGCTGCCAGGGGCGTGGGCACACAGGCTGCCCCAACAGGCACCTCTGCCGTGGCCAGGGGAGGTCCTGGTGCTTTTCTCTTGGATCCTGCCACTGAGGGGAAGGGGCTTTAGCTGGCTGCACAGCTGTTGCAAGAAACAGATTTGGCTTTTATGTCCACAGGACCCCTTGTGAGAACTGAGGGTGACTTTGGGGGTACCTGACAGCCACCTCCCAGTACCTGCAAGGCGGTCATGGAGGAGATGGAGTCAGGCTCCTCACAGCATTGCAGGGCAGGAGGGCAAGAAGCAATGGGCACAAGTAGAAACGAGAGAGTTTCAGCCTGGGTACTGGTAGAAACTGTCTCCTCTTGAGGGAGACAGTGGAGCAGGTCACCCTGAGAGGCTGTGCCATCTCCATCCTTGGAGGGTTTGAAGCCCCAAGTGGTCCAAACCCTGAGCAGCCTGGTCTGCCCCAGCACTGGCCACGTTTTGGGCCAGGAGCTGGATTGGAGGCTTCCTGAGGTCCCTCCCAGCCTGAATTATCCCGTGATAATCACCAAGTGTTTTTAAACTGAGACAACTTTGCACATACAGCACGTTGTACTTGGCCCTTAGCCTCGATAAGATCTTGTGGCAGCAAATTATAAAGATTAGTCAGCTAACCATCATTTTAGTCAGCTTTATTTTCACTCTGACTCTGGTTTAAGGAAACAAGACAGTTTCATCTTTGCAATCCCATGCACTTGAGGCAAACTTTCCAACATGCATGCCTAAGTAATCAAACTCTTTCTGAAAGTGGTGAGCTCTCATTAGCTGTCTCTTGAAGGGAAATTATTGCCAGCTGAGCACTTTGGAGAACTTGATTCTTTGTTTACCCACTTAAATAAGGCTTTTGGACCCTAATTTTTGACACATCTTCTTCAGTATCTTGGCCACAGCAGCTTCCATGTGTTCTGAAAAGGCAAATTCCTTCCTTACAAGAAATGTGCATTATTGTATCTGTAGTATTGTCCCCCCAAGATCAAAGAGAGCGGCTGGCCCATTAAAAGTCTCACAGTAAGCAGAAATTGTTACTTCCAAGCACAACCATCAGTCTACTATCCATAGACCTCATTAGCAGAATAGCCAAGTTCCACCATCCTTATCTAATCAGTTATCAGTTGTCCTAAGATGTAAGGGAATATTATATCTTAAATATGAGCCTTACTATGTTTATCTAAAATATTAAATTTTGTGTATACTCTATTTTTAGTCATATGCTTTCTGTAAAAGAAAAGATATTTTTCTTTTCCAACTTTTATTTATTTGTCTATTTTATTATCTTTTTGCAGTAAATTAGTCACTAATTTAATCATCTTTAAGATCCATATGCTCGCCCACACCATCTTTCATATGAGTACCAGATAAAGATTATTATTTGCTGAACTGGGGTATAATTAAACATTCTGAATTTCAATTATTTCAATTGACTACAGTGAGAGATCACATGGTCTCCTGCAATTCAGGGAGATAATTTTTTCATTTTAAATGTTTCAGATTTTTCTACATTTTTCTTCTAATTTAACTTCCAGCCTTTGATAACAGGGTTTACTTACATCAAACCAATATGCTCCACTGAAATGAAATAGTTTGGGGTTTGGTTTTTTTTTCTTTGTTTTTTGTTTTTTTTTCTGCTCCTATGGCCATATTGGCAAGTTTCACAGCTGAGCAGTATGACAAATACCATATGTTCACCTTCGGGCCACTGTGTTATTTGCTGGTAACTGCATTTCCTGCTGCTGTAGTTGCTCTGTGAAATTAAGAATGACTACGGCACTTTCCCTTTATTACCTTATGTCATCTTACGTATATAGGCAACTTTCTAGAGTAACTGCTCCATGAAATGGATAAAAACATGTGTAGATTCATATTTTGGATTAGTAAAACACAAGCAACATTTGAATTCTCAACAGAAATGAAAAACATTCCAATCAGAAAGTTGCCTGCAAAAGATTCAATACCTTTCTGCCTTTATTCATTTATTTCAGCCTATATTGCTTATGAGTCTAATGAAATGCTAGGCTAGAACTCCATTTCAGTATGAAATGGCTCAAGGGAATAGAGTAAATGTCCAACTTCATGAACAATATATGACAAAGCTATAGAGCAAGTCCTTTGATTAGTTTATCTAGTGGCTTGTAACTTCACTTTTGAATAAACAGAGGTTGTCAGGCTGAGGTAGCAGAAGAATTTTTTATGAATATTCATGCAAACATGCCTGTCCTCAGTCTAGCACAATTTGACAGAGCTTTTCCTCTACCTTGCTTTGATTAATTGACTTTCTTAATGAAGTTTTGCTCATTTTTGTTTAAGGTTTCAAAGAAAGAGGGGCATAGAACAGCAGACCAAATCTTCATTCCCTGCAGACCAAAAGAACTGTCAACAGGAGCAGAGAGTTCAATAAAAAGGCAGAATTAAGCCTTATATTTGCTCATCTTTTTGAGTCCTCCTTCCCTCAGGACTCAAGAAGAAGGGCTGACTGAGTAAAAGATTACAGGGTTTAAGACATCCTCATTATTTTTAATCTTTTAACAAGTGGTACAGTCCAGCCAGGATGAACTTTCCCTTACTTCTAGGCTAGTCCTGGGCCAAAGGGTTTTCTTCCTTGTTCCACTGCCTCTAGAGAAATTCCTGCTGGTCCTCCTCCATCCAGAGCATTAGCTTCCCCTACTCCTCCAATTGGGAAATTTACCTCAGTGCTTTAAACTACCTTTTCCTCCTCATGCTTATATCCTTTGCCAGCTGCAGCCCCTCACTGAGGTGCTCACCTGTGGACATGAAGCATCTCTCTAGTTAACAGCTGTACTGGAAGTGTACAAAATTGCTTTATTAGGCACACACTCTTCCAAGTTAGCAACAGTGCTAATGCTATAAGGTGAAGGAAGAGGAAAAAAAAGTAGAAAATCAGCTTCCAAGTTAGCAAGGGTGTTACTGCCTTAAGAAAATCATTGGCAGGTTTAGTGTGGGATCTTACCAGGACTTTGCAGAAGTGAGGGGAGAGAGCTAAAGCTACATAGTTGGATGTAGTCTATATGCTTAAATAGTAATAATTAGTTCAGTCTGCACCTACAAGGAAGATTTACAAGGTGTTCTTCCACCCAGTAGGAGTTTCCTTTAGGAGGTATGTCTGCTCTTCCTACAATGTGTTAGGAGAATTAACACCAAAGAACAGAACCCATAAAGGCCAAAACAAGAGCTGTCTAGGTAGCAACTAGCAATAGAGACATACAGAGCTTCAGATCTGCTTCCCTCCAGTCAGTGTTGTTTTAGGCTAACTACAGATGCCTTGACAACTGTGAGTCCCCTCCTGGAGTAAGCTTCCAGAGAATCCAGGACAGCTCTTCTTTTGTAGAAATGTCCAAGAAATTGGTCACTCACTACTGGTGGAACCAATTCTTCCTTGGCTTTATTTCCTTCTTCAGGTACCCCAACTTCCAGTGAGATGCAGGACAATTGCAGATAGTTAGGTTTCAGCTGAAGTGGGAATTTTCATGAAATTGAGGCATCTAAATTCACAGCTGTAGTCCTGAAAGCCTCTGGTTTATCTGCTACATAGTATTAGTAGAAAACGTTATTAGAGGCTATGTATTGGGTCAGAGACTATTCCAGATTTGCTTATTTACATACCTAAGACAGCCTCAGTCTTAGAAATACCCTGGGCACCTGATTCTGTTGCCAGGCTTTGAAGCAATTTTCAGTGCTTGTCCAATGCATTTGGTTACACAAAAACATGCCTGAAGGAACAGGAGTGCTTACCCAGAGCAGGAAAACCTGTGTCGGTCCCTCTTTTACCTCTCTATCTGCCTCACTCCCCAAACTTCTTTTGAAGTCTGAGGACCCTCAAGCCTACATCTGCCAGGAAAGCATCTTGATGAGAGCCTGAAGGTTACTCTAAGACGAGAGTATTCTTAGTTTTCAAGGAAAGTAATTAGCATTTAAGTATCTAGAAATGGAAAAAATTAATAAGGGCCTGTATACATACAATGTTCTTCAATGAGGATAATTAACATGTGTTAATTTTATTGTGCTGTGTTGTCAAAATCCAAAGACACTGCTTGATTTGTGTTCTTTGTAACCATTTGTTCCTTGGATCAAGGACACAGATCAGGGATTTGAACCTAGGCTTGATATGGACAAGGGGATTGAGTGCACCCTCAGTAAGTTTGCAGAAGAAACCAAATTGGGCAGGAGTGTTGATCTGCTTG
>VXBL01007056.1:753687-810955 GCA_013400195.1 Aramus guarauna | reverse complement strand
TGGGTGTAGGTACATTCTCCCAAGTAACAAGTGATAGAAGAAGAGTAAATGGCCTCAAGGTGTGCAAGGGAAGGTTGAGATTGGGTATGAGGAAAAATTTCTTCACCGGAAGGGTAGTCAATCATTGGAACAGGCTGACCAGGGAAGTGGTTGTGTCACCATCCCTGGAGGTATTTAAAAGATGTATAGCTGTGGTGCTTGGAGACATGGTTTAGTGGTGGACTTGGCAGTGCCAGGTTAACAGGTGGACTTGATGGTCTTAAAAGGTTTTTCCAACCAAAATGATTCTGTGATTCTATTCTATGATTCTCCCTTCTGTCTCTCCCAGACATGCCTATGAGTATCATACTTTCTCATGCTGCCTCTCTCTCATTCTTGTGCCTTTAAAGATGTAAAGAGGTAGATGAAGTCTTTAAAATGAATTGTTTTCTTGTGTGCATTTTGACTACAGAAAACATTGGAAATAGCTGTTTTCCAGCTAATAAAGCTGAAACCTTGTGAGACTGAGGTGTCAAAAGAAGAGATGTTAGAAAAAGCTGCTATATTAAGCAGTAGCGTATTTAAAAGGAAAACTTGGCTGCTGCTCCACCAAGTATTCTGTTGAAACACAAGAATGAAATGATTGTGCTGTTAACAAAATACACAATGTTATTTTAGCAGCAGATCTTAGGGTAGCACATTTCAGTCCTATCTCTAACAAAGGCTCTATGGTAACTGGAAATTATAAACAAGTTTGTCTAGCATCAGTATTGAGTAACAGGATGAAACCATAATTGAAGGAAGTCATTAGAAACCAATAGGAAGATGAAGATACATAATACTCACAAATCAACATAGATACTGTAGAAGAAAGTGGTGTTTTCAATCTACTGACAATTTATTTTACACACTGGTATAGTAAAGTCTAAAGTAAAATAATCTAAAATAATTTATTTTCACTTTTAAAAACTAATTTTGCGAAAATTCCTTAAGTGGGGGCTGTTAAGGAAATTAAATATTCATGAGGTGAGAGAAGTATGATTATAGACTGGCAAGCCATAAAAAAGCAAGGAATATAAGTAAATACCTGGGTGCCATCCTGGCAAAAGAGCAGCCTAGCTATGACTACAGAACTGCACTATGAATGCTGTCAAACACATTTCAAATCACAGAAGAGCTCACCTGAAGTGCAATGGAGTGTGCAGAACACCTAACAAAGGGACCTAACAAAGCTAGGTAAACTGGCAGTGGGATGATAGATGGAATATGTGAACAAAACTGTATCATGGACAATATTGCTAGTTTTAAAATAATAATAATAAAAAAAAAACAAACAAAAAAAACCCAAAAACCACCTAGGTGTGGCAGGGACCTTAAAAAAATGTACCAAAGTGTTCTTTATCGGCAGTGATGGTCAAAGTGTGACTGGATGTTTAAATGAGAAGATAAGTAATAATAAAAATAACATTACATTGTATATGTATTGTACTTTATTACACATGTATAAGTTATCTTCAGAGATAATGTGTGGGTGCATGGGTACATCTGTGCACATATATGTCCTGACATCAAATATTCACCTATCTACAGAGTTGAATTTGTAGAAGCACTAATATTTAATAAGATAGTCCTGTATTTCAGATTTTCTGTGCAGTTTTGTGATGTTCTACCTCCGAAGTGCCAATACTTCAGATATTCTGCATGTGCACATATCCACACAGAAACAGGCACATGCATATTTCTGATATACGTATAAAAATATTTTCTTCTCTTTCACTGCCTTTTATAACATTTTACCTGGTTATGGATTCCTTACAGAAATGATTAGAAGCAATGAAAGTTTTCCGTAGAAATATAAACTGAATAGGCAGGGACATTTTGTTTCAGAGAGGAGATGAAGAAGGGTATGAAAGAGATGTGAAATCATGGTACAGAGGAAGGCAATCAGGTGGTGTGTTTAAGGAGATATTTGATGCAGCTGAAATACAAAAAACCTGAAACATACAGAGGTACTCTTCCATTTAGCACTGAATTACTGACCTGTAGAACTCACTCCTGTATGATAACCACCGAGCCCAGGAGTTCAGCAAGATTCTCCAAGCAGTTATACAGTTATATCAACAACAAACCATTGAACTATACACATAAAAAAGGAATTAATGAGCCCACATGGAGACAATGAGGCTTAAAATGATATTTCCTGTAGCAGCAGGGCTTTCTACAGCATTTCTTGAGTGTTTTGAGGCACTGGAAAATACGTGTGGTAAGCATGGGCTTGATGGGTAATGGTGCGATCTGGCAAGGCAGTGCCACAGATCCCAGTTCTTTATGTTCCTATAACTAAAGGCGATCTCAGTAATTTTGATGACTGCATTTCCACTGCTCTTTAATAGTAACAGGATATGTTGTGCCCCAAAGACGGATCCGTCAGATCCCAGTAAACCTCAAAACCTATTGATCCAATAAGAATTAAAGATTTTCGGTGCCCTGCAGTAGAAGTTGAGCTCTATGCAGGATAGTGTCTTACATGACAGGTAACAGTTGGAAATGATGGACTAAATTCAGGGTAGGTAGGAATCCCAAGTGCTGTTTCCATTGCTTTAAAACTGAAAATCATTCAATCTGATCAAAGACAAGTTGCACATCTGTTTTAGATTCTTGAAATAAGTGTTGAATTACATGATTTCTTTCAATGTCATTTTATATTTAGCATGTCTATAGTTCAGGCTCAATTTTAATACTGAAAAAAAATCATATGCTCTGAAGTGTAATATTAAGTATAGAATGTTAGACTGAGGCACAAATCGATGAAGGTCATTTAAGTATCATTTGCTGCTAATGCTATACCAGGAACGGATTTTTTCCCTGTAGATAAATAGAAAAATACTGGCTCTATTGTGACACACATTCTTTTGTCATAGTGGTTTTGAACACAATTGTAAGTTTGCGAATGTTAAAAGTGGGCACTCACAGGCAGATGATTATAACACTTGACTATGAAAATAAATCAAATCTCCTGAAGTGTCTAACATGCTCAGGAACTGCAGCTGCAAAAATGGAGGAAAAGTCTACCCTGGCTGGACAAGCCTCTATAAATAGAGTTGGGTTTTTTTTGTCTGATTTTGCATGTTAAAACTGTAAGCCTAGCTGGCTGACTTAGGGGTGGGTACCTCTGCTCTGCAGGTCTTATGAAGTGACTGGATGCTCCTTCGGCTGGTCAGTGTGGAGAGTGTCAGTGCCTGCTTTCTCCTGCGTGCAGTCCTGGGGACCAGGTGCGCCTGCCGGTGACAGCTTTCACGCTGGAACTGTGGGCTGCTGAGTGAAGTGCTTGGAAGAGGACTGGCGGCTTTGGCAACCCCATGGCCCACGTTTGTGTGCTGAGGTTGTTGGCTTTTCTTCGCCCTTCCACTAGTGAGCTTGCTGGGCAATTTTGGCTGTAGCTGCCTAAAGGAATGAGGCCCACAGCTGGTGAAAATCAGTGGCCTGTTAGAGGAGAAAGAGCTTGCCAAGCATCCTCATCTAACAAAAAAAAACCCTGCAGTCTTTCTGGGTTTGGTTTTTTTTTCCCATTTCAGTAGGAAATAGGCAATCCACTCTGGGAAAACTAAAATTGGAGCTTAAGTTTAGACACCAAAGTCAATCAGCCACACATCACGGATCCACAAGAAACCAGGCTACATTTGCTTACTGCTCATGGGACTTTCTTTTTTCTTTTTCTTTTTTTTTTTTTTTTGCCGATCCATCATTTGAATAAAAGAGACTAAGAGCAGCTTTATCTGATTCTAACCCAAAACATTTTGGATAGATTGCTAGGAAAGGGAGTCAGAATAGCTTTACTTTCTCTGCATCCAGTCCCTTGGTGTGTTTTTTCCCCAACTAAAATGATTTGATGTCGGGGTATCCTCTCCTTCCTCCTACTGCTCCTGTTGCCTCAGCCCTACCAGATGCTGCTGCCTTCTCTCAGGCTGCTACCAAGAACCAGAGGAGAAGTTCTGAAATACCTTGGGCATATTTGTTCCCATTCAGTAGCATGTTCACCTCCTCCCTACATCTCTGCTCAAGTTCCCCTTACAAAGGTAGCACTTGATACTTTTGCATCCCTATCCCATAACAGTAACTGAGTAAAGCCCAGAGTGACTGACGTGGTTTAGGCCCAGCCAAGCACCACGCGGCTGCTGGCTCACACCCCCCGCCCCCCCCGGCGGGGTGGGGAGGAGACCGGACAAACAAAGGCAAAAGCCCCGTGGGTTGGGGTAAGGACAGTTTACTGGGACAGCAAGGGAGAGGGGAACAATCAACAACAGTGCTGATAACAGATATACACTATGAGTGATAACGGAAAACAATTTACCAATCTGATGACCGACGGGACGCCGAGCCCACCCCGGAGCCACGCTGAACCCGCCCCTGCCCGACCAGCCCCCTTTTCTGGTGAGCATGGCGGCACATGGTATGGAATAGCCCCCGGCCAGCCTGGCTCACCTGGCCTGGCCCCTTGGGACATTAACTCTGTCCCAGCCAGAGCCAGGACAGTGATAAAATGATTCGGTAGCTTTGAGGCCAAGTTCTTGCAATCACAAGTGCTGACGTGTGCAAGGTAGGAGTCAGGAGATCCGGCTCCCACCCATGTCCTCCTGGGCACAGGAAGCAGAGCCGTTCCTGGGAACAACTCCTCATTTTAAGAACTGGAATAGATCAGATCCTAATAACAACCATGTGGTTCACTCACATAATGTTTAGTTTTCTTTCTTAACTGAAAGAAAGTTGCTTTTTTTCATGGTAAAATGTTCATATAGTTCCTGAATTGTCGTTCCCCACATGTTCTGGAGCAGCTTTGCTGCAATCAGAGATTGCCCCAGGGGAGGAGCATGATAAACTCAGCCAGTGCAGGACATAGAAAACAACACGTTGATTTCTGTTTGGGTTTTTTTGCCTTACTTATTCTGGGCCATAGCAACCAGGTCCAAGAATTTCAAAAGCATGCCTGTAAAACCTGTTGCCAGGTAAATTAAATCAGCCACTCAGTGGCTGCTCTGTACAGGTACATTATGGCACTGAAGGGAGAACTATGCTAATTTGCTCTGTAGTTGTGTGAGGACTACTTTATATTCACTAGGGGATCCTTAACATTGTGTTATTTCAGCTTTCTGCACTTGAATATATATCTTAATATTGCCTTATAATTTTATTCCTACGCCCGAAAGTGTGCTAATTGGTATGCTGCTTGCCTTTTTGGTGACTATTTTGATTGAGAATCAGCAGTAGATGTCTATATTTACAGACCGAAAGGGAGTTATAACCCTCTTTGTTACTGTAAAATTTATTTTTACTTTTTTCTTTTTTTCTTTTCTCCCAGCAGCAGTAAGCTCTTGAAAATGGCCCTTGTTGCTCACCATCAAAGTAACACACTGCTTACACTGGGGTTATTCATCACAGGCTATTATTTAAAATATTATTTAGAAGGTGAGCCAGGTGGTTCTATTTCATGTAGGCGTTCAGATATTTCCCCCTCGTATGAGTAAATCCACAGTTTCAAGAAAACGCTCTGAATTGTTAATTTCTGGCGTGCCAGCGCCAGAGAGGCTTTAGCAGCCCGAGCCGAGCAAGCTGGGTGAGCAGCAGGAGAGGTTGCTCTCCTCCTTACTCTTGGATCAGAATCCATTCCTAAAGGAGAGGGGCTCTCCGGCAGCCCGGCACGTGTGTCCACGGAGAGCTCTCTCGAGCGTTTGACCTTCTTTCTTTCAAAAGTATGCTTACGGGCAAACGAAACAAGGGCCGTCTAGAACATTCGCAGATCCGGCGACACTGATTTCTTCTTCAAGCGGGTGTCAGCTCTGCGGGGGTTGATACCAGGGGTTGCTGCCGCTCCGGTGTTAGTACTGGATGCAGGGGTTATCGTGCCATATGCCGAAAGGCGAAAAGACTTATTTGGGCTCATTCGAGTCTATGAATGACAGTGGGCAATTTGTTCCCTTCTTGCAACTTTCCCCCATCTTTCTTAATGTGTGTGCTAATTACTAGTATATGCTGCAGTAAATATTACTTACACTTCTTCCTCTCTCCGGGCGATTTGTAACTCATAGAGGGTTGGGAACAGCTGGAAGGCAAGGCAGTGATCCTGAAATTTTCTGGAACTGAAGTAAATGATGTTTTTATGGTCACCTAAGTTTCCTGGGAGTATTTTGTGTTACATTAAGTGGTTGTTACGCACTGATGAGCATGCCTAATGAGCGTAGCCACTTCCCTCTGATAAATTATGGGAACAAATTTGAATGCTCATTAACATATACAAATTAACCCTGTGTGAACATTGTAAAGGGTTCTGCAGGGTTCAAAAGTGTCAGTGTGGCTTACCCTACTGTTTGGATCTGGGTTTGTCACTTGTCACAAGGAGATCAGTCTAAATGAAAATAAGTAAATTATTTCTTTCTAATAAGGGAAACTGTATTAATATAAAACTGATTTAACTGCTCATGCCCGTCGGCAGTTTCTCTCCTGTCAGGAATACCATTGAGAAGATACGGAGAGAAATAACTGCCCGAATCAGTATACTAGTGAGAGGAGAGAGGGGGGGGAGGGCCCTCTGTGCCAGCGGCAAACTGAACCAAGAAGAAGTGTCACCTTGCTTAATTTCAGAGGAGGCTGGGGTCCTTGGGAACGATGAGATGCTTGTGGCCTTTTCAAGGCCATCACCTGCGTTTGCTTCTTTGATATAATCCCATTTTTCTATAGCAACATGCACATTACACTACTGTAATATTTATTCTTGCCATAAGCTGAGGTATAGTCTCTTCTGGGCAAAGGAATATGTTTCTTCTAGGAAAATTCAGTAGGTAAGAGGTTTTTAATCATCATATGCAAAATAAGTCAAAAGGAGTAATTTCAAAAAGTAGCTTTTGATCCAGTATAGCTTTTTCCCAGTAGGTTTGATCAGATAACTGCTTGCATTAATTGGTACTCGGTGTAGGAAGAGATGCTAAATACTTCTGCCTGTTAATTCACCCAGATGTACAGAATAATCCAAAAAAGCACATGCAGTAACTGACAGCAATGAATTCTGAAACAGCTGAAAATCATGAATAATGCAGTAAGGTAAAAAAAAATAAATCGTGGCTGAGAGGTAGTTCACAGGTTGTTCTACTAGCACCTTCTTTAAATGTAAAGTATTATTCATAAATGTAACTTTTCCTGTGAGTTTCACTACATTAGATGGTAAACTATGAAGGTAAGCTTATAAAAGAAGAGTATCACATCTGAAACAAATATAAAAAACTGGGGGCTGGGAAGGAAGCTCTACTAAAATGACATGTCTGTAATTGAAAAACAAACATTATTTCTTTGCCGACTGTATGTATAACACAGACAGGTTTCCACAGATTGGGATGTAGATGTATTAAAAAAGATGCTCCTGCACAGACTACCTCGTTTGACACAAAACCAATTGAGGTCCGGGAGAAAGGGTCCCAATGATTTCAATGGACTCTCATGAGGCAATATTTTCACATTCCTTATCTTAAGCATGTAATTCAGTAATGTAGGTGATGCCAGTATTCCCTGACACTTAACTCAGCACATTATTCTCTCTTGTTTGGTTGTAGTTTTGGTAGTTACTATTTCTGCCTGCATACATTTCCTTTTTGCCTTTGTCATCTTCATGTAAGACTGCAAGAATAGTGGCACTGGCTGTTGCCAAATGTTCTCCAACAATGTCCAGAAGCAGAAAAATAAGAGTAGAAAATAAGAGCAGAAAATAAGAGTATTTCAAGTGTATTGTGCTACTTCCCCAGGGCAGTCTCTTAGCCTCTGGCAATTTACAGCTGAGACTGAGCTCGGAGGTGGTGGCCCTGTATTCAGTTGCACTCAACGGGTGTCTCCTCTGTAACTTACCCATCTGTACCAGGAATCCCTGCCACCCCCCATCAGAATGAGCTCCACAGTTTACTGTGAAAACTGTCCTTTTACTCTTATACTTTGACCTGGTTTATTGTCTTTTTGTCCCAGTCCACGTAGAGACCTTCCTTCTCCTGTAGTTGCTTAGTTTCCCTCAGAACTGTTGATGACCAAGGAGGCCAGGAGCCGGTTGAAAGCCTAGTGAGCTCTACTGGGGTGATTTCTGACTCTTTCAGGAATTTGTGAGGCAGGACTACCTCATGCCATGCCAAGAGTAGTCCATGTCTCCTCTTCCCTGATGCCCCAAAATTATCCATGCATCTCCTGTTCTGTTCTTTATTATTGTATGTAGGTAGTTTCACTAGAAAAGTGGTTTAGTTTTTTGGTTTCGGTGCCTTGACCTCCTACAGAATTGTTTTATTGTTTTGTTGTTTTGTTTTTTTAAATAGATGATACCTTTGCCACCCTTCAGTCTGGAGGGTCATCAGTGAGCTATGTTGGACTGCCACATAATACAACAGCCATTTCCCAGAACATAGTATTCACTGTATTAGACAAGGAGAAGAAGTGTCAGACTGCCATGTCCTGCCCGCTATAGGAGGAAGGTGAATATGTAGATCAACTTTAAAAAAAAAGAAAGCTAAGCACACAGAAAAGTGAACTGAGCACAGCAGCGTGTACCCAGGCGCCGTCACACAGCAGCATTCGTAAAGAGCAGCCCTCAGGAATGAGCTGCCTGGGGTTTGATTTTTGCATGCGCAGGCCGTGCTTAGAGTCCTTGTACTGTTTTCCGCAGCTATGCCTGCACTGCCGAATAAAAGACGCCCTGGTTGCAAACCCAGTCCAGGTGACAGGGACGGGGTTTACGTGTATGCTGTGGAGCAGCAGCCTCCCCCAGATCAGGGCTGTCTTGCAGACAGCTGTTTGGAGAAATCCAGGCCGGAGCCAGGGGCTCGGAGAACAATTAAGCTCTGTGGACAATCAGTAATCAAGCTTGCTCCTTGTCCTTGTTTTATTTCAGAGTATAGAGGCACTCAGTGTGATCCTTCTAACAAACAGGAACAGCTTGTAAAAGGGTCAGAGAAACAGAATGATTTCTGTATAAATAATCTGATCTAGGGAATGATGTAAATCACTAGCAAAGGCACTTTCATGCAGCGTGAAATCATTAGTGTTATGTAAGAGCTGAAAGCATTGGCGAAAGGCTGGTGCGCTTGTATCGGGACGTGGATCATGCTGACATTTAGCATCCTTTTACTCCTGGAGCTGGGGCCACTTGAGAAGCTCTATCTAAGTAAATTGTATTTTGGCTGTAATATTTTGATGTTAGCTGAGCTGAAAAGGGCTCTCCTGATGAGCTCCTTAATGAAAAAACAGGCGAATCTTAATTTTGGAAGGAATGACTGCACATATCTTTTTGACCTGACTCCACATCACTAGAGTTAGATCTGAAATGCGACCTAAGTAAAAATAAAACGAAGATGGGTGGGAGTGTTTCTGCTTAATCCACTGGTCTAAAAAGCAGATATTTTTTTGTGGCTGAGAGCTGTAACCATGAGCGGTGCAGAGGAAGGGGGGTGTGTGTGTGTGTGTGTGTGTGTGTGTGTGTGTGTGAGTGCCTTTCAGGCCAGCACTCCAGATGCTGAAATAAGCTGTAGTTAACGTTCACTGCTTTTCAGGCTGAGGTTTCTTTCCTCAGGTTTTTTTTTTTTTTTTTCCTGAAGGTTAATTAAAGGAGATGTTCTCATAATACAGTCCCTATTTCCCGACAGAAAATCTTCACTGTTCCTAGTCTAAATGGTAAGCATTAGCTACTTAATACCAGAAAATTTGCCCATAAAGTATAGCTTTCAAAAGCATAGTAGACACGCCTCGTTAACCAAATGTAGTATTTCACAGAGATATAAAAGCACATGATTGACACATAGCGTGCAGTTAAGGGAAATATTATCCTACGAAGCTTTCAGCAATGTGACACCAAATGCTGCGCTTCGCAAAGTTCAAGTAACAGAAATAATGGGCTTCATTAGAAGAATCCAGAGTACACTGATCCATCACCGATGAAAACCCAGCTCAACGCTGCTAGAACAAATGGTGGTTGTTTTGTTTCTTTCCTAGTACCAGAGCATTTCATCTTTTAGGCCTCGGAGTGTGGTCTCCACAACATAAAAGAAGGCATTAGCTTAAAAAAGCTGTGGTTCGACCCTGGACCTTGCCCTCCCTGACAACCGCCCTGAAGGACCTTTTTCCCACACGGCGCTGCTGGTGCGTGGTGGCACTCCTGCCCCGCGGGACGCAGCTCGCTGCCCTGGAGCAGAGGGGCTGGGTGAGGAACTGAGCTAGAGAAAGGTGCTGCCTACCCAACCAGAAATCAACACCCTTTTGGTAACGGTAGTCAATACTATTATTCATTAATTATTTAATTTCCTTAATTTCCTCAGCATTTCAGTAACTGTGCATGTTTTGGCTCTTCCATATGTTTTTTGGTTTTGTTTTTTGTTCTGTTTTTGTTTGTTTGTTTGTTTGTTTGTTTGTTTGTTTGTTTGAGATCCCTAAGTCAAAGAATCATAGAATCATTTAGATTGGAAAAGACCTTTAAGATCATCTGGGATGGCAAGGTTAGGTTAGTGGTTGGACTTGATGATCTTAAAGGTCTTTTCCAACCTAGATGATTCTATGATTCTATGATTCTATCATCGAGTCCAACCACTCCTGAGAGTGTCAAGGATTTTTTTTTTAATATACACTTACAATCCTTTCTGAACATACCTGAGTAAAAGCTGCGTAAATCAAAGGGAATGCAGACTGATAGGATATGTAGGACAGCATTTATCTCAACATAATTTTCAATCAATGGAACTACACTTTCATTTCAGGGAGACGGAGAAGCTGTTATTTTGGATAGCAACAAATTTAGGCAAATGGAAACTGCAAATGCTCTTCTGCAGATTCAGACATCTTTGAGAGACAGGCTAAGATTGTTTTCATGAATATTATTCCTTTCTAAATCAGTTGCAGTGGTTAGCTGCAAAGTATCTCTTGGGTACTTTGATTTCATTTGTTTCAGAACACAAATCAGGTATATTTAGCTAATCCTCTAAAATTCAGCTGTATTATCTTCTTTCATTAGCGTCTCTAAAATGCATTTTTACTGTTATATTTTAAAGAGGATTAATCTTTCCTAATATAAATCACAACAGTCTCTTTAGTTATGGTACATCTTAAGATTTACTCAGTTTAAACTGTTTAAATTTTGATTTATGTTGCCTAAATTGTTTTATTAGAGCTGTTGAGAAAGTAAGACCAACATCAGGATTATTTTACTACCTGATGTGTTGGCTACAGATCTTGCTGAAGACCTGGTTCTTTCTCGATTATTGTCCAACATCTCAACCAGTCCTTATCTTTTTCTTAAAAATTCAAGAAGAACTAGTGACGGATGTGAAATAATAGGAAATAATTAAGTTGTTATAAAAATTTATATGATAAAAACACCTAGTAGATAGACTTTCTGTATGTCACTGATACCTGGAAATGCTAGCGAGCCCTATTCTGCCTTCTAAGAACCTGAGCATGAGCTGTCACTCTGGTGTATCCGAAATCCTTAGATTTCTTTCCTCCATTCTGCTACAGACATTTAACTACTATTTTTTCTCGTCTGATTTGAAATACATGGAACACTCTCACCTCCAGAGAAGACTATTACGGTGACTCTGCAGAAGCTACTCTCTTTTGTAAAACGCAATTGGGGTTGATCTGTGAAACCCTGAGCAGAGGTGTCCTCTCTTTCCACGTGCCCTGTTTACTCTGAATCACAAGTTCCACTCAGAGCAAACTACGGACGCTCGACACAGAAAACAGCAAGGAGACCAGTAAGCTGGTGTTGCTTGGGGCAAAATGAGGACATGCATGTTTTTCTTTGGATAGAGATTTTAAAGTCATTGCAAGTGGCTTATGTATAATTCCTTGGATTTATTTAAAAAGTTGGTTTTAATAGGTGGGTGGGGTTATAGCAAGAATGAGGAATCTACTCACAGCTTTGTCCCTGGTTTTCTGGATGATCTCTTAATAGTCACGTGCCAGAACTTTCAGAAAGGGCCTGGAATTTCGGGGCGGGGGTTACTAGTTTAGGGTCCCATTCCTGTTTTTTTGTTGTTGTTGTTGTTTTTTTTAATTTATTTTATTTATTTTACTTTTTATTTATTTAGGAGGAACATTTTAAAACACTGCCTATTAAAGTGATTCCTTTGAAACAAGTTGAGCACATCTTAGCCCAGGCCTTTGGTACAAGAAGGTATTTTTAGAAATTCCCTTTTTTGTTGCTTACTTACCCATGTTATGCACACAGCAATGCTAATCATGTAAAGCTTTTGCATCTCCTTTAAGGACATTTAGCTCTGCTTCATCTGAAATTGCTATAAAGCTGTGAAAGCTAAAAATCAGGTGTTCCTGTTTTTTTGAGCCTACAGTCAAGCATTTGTGCATCAATTTGCATTTTGAACCCATGCGTGTTTCAAACTGGTTCACAGTGCACTGAGTGGAGGCAGATACAAGAGGTATCTTAAGGACAGCTTCTCAGTGTGCCAACTGGGTGCTCTTCCAGTGAGATTGCTCAGGAGTACCCATTTGACTACACACTGCTGGCAGGAGCAGGGGAAAGGAAGAGCATCACAAACCCTTCATCTCACATGCTAGTGTCGGCCAGTGCTGAGCATCCAAAGACATGAATACAAAGGAGAGAAAGGGGTATGTCATCATTACACTTGTGACTCTGCCAGCCTCACATTCCTACCGGCTCTCCGAGGGAAATGATTCACTTCTGAACACGCTAGCACAGCTGGGTCAGGGCAGTATAACAGTAATTCCGGAGGGCACGCCACTTCAATCTCAGCAAATGGAAAACTTCAGCTTCGTTGACCTCCTGGATGCATCCTGGTCTTTGTTGAAGAAACTTTGGTAGAAAGTTCAGTCAAACAGGCAGTGGCTATATTTCTATTCTAAGCTGCAACAGAGAAAAGGAAAGCACTTTGCCAAGATCTTCAAGTAGGATTATTTGTTGTAGCCTGCTCACCTACAAATTATACAAATTCCCTCCTTGTGAATAATTGCAGTCCAAAGAGGGGAGCTTCTGCATTTCACGATGTTAATTCCCAAATTCAGAGAGCCTGTAGGTGGAGGTGGGGATCAGCTGGTTTGGGTGGAAGAATTTAATCCGTAAGGCCTGTGAAGGCAGCCACACAACAACAAAGGTGGAAACCTAAGACTGGGATTTGAGGTTTGAAGTAAAATTTAGAAAGTACTGAGGAACGCAGGCTGTTTAGGGCCCTTGGGTGGATATGGCTGAAGAAGACAGAGGCACCTGAGGGCAAAAGCAAGGAGCGCAAGTGGCCTGACAGGTACATAGCGGTCCATGATGGGTGTTTTACACTTCCTTGTAGTGCCTCTTACTTCTTACCATGAGAGAGATGCTCTGGATCAGATTAACTGCCTGTCCGCAAGCCAGCTCTGGTGACTAGAGAAGCAAATCTGCCCAGGCTCTGAGACTTTCAAGCAGTCCCTTCAGTAGGACTGATTTTATGTTCTTCAGATTCCGGTTTAATGTGATTCATGTGTGAATATGTTCCTACGGGGATGTAAAATCAGACAAAAATGACTGAGTTCACTTGGTCTCTACCATAGAAGGCGGCACTTGAAAAGGCGTGAGGGAAAAGGAGCTATATTTACAGTATAACATCACATTGTTTTATAAAGTCATTAATTAGAACAATTGAGATATTTAACAATTTTTGAGAGGGTGGGTTTTTTTTATGTGACAAACAGAAAATGGAGATGAGGTGATGTGAGTTAATTGAATTAAAATGTATCTTACAAAAGGCAGTAACAACTTATTTAAGTGTTATTGTAGCTCTTGATATTTAAATATCTGATCCTTATTGGACAGATTTGATTAGCCTTTAAGCAAAACTGACTTTTGTTTTAATGAAAATTATAATAGTAAATGCTTATTTCACAATTTGCTTATGATATATAAACAGTATATTTTTATTTAATGTATAAAAATCTTAGATAATATTTAGAGAAGTATTAGGTAATTACCTCCCTTGTAAACAGTGGCCTGAATGGTGTCGTTCACTAATTCAATATTTAACATGGTTTGATATCAATTCTAATTTGAATGGAGTTTTTTGTCCCTTCTTCTCTTGCCTCCCAGACACATACTTTGTGGAAATTTAACATATAACCATGTATTTGCTATATATATGTCAATGAAGTCAAGGTCAAGCCAGCATGATTTAGAAATAAAAGCAGTTTGTGGTTATCTGTAGGAATATGTTTCACAGTCTTGATTCACCCTTTACTTGTCTCCCAATAAAGTTCTTGTATCTTTATCTTTGCAATGGATAATTTCACTGCATTTGAAAAGCAGACACATAGGTATATTCCTCATCATAAAATATTAGGACTGTTAGAAATATTTTAGATCCAAGTGTTGTAGGTGAGGATAGACATATTGCATCTGATCCTTTTTGGCCTAGAAAGTCAGCATAGAAATTAGAGGACAGAGATTATGCCCTTCTGGTGACCAAGTTAATTCTTGAATTCACTTCATGCAGCACTCCATGCTACATAGAGTTTGTTACAGACTCAGAATGTCACATTCAGGTAAGCAGAAGGGGTTGTACCAAGGGGACTTCTGACACAAGAGCAGAATGGCCACCCCTACTTTTGGGGGACAGAAAATGCTGGCTGCCTGCATTGTTGGCAATTCAACATTTGCAAACTGTCTCCTGGTCTGACCAGTAAGGATTACACATGTATCTTAAGACAAAGAGGACTTACATCCAGCTGAAAAATATCTTTGATTTCTTCTGTCCTTCCAGCATAAATGTGTTTATTCAAGTGCTGATTAAATTGGCTGTTGTCTAAATGAGAGCAAGAGAAGGAAGCCCACTAAGGGCAATGAAGCTGTCATCTCCTTTCCAAGTAGGAAGCTGTGTGCTGTTCACTGCACACTCTTAAATCCATGCCAATTCCTCACAGCTTCATTGAGATGTGGAAACCCACCAAGATCAACTCTTAATGCCTGCTTAACAAGTGAGGAGTCTGGAGCTTGATGTCATGTCCCATCATGTACCTGTTGTATATCCCTTGGAAAGTCTGAAGTCACTGTAATACATTCCCTGTCTTCCTGTTAACTCTTTTAGTTAGTTATCTCCCACAACCTGTCAGTCACGGCTAATGATGTAGTAGATGCCAGGGAAAATGGATGTCTGTCCTTGGAAGACCATCATTAATCCATCAAACCCACTGATGTACTTCTCCTCTCTATTCCGTGCTGAATCTATGTTACACCAGGCTCAGGAAATCTATTGTAGCTGGATAAACATGAAAATAGCTTTTCCCTAGATTTTTATAATTTCACTCAGAAATTTAAAAGCATAAATAAAACTGTCTTTTTTTTTTTTTTTTTGAGTTTGTGGAACAATTGCAAGTTTGAGGAAAAGGGGCAGGGGAAAAGGCGGGCTATGGATTGTTTTGTGTGTGTTTTAGTAGACAGCCCAGTGATCAGTGGCTTACATTACTCTGTAAGCAACCAAAATGGCCAAGGAGTAAACTCGAGGACGTCGTTGTTAGAACAGCTGTTATTTCCCAGTACCCTACTAGGTGTGAGTGAGAGGGGAGGCAGGTGTGTTCTGGTAGGATCCAGAGGAATTCTTTGTAATGAAGCTAAGTGTCACAGTAGGTTAAGTACAGTGAAATGACATGACACTGTCCCTTATTCTTAATAAACAATCATTAATAACTGACTAGTTAATTCAAATGCTGATGCCATATTATGGGAGCTATGTTGGTTCAAACTAGTTATCATAAGTAGCAACAATTCATTTCCCATTATTTTTGCTAGTTTACATGCAGTGCACACATTTATGTGATTCCAGGTCATTAAAAGTCAAACATTTAACAGGAGTGCCTTTACTGATTTTTTTAAGGCAGACTAAAATGGCTATTTCAGGTTTTTTTAAATTTAATTTTCTTTTTTTTTTCACTAGGAAAAATCACTGTTAGACCTTCTATTTATTCTTACAGATTAGAAAATGATACAAAGTTAAAATGAAGGTGGTAAGTGTTATGCTGCACTTATTAAAATCTGCTGGACTATGATGTAAACAGAAATAATGAAATGTCTGCTTTAGGCTTTTGCATCTTTTTTTTTTTCATCTTTTACAAGGAACTGCAATTGTCAGACATTATTTATTGCAATTTTTAGCAGTCTTTAGAGAGTTTATAGAGAACAGTGATGTTTCAGAAGTGCTGACTGAAAATAATACAGGGTTTCATTTGTCTACTAATTTGTATCTTTAGCTTTTCGAGTTCTTCTCCTTATAATTTGCACAGCATGGTAGATTTTGAGACTTCAATTACATCACCAATTCTAGTAACAGCTTTCTCTCCTTGACTGGACATGATGCTGGCAAAAGGGAAACATTTTATCTTTAGTGTGAAGAAAATAAAATTAGGCTTTTGCATCTTGAAATTAAATATACACAATGTATGTTTGCGATTGAGAAAAAGAAACATAGCTCAGACCATTGCAATATTCAGGCATTTGCCTATATTAAGCTTTAAATAGGCAAATATTTGTGTATTACATTAATGAAGGAGAAGGCATTCCCCTGGGTTATCAGTCTAGTCCCAACAATGGAAGTCACAGCATGGCAGTAAACACATGCATGAAACACCTTCAGCGAAAACAGCTTTTTTTACTCTCATGTCTACCAACCTTTCCTCTTTTTTTTTTTCCCCTTTTTAAATATTGCTGCTGTATTTCTAGCGAGCCCATGAAAGGAATTAATAGAAATTTTTCAAAGAAAGTGGCATAACCCTACCTTTACCCTGGAAATTCAGTGTAAATCCAAACTACTTATCCCAAGAATAAAAGCGAGGTATTGTTATTTAGTTTAATTCATTCCTTTTCTGCTGGATGGTGGAAATTGAAGATCTGGTTGGGTGCAACATCACCACCCCTTTGCACTGAGGTGAGCCATTGATCTGGCATTTTATGAATGCCAAGCAGGCCCCCTTAACACCCTTATTGGCCAACATATTAACATGCATCTTTGTGTTGTCCAGTGACAGCGCAAAAAATAAATAGGATGTGGCTGCCAACAGCAGTCAGACATGGGCTGTCTTCATCATATAAGCTGTAGGCTCCTTGCTCTGGGAATGGTGGTTGTCCCAAAGGTGGATGTTTGCACTAGAGGTAACTGTGGCAAAAATCCGAGGCTGTGATGAGAATTGACTGTGCAGGCACCTGTCACAAGCCGTTGTTGAATGGCAGGAGGACGTCAGACTCTAAGGCGCACACACTGAAAGCTCAGCATCAGGTTAGATTTAAGACAGGACAATTGCAACCAGCTCTCTTGCAGCAAGTTCTTGCATACACAGCATTTATGTTTGGCTAAGGGTAAAAGTTACACTCAGTATTTAGGGAATACAGGTGAAAATTCAAGCTGTCATGAGTATTTTTGGCAAGAACAGACTAAGATGGGGACTTTCCATCTACGTGTACACAAAAGAATGTGTATGGAAATGATGAATCTAGCAGGAGCAATTTGTGCCTCTGAACTAAGATTTGAACAGTGTAAAAAGGCAGTGGAATCACCTCAGGCGTATATTTACCAATGATGGCTTTGCTTACCTTTTTTTTTTTATAATTTGGAAAGCCCCAAATTAGTTGTACTTTACTTCGTTGTTTACACGAGACAGCCACTTCTTGCAGTCAAGTCAGAATAATCTGAAAATAGTCTTGAAGGCAGAGCACGCCATACCAGTGTTCAGCAAATGCTGCCACTTCTTTTTGCCATCTTAATGCCAAGATTGAACTTCACTCATCCCATGAGATTAGTTTTATTCTCTTTGCTTGGTTAGAGCCAGTATTGCTTTACTATGCTTTTAGGGAATAAAACAATCGCAACTTCCAGAGACTGACATTCTGGCAGCTGTTGGCAATGCCCAGCAAAGTCGCTGGTGTTCCTGGAAAGCCGTGCGTAATGCTGTGCATTGCAGAGTGCCATCTACTGGGACCTTCTCCTCCCGATTATGTGAGCGCCCCACAGGAAAGAAACAATCTCATGGAGATTCTTAATTCTCATATTTCTAAAAATGTTTACAACAAGTCTGTCAGACGCAATTGCTCCTATGTAGTGCACTATTTTTTTTTTCCATCTCTTCTTTAGACCTTTTGACCTATGTGTCCTGCAGGAAATGTTATAATCAACTCCCTAATATGCATGACAAATCTATTATTAAATAGGTAATTATCAAATTACAAATTATAAAATGATCATATTATGTTCTATTAGTGGTTTCTAATGGAAGTAAAAGCTACAACATAAAGCCAATGTCATACTCATACATACTGAGTATGACAATTAAAACCATAATCATTCAGCAACTGTTACCATTCACAGTTTGCAGTTCCATCGTGATGACCCCTACACATCTATGCAACAGTCTGGCTTGAGTTTTCCCTTTTCTGTACCAAATATGCCACTAGAATATTCCATACACCCCCTGACATTTTGCAGAGCAGTTTCTGCTGCCAGTTCAACTGTGGTTTTAACAAAGCATTCAATATTTTATGGAATATGGAAGACCTCTTTGTCCTATGATGTTTCAATTCAGAGTATGCACTTGCTTTGCAACAGAGTAATCATCTACTTTGTCCTATACCTGGAACTGAGCACACCCTCAGCAGGCTTGCAGAGGTCACCAAGCCGGGTAGTGCAGTTGATATTCGTGAGGGAATGGATGCCATCCAGAGAGACTTTTGACAGGCTTGAGACGTGGGCCTCTGTGAACCTTATGAGGTTCAGCAAGGCCAAATCCAAGGTCTTGCACATGGGTCAGGGCAATGACCAGTATCAATACAAACTGGGGGATGAATGGATTAAGAGCAGCTCTGAGGAGAAGGATTTGGGGGTACTGGTGGATGAAAGACTGGATATGATCCAGCAATGAGTGCTTGCAGCCCAGAAAGCCAACCATATGCACGTGGGTCAGCACAACTACAGACTGGGTGAAGAATGGATTGAAAGCAGCCCTGAAGAGAAGGACTTGAGGGCGTTGGTGGACGAGAAGCTCAACATGAGCTGGCAGTGTGAGCTTGCAGCCCAGAAAGCCAACCGTGTCCTGGGCTGCATCAAAAGCAGCGTGACCAGCAGCTTGAGGGAGGTGATTCTGCCCCTCTGCTCACCCTCCAGGTGAGACCCCACCTGGAGTACTGCGTCCAGCTCTGGGGGCCTCACTACAAGACAGACATGGAGCTGTTGGAGAGAGTCCAGAGGAGGGCCACAAAGATGACCAGAGGGCTGGAGCACCTCTCCTGTAAGGACAGGCTGAGAGAGTTGGGGTTGTTCAGCCTGGAGAAGAGAAAACTCTGGGGAGATCTTATAGCAGCCTTCCAGTACCCGGAGGGGGCTTATAAGAAACACTGAGAGAGATTTTTTAACAGGGCCTGTGGTGACAGGACAAGGGGAAATGCTTTTAAGCTATCCTAGAGTGGATATAAGGAAGACATTTTTTATGATGAGAGTGGTGAGGCACTGGAACAGGTTGCCCAGAGAAACTGTAGATCACAGAATCATCTAGGTTGGAAAAGACCTTTAAGATCATCAAGTCCAACCGCTAACCTAATCTTGCCATCCCACCACTAAACCATGTCCTAGATGCCCCATGCTGGACATGTTCAAGGCCAGGCTGGATGGGGCTTAGAGCAAACTGATCTAGTGAATGATGTGCCTACCCATGGCAGGGGGGTTGGGATAGATGATCTTTAAAGGTCCTTCCCAACCAATCTATGTTTCTATGAGTCTATACTTTTCACATCTATTTGTACCTATTACTAAGGAGTATGTATCATTTTGGTATCAAGGTAGCAGAATCAAAAGCATTCTGGGACAGTTGTACATCAATAAAAAACATCTTAAAGATATAAGCACCTTCTATTTCCATAAAGTTTTAATGTTAGTGTGGTAAGGAACACAGCTAAAGACTTAAAAGTTTAAAGGATACATGAGGTGACCATGCCAACATTATAAAGGAATGCATTACTACTGATATTAAAAAAACCCATTGATTATGCTAAAAGAAAAAATATTTTTTCAAAACTTGGAAAGTCTTTCTCAGCTATGTGTTACTCTGATTGCATGCCAACAACACGATTAAGATTTATTCTTCCAGATTTAATGAGGTGGAATAAGTTTCTTTTACTGTGTAGATGGCCTGAAATACTTTTAAGTTCAATGAACTTTGAATATTTCATGCTGTTGCATAAGACCACGGCAACCTGTTACACATATGCTTCATATGTCAGCTTGACGTGGCTTACAAGAGCCATACACAAACCCTGTATTTTGACATTGACAGTTCAGTCCTTGATCCTGAAAGTGCATCATGTAGCCATGTAGCACAGCACAGGGAGACGCTTGTGCGACTGTGCTAGCAGTGCTTCTGGGGTGATCATAAAGAGTAAGTCACCGAGAGAGTGAATTAATGACATAAGAACAAAGGTTATGGTTGAACCTGAGATCTAAAAGTAATGTAGGTTGCATCTAAAAAAGTGTACCCAGAAAATAATTGCTTCAGTTCAATGCATTTTCACAACAGATACTTCTTGGGTTTTCATTAAGTATGTACGATTCTTTACATTACAAAGATCTTTTCCATCCTTGAGGATACTTAGCATAGTTTGATCTGAGACAAGCAGAGCAGATTATGGTGGTCTACAGTCTTGCGGTAAAATGAACAAAGACAAGTTGCGAGCTGCTATTACTTGCTCTCCCTGAGGAGAGACTGGCTTATTGGGAAATGTGCTTCAATTGGGAGAAAGCATAAAAATACAAGCATGGAATAAATTTATAGGTTACTCATATTTGGGTTCTTTGTAGAGCTCTGCTAACAACTTGCAATAGCAGCCACCCTGCACACGTAAAGCCTTTAGTGTTTGGGATGAACTTGTCTGAAAAGGCTTCATTTTCTTCCTTTCAGAGAGTGTAAATAGCACTGAACAACTCTTTCTTGTCTCTAAAGATGTTTGTAGTTGAAGGTTTACAAAATTCCATGAAGCCTGAGGTTTTTTTGTTGTTGAACTTGTGGAACCACTAGGTTACATGTGCAAAGGGAGAGCCAGCAGTTTCCCAGTGCTGGGCAGAAATGAAGACAGCTCTACGAGTGACCCTGCAGAGGCAGCCGTGTGCTTGTGGTGGTGAACTTGGAGAGTTGGAGGTTTCCACCTGCATTCAGTATTGCCTGCTGTGCTAAAGTCTTACGTGTGTCTTATTAATCTGTTAGCCCCAGGATGGCACAGTTGACCAGACATGACTTCACTCACCGATAGTTTTGGGGAGGATTAGAGCAGTGCCATTTGATTTGAGGCCTTTCTGCAGAAGTCCTCAGGGCTGGCATGCTGCACCTGCCCTATCTGGCCATTCAGAGGTCCTGTCAAGCACATCCGCACCCTACGCTTGAAGTGTCCACCCACGTGCTTTTTATGAACAGGGGTCTCAATGGGCCCTTTCTACAC
The DNA here is from genome assembly GCA_013400195.1 of Aramus guarauna. Classification (NCBI taxonomy): domain Eukaryota; kingdom Metazoa; phylum Chordata; class Aves; order Gruiformes; family Aramidae; genus Aramus; species Aramus guarauna. The sequence goes on along the minus strand of VXBL01007056.1, from coordinate 789,501 downwards.
CTCCCTTTTAAGCAAGACAGGAAGCAGTGGGAGGATCTGTGCTCCAGCACACTGCAGCTATAGCCCCCTTCTATTTTGGAAGAAAGCATTAAAAAAAAAAGAAAGGTAGTGATCAATTATCTGTTGGCAGGTCTTTGTGAGGGTTTGGGGGGCGAGCAGTATTCTGAGCACAAGTGTGCTTGGGCAACCACATTACTTTGGCCTAAATTTGTCCCTGTGGTTTCAGTCAGAATTGATATTGTTCACTTTGAAATTGCTGCATGCTGCTGCTGATGTGCACAGCTGAGCAGCTGCTCCCTCTCAAGACAAAGCAGGCTGCACTTCAGGACATGTTGAAGTGATTTCTGATTGTAAAGCATTTTGGGGTCCTTCAGACTAAAAGGCATTTTTACCACTTCTGCAGCTACTGGTGTAAAAGGAACAGACAAAAAGGTCCCTCAAGCTGGTACAGATGAAACTTGACTTGAAATAGAACTTCAGTAGTTCTGGAAAGTTTCTATTCTTCGTTTTAATCTGTAGACTGTAATGGCCAGGGTTTATACATAATTTTCTTTAGGGCATGCTCCTATTGTAATTAGTGACAAAACCTGACTTTAATTAATGAGTAGGATAAGGCTTTAGGGATGGCCATGCAGCAAAACTTCTCAGCTTAATGAATTGATTTCCATTGAATTGGCTATAAATATAATATCATTAATAATGAATTGGTTCATTGTAAGGATACCAGTAGACACCAGAAATGAGCAGATGTTACTTTTTTGCCTCAGAGGCAAGTATGAAGGGTTGTTTCCCCAGTAAGTTCTTTAAGGATATTGGCAGAATTTCTAACGAGCAATGTAGCAGTGTCTTGGACAGAGATAAGGAGCGAGTGATTTATAGCCCTGATGCCTCCGGGTCCTCTTAAAGCAAAGGTCCTGCAAATGGCGTGCCTGGTCACTCGTCCCACAGAGAAAACAGCTGAAGGATCCTAAAATATTCTTGCAGGCACCATCTCTTTAATCTTCCTGAAAATTACCCCTGCATAGATAAGGGATAGGTAAATGATGAAAAGGTCATCAAAAGCAGCAGCAATATTAAAAAAGCCCAATGACCAAAAATTATTGTTTGATGAGGAGGCTTCAGCTGGCCTCATATATTTTCAAGCAGATATTTTCAACACTCCCATTGCCCTGTGGACTCCACTGGGCCACACTGGGAAAGGGATTTCTAAAATGCTACGCTACCACTGGTGGCATTCCTTTAGGGAACTGAACATCCATAATGCAATGCCTGTTCTTTAAAGGCTGTGATTTTTCATTCCTTATTTTTCTGATTTTATAGACTAGGTTCTTTCTAATTATATTCAAAAGTCTGAAAAAGCTGTCTCCATTTGTGTCCAGACTTCTAATTAAGAACAGAAGAGACCCCAAAACAATTGGATGGGAAAAATCAAAATTACCATTTTGATTCTCATAAAGATTCTGTGAGCAGAAGCCAAACCCTATTTATCATGGGTTCTCTTCCAAAAGAGCTATGTTTGAAAAGCTCAAACCTTGGGAAGTTTGGAGGACTGGAGCTTCCCATTCCTAACATGAAGATGACAGAAACTTTGTTTTACTTTTGCTTAGCTCAAGGAACGCTCCAGTTACAGATGAGGAAAGATTCATGCAAGTCACTCTTATGAACCTTGTGTTCTGGATTAGCTGCAAACTAAAGTTACTTTACATAAGTGCCGACATAGAGGTGTTTGCATATAAACTTTTTTACAGGAATCAGCAGCTAGTGCTGTGGTATCACATCGTAATACACCCACTGCCACGGCAGACCAGTAATGCTCTGTTGATTTCTTTCTTGATTAGAAGTCTCAAAACAAATGCATATCCATATCCCTGCTAACAAAATCCACACTTTCAAGCCCCAATACTTGTTTCTTATGTGGAAAAGACAGATTCTCTGAACTGCAGAAAAAATCACCACGCCAGTGAATTCCAGTGGATACAGTGACTAACACTGATGAAAATCAGGCCACTCTCATTCAGGTATTTGAAAAAATAACCTAATTATCTGATATCTAAGCACGCTTGTTCCAAAATGCTGGTCGTTGAAATGTGTCTTTTTGTAGGCATTTTAGAGGAAAAAAAAAAAAGTGGTATTGATTTTTAAAACATGGCTTCCAATTGAACCTATCTAAGCTGAGCCAGCAGTTCTGCCCCAGAAAGAGAACACACAAAGATATAGCATGGGTAAAAAAAATGCTTTCAAATGTGGAAGTCAAGTTAAATTCTCTGGGTTCCAGTCGCTATTAGCAACTGAGAAGAATAAGGAAGAAAAATAGGTTCATTTTCATGCATTTATTTAGACTTAGGAAAGAAAAAAAGGACATCCATCCAAGGCTCTACATTTCTACTATCATTAACTACACAATAAATACATTCTCACAACATTAAATAATCACTTCAACAGGAGCTACGCCAAGCAGCCAGCTACCTACGGAGAGTCCTGGGGGACAGATGAAGAAGTAAAATAAGTACCTGTGAATACTCTGGAAAACAGTAAATCTCCACTTTCCAGTAGCATAGTGCTCCAGCTTCTAGCCAACATGAAGGCCAAAATGCTCAGCCAATCTTACAAACTCATTATGATACAAGATTGAGTATTTCCTGTCCTGATTATTGTTTAAACGTTATTTTGTTACGTTGTTAAAGTGGCCGCTGTTAAATTTTTGGGTAGCAAAGAGAACATTCTGCTTTGGAAGGAGAAGGAGAGCCTGGCTGATCCTTGCTAACAGAACCCAAGCGCAGGCGAGGGGCGTGCGGACTCACTTAGTAGGTTGCTGTGGACGTAAGCCAGCGTGCAGAAGCAAAGATCTTTAGTAGAGGTCTGCTTAAAGACACAAGAAGAGGATGTGTGCAAGTAATGGGCTGCACTTTTTGCATATGTGGGTAGATTTTTAGGTATTTTACGGCATGCTGAATGTATTCATAATACCATATATAATAATGCAAATGAAATATTTACCTTACCCAAACATGCTAATGGCCCAAGGGTACAATATCACATTTCTAGAACTAATCACTGCTGAATGCTGCAGTAGGAAGATACAAATGCCATGCAGAGTCAGCTACGCAACACCACACTGTTGGGGAAAACTACCTGACCACAGAGGGTGATCACTAAATGTCCAAAACACCACGACTGATGATGTTCTGTGCAGCTACAAAATATGTCTTTGCATTCTCCAGTTGTTTTGCTACTGATTTGGGCACACTGGGATATGTAGTGTCAGGGAAAGGCACCCTCAGACTTCTGTGCAGCAAAACCACAAACGTAAAGATTTGCTTTTTCTTTTTGGTCACAGTATTTTGAAGTCGAAGATATTTTTAAATAAACCTCTTAGTTTGGAAAGGAAATAGAGGCAGCTATGAAATAATTATTACAGCTATAGTAAGGATGTTGAGCCTTATGAAGGAATTCTTCAAAGGCTCTATATTAACAAAAGAAAAAATAAATTTCTATATTTTTCTCTGCTTTTGTAAGTTTTATGAGAAACTGATAGGGTTTCATTATGGGAAGCAGTTTTTGGATGTTAATTCTCTGCTCATCTGTCTCCCCAAGCCCCTCAGACATTAATTAAACTTTTATAGCCATTCAAACTAACATCTAAACATTCCAACTCAGAGCGGCTTAAGTACAGCCTCAGGCTATATCTGGCCCAAATCCACCAGAATGGCTCTATGCATAATCCTCTGTTCCAGCTATTGACTGTTCTTGACCTCTTTTACTTTTACTTTTATCATCGATTATCTTAAGGGAGCTTATTCTGCCCTGGTCCAGTTTTGTCCATTGGCATAATAGGTTATTATTTGTTGTGTTCCCCATGTTCCTGTGGCCAGCCAGTGTTCTTCCCAGTAACACTTTCAGAGACTTGAAATATCTCGACAGCTTGACTTTATCAAAGTTACACAACGGGTGACGGTAGCTATCTGAGCTTGCATTTCCAGATGGCACGGGATCAATAGATGGGATGTGACTCACAGCTAACTAGATATTTGGCCTTTGAAGCGCGATGTTGCAACTCCTTAGTGAGTGTTCCAAGCCTTATTGTTTTGAAGGGAACTGCATGCTGATATTTGGTGCGGGAGGGATGCAAACCATCAGAGCTGAAGAATATTTGGGCTGAGGTTTGCTGTTTGAGTCTAAAGTTTATCACTGTCTCCCACTACATTTTATACTTCCAGCATCTAAATGCACTATGACTTATGCAGATGTCTCAGCTCCCATTAGCGTCAGTGGAGTTTTAGAGAGTGATTCAGCAGCTTCTGGGAAAGACAAACAGTTATTCAGATAGCACTGACCACAAGAACTACATCTCCACCGCATATATCCGGACCTTAGGCAAGCAACACATACCTGGGGACACCTATTTTGTAGACAGGTAAGATTGCCAGCTCTGTTGTACACAGATGTAAAAATCTAGCTACACACAGCAGTTGCATGAAAAATACTCTTTAATGGAGAATCAAGAAAATATTTTGCAGCACATGGAGGATCCCTCAACTATTTGGGTAATGTTTTCTAGACATATGGTTAGCCCTCATTTTTTGCCAGTTGAACATTATGGAATTCTTCAGATTTAGTAACTCATTCACAAAAATATATAGCAACAAAATAATATTGCTTTCTGGGACAAAGCCCAGTTTTATTAGTAAGTAATTCAGGTTTGTGATAGAAAGCATACCACTTCATTTGAAAAGAAGATTCCACCTCTGGCCACCAGCGGATTCCAACAGGAACAGTCAGAGGGCTGTGATGCCCTTGGGAGTCATTAGTCTGAGAGCATTTTGGACTTTAGTGAGTATTAACAAAAGGATTTTTTCATGCACCTTGCTTTATTTCTGTCTAATTTTCTAAATCTTGTTTTTGTGTGTGGCAGAAATGTCCCTTGTTTAGATGTTCCTCTGTAATTAAAAAAAAAAAAAAATCTGTTTTCCTTACTTGTCAAAGTGTTTCTTCAAGTGTAAAGGAACAGATGAGAGTATCCGTGATGCTAGGTTTCTGCGGAGGACATAAGCTCTCAGCAATATTTAGCAGTTAGTGTTGGCAGTGGGACTTCAGGCAGCTGTACTACAGGGTCTGGCATCCCCGAACGGCAGGATGAGGCCGGGCTGGTGAGTGAGAAGCCACAGGACCAACAAGTCCCTGTGCCTGAAGGTTCTCCTGCCTTAACGTCCACGGGAGGACAAGTAAGATCTCACCCAGCATTTCAACAATTATGTTTAAAGAAATATTAAGGCTTGTAGTGTTAAATCAAATTGAGCAAAGTCTTAGGTGTTCGGCAGTTATGGAGAATTAAGAATACTGACTGAAAATCTGAAACCTGAATTCAAATGACTTAGTTTGTCCCAGCCATTTTAAATCAGTTAAAACTCCAATGAGCAGTTAACAAATACTCGGTACTCCATACTACAGGAGTGAAACTTTGTTCTAGTTAACAGTAGTACTTATGATTTCTCTTCTGTTGTGTAACTGTGCAATCATTACACTTCATTAATCACACTCAATAAAGAGGTAGTGCTATTTACTAGTACTGGCTGGGAAATGTTAACAGCTCCACTCTTCAGAGATTATTCCTATCCCCGAAAGCACTATTACCCTTTTTACTCCAGGCTCTTACCAAAGCAGGAAACTTCAGGTTTAATGTTTTGTAGTTACATTACCAATTACTAGATGTGTCAAGCAAACTCTCCAGTATTTTTTAGTACCCAATATTGCAAACTGTTTATACATAAAGCTAATAGTTATGATTATGTTTATTGCTCATTCCTCATTCAGCAAAACTTACAGAAATGAGGAGAGAATGACTTTGTGTGGAACCTACTGGCCAAGAGCTACAGGCAGCTCTATTTAAAAAGCTTGTTACCGAATCCTATTTTCTAATCAAGAACAGGACGTTAAATTTGCACAGCAAATGTACTGAAGCATAAAGAACTGATTATTTAGATCAGTCTTCTGTTTAGAAGGGGTGGGAAGTCAAATGGTGTATATCTACAAAATGCAATTTTTATGAGGGTTGAGCATTAATCTTGGATCCTGCCACTAGAAAGCTGCTAGATAAGTCTGGCAGTTGCCAAAGCAAATTAATTAAGGAAGACAATGATAATATTTTACTTGTTTCTGGTAAAATAGCATGAAGTTATAAAGGGAATGCTGAAAGAATTTCCCCTCCCCCCCTAATCTTCATTCATTTTTGTGAAGATTAATGATGAAAGATCTAACAGAGCCTCATTAAGTGCCAAAAGAAATGGCATATATGTTAACATCCCTCTAGGAGCTGTGGCTGCGACTCCAGGAAATTAATTTATAATTCATTCTAATATGGTTAAGACTTCTTAGTGTTTCTTCCTGGATGTTACAAGACAGGCTCTAAATATCAGAACCTGAAGAAACTATACAATAAATAAGATCAAGCTGTTCCTTGCACCAAAGAACTAGCATAGAAGCTTGGTTTTTTTCTCTGCTTTCTTCTGTCATCTTCATCTTGCTTAAAATACACAGTAAGAGCTCTGCCAATTGGGATGTAAAATGCCTTCTTGATTGTAGCATATAATTAAAACTTCCCTTTCTGCTTTTTTTTTTCCACATCAGTTTATAAAGAATCTACTTGAATTTGAGGCAAAAAAAGACATCTGGCTTCATGGCTTTGTGTGGGCTGAAGCTAGTTATATTCCTTTTTTAATATATATTTGTACTAAGTCAAGCCTAAAATAATGAACACTCCTTACCCACTAGAATATATTCCTTCATGCTGAGAGGTGAAATAAATTCTGCCATGATCACTGAAAACACGCCAGAACCATTATTGCACATTGCGCTATTTTGGCCCTTTATCAGAAAGATTATAGTCCTACACAAACAGCAACTCTTAGAGAGGAAAACAGGCAGCTAGTCCAAATCCTCTTCTTCCAGGTCCTGCTTGTGGCTTCAATTAAAAAAAGCCCCACTAGATTAATACTACTGCTACTACTACTCTGACATGTTGTATGAGGGTGTCAGTGTGTAATAACACCCTGCCTATTTTTCTAAAGCATGTCAGAACTACAGGTTTTAAAGCGCTGAAAACATTTTTTGCTGGGTCAACATCTTCATCACAGACGTGCCTTTATACGTTGTCCTTGCTAAGAGTCATGAGGGCACTTTACAATGAGGCTCATTAAAAATTATCAATATTTCAAAACTGTTAAAAGGAGAAGCAAACATTTTTTTTTTACATAGTTTGAAATGCTGGAAGAGACTGGGCAGTATTAAAACAGTGGTGGAAAGTTTAAAAATCAAATGGTATAATTAGGAAAAAAGCACGAGTACTTAATGTCTTAAGCTCATAAGGAGGGCCGACAAAGCAGCTATCTGATTCTGGGGGCAAAATAAATCTGTAAAAGGTGGAGGGTGAGAGCTGATGGGGTAAGCGGGCAGCTAGCTGTCCCCGCAGCACAGCATCGACCCTCCCCTGCCATCACCCTACACCGGGAACGGAGCAGCTCCTTGTGCTCCGCGGTCGTGCAGCGCGTGGGGTATTTCAGAGGGATCTGGTTTATTCTAAATCCACTTCCCAAAGGAAAATAAAGAGAAATGAAAAGGTCTTATGGTCTGTTTCAAAGATGGTTGTGCTTTAAGGCTGGCAAGCCTTGGTGAGCATCGGTCTGGACTGGGTGAATTTTATTGCTTGGCAAAAGCTTGATGTTCTGCCAAGCGATAAACTGGATCTTTCAACAACCTTTCTAAACTGTTGGGATTGGGATTACAATCTCTCAGTGAGCCCTCCGGATTTTCAAGGCTGGCTCCTCCACCTCGACCGTGCTGTACCCACCTCGTCTGCTGCCTCCGTGGCACGGCAGGAGCTAATCCCGTGCAGGAGGGGTTGGGGTTGAGGCATGTGAGGGATTCACTCGCAACTACTTTGCAGCTGTGAGAATAGGCTTTGGGCTGCTTTTGAAAGAGAAAGAGAAGAGAGGTCTGTTGGGCAGCATCTTGTGCAGCTCTTGAAGAGGGAGGAACACATCAAAGCCTGAATGAACTCTGAAAAGGGCCAGGATGGGGCCCGTTTGATGCTCCAGCGCACAGCGGCTGGCAGTGGTCCTCAAGAGACCGTACAGTCCAGAGTGAGCCCAGGAGCATCCCCGACACCCCTCCGGTGCCGCAGCTGTAGCAGGGGACAGATTTAGGAGCCGACTGTAATGAACCCATGCACACCCCAGTAGCTCCCTGTGCCCTGGGGAAAATCACTTTTTTTAGAGAAAGGGTAACATTTCTGTTCCTTTACCAACCTTTTACTCTTACGTAGGGATGTCGGTAACAGCAGCATTACTGATGGCTAAATAAGCACATGTAAACCAGCTGAATTAATACTCTCTTAAACTGGAACACTTGCAACAGCTACATGGTGTTGCCAGGCAGCTGCAGGGTCCCGGGCCATCCAAGGACATCGATCTCTAAAGAGCAAAGTGGTTTCACTTCTACCCTGTGATTCCAAAATACATTTTGTTCGCTGGCAGTGCTACACGGCAACCCAGCTACAGCAGGAGCTTTGCCCCCTCAGTGGCACAGCTCCTCCAGCCCGGCAACACACAGAGCTCCAGCCACATCACAACCCCAGCCCCACGGGAACAGGCATCCTTTATTGTCACAAAATGAAACTATGGCTAAAAGAAAAATTAGTTTGTCATGTGGAGAGGCGAGGAATAAAAGATGAAGAGAGAAAGAAAAAAAAAGATTACTTTCTTCCCAAGCAGTAAGGTAAAACAAATGACAGCAGATGCATCTCCCTGGAGCAGCGCCACTCAGAAGTGATTGCAGCTAGACTTCACCGTTGGGGCATGCCGTGCCATGCCATGCTGTGCCATGCTGTGCCATGCCGTGTCATGCCGTGCCATGTCGTGCCGTGCCGTGCTGTGCTACGCCATGCCATGCTGTGCCACGCCATGCCATGGTTGTGACATGCCATGCCATGCCGTGCCATGCCATGTCATGTTGTGCTGTGCCATGTAGTGCCATGCTGTGCCAAGCTATGCCATGCCGTGCCATGCCATGCCGTGCCATGCCGTGCTATGCCATGCCATGCCATGCCATGCCGTGCCATGCCGTGCCATGCCGTGCCATGCCGTGCCATGCTGTGCCATGCCGTTCCAATCCCGTGTCAGCCAAACGGCGAGCAGGCTGCAGCACATGTTTCTGGGCCACGTGGCCAGATTTCCCTTGCACAGGGAGGGGACAGGCCTTGAACGCGCTTAGGACTTTCCGAGATACGGAGTCAGGAAATGGCCAGAGCATTTTGTAGGCATAGCACGAAAATCTTCCCGGCTGGCAGTACAGATATAGCAAATTAACCCAAATGAACTACATATACACAGTTTAAAAATATCTGGGACTGAGGTAACAACAACCACACCAGCCTTTGTTTCAGTCTGTGCGAGGACAAGGGCAATATAAGCTATACTGAATGATCGTAATTTTAAGCATCTCCTGAATTTTTTAAAACTCCTCTGTCTCCTGTCATGAAGGACATGTTAAGTGGAGCGTTTTTCTGATCTCTTTATAGATTGCCATGTACAGTAAACCTTTAAATAACTGAGTGTCTCAAGCACATGGAATCACTAGATGTTGCAGGGGGTCAGGCCTATACCAAACGTATTCCTCCATCAGGTGTGTGTGGGAGCCAGTAGAGAAAAGCTATTACACTTTCAAAAAAGATGTGAAGTGACAGCTTTTTGCATGCCCATTATCCAACAGGTCTCTCCTGCGGTGAGACCGACAGACTGCGTGCGGCAGGGAGGAGAACGAGCAGGGAAAGCCCGCGAGAGCCTTTTTTCCAGTTCCACTCTACGTGAACATGCCTGGCTTTCCTCTGCAAACAAGGGACGGTTTCCTTTTAATCTATCACCGTGTTTTCAAAGGGTTTCTTTTCTACTTGAAATGTGACTGCGAAAAAATGTCAAGTTTTGCTGAACAAATTCACTCCCTGTATGGATCCAGTCACATCTGCTAACCACAGTGATGAAGCATTAGCTAGTTCTCAGCTGAAATGTTCTGGCCTTTGTCCAAATGTATTTTGGTTTTCAGCCTAAATCCAATAATGTTCAGTTCTAGTGTCTAGTTTTTAAATAAGAAGACAATTCCCCCCACCACCGCCCTTTTTTTTTTTTAACGAAAGCAAACGCTTTTGGCCCTCCATTTTTGGTTCAGTAACAAATATGATTTTTTGTCAGAAGGTGGTTTCTGTAGAAAATATTACCAAGCTTATCACGTACCCGCTCCATTTACAGCCAGCGAAGCAGTGCAAGCTATTAAAGCTATTAAAAGGAAATTTTTTTTGGCTGTTGTGAATTTTGGCGTTAGTTACTACTGCATGTAAGTAGTCTTTAGCTGAATAGCGTGAGGGATGGGAAGAAGTGTTAGAGGCTGAGAAGGAGACTTGGCACATGTCACAAGGAAATGCTCTGATAGGGGATTGGCATCTTGGCCACCAGGATGATCTTGTGAGGAGGCAGCATTTGTATCGCAGAAGCTGTTGAATGGCTTGCTACTTATCTAGCAGAAATTAAGGCCTAGAAGGAATGGGAAAAGTGATGTGTAACAGCTAGCGCCTGTTTATTGCCTACCTGTCTGGCTGCCTGTCTTCTAGGGTGTTACTGCCAATAATCAGTTGTCTCTGCAGGTTCATCCCATCTTGGGTAGCAAGGTTTTCCTGTGGGAATGATAAGGAGCATTGAATGTTTCCCATAAAATTCACAATTTCTACCCTGTCATTTCAATATGCCTAAGAAGATTTTTGTCATCAACTCTGATGAGCATAAGTTGGAGTGTTAGCACTTCCCTTGGACACAGACACATCTCCTCCTAATCGCCACACTACTTGAGGAACGTGAGGCAAACAGGAGAGTTCCTCACACGACAACAGATCTTGGCACTGATGCTTAGAAGATTTATATCTCTTCACAAGACCTCTTAACAGCCTGCACATTTGAAGAAGAGGAACAGAGGAGATAGCATCTTTTGTAGAGAAAGAAATATTGTCCTTCTCTGTGGAAGAATGATCTCATGAACAAGAGCCAACATAGTATGTTCTGCTTCCAGTCCATATCTTATCAGCTTGGCAGGTTGCAGATTGCCCGCAGACATCCTGTCTGGACATGCCAGGGAACACGGTAATCATCTCATTCCATTCAAGCATGCAGCATCCTGAAGTATGTGGCTCTGACCGTGCTGGAGGTCAGGCTTAGGGGCTTGCTGGCTGAACAACAGCAGGTAAGCTGAACAGCCCTGTGACTGCTACATATGCACAGTATGGATGCATCCATTATTGTAAATTAGGAGATCCTGTATTCTCACACTGAATCCTGGGAGGGCTAGCAAGTATATCTCCTACTTATGGAATGAAGGGAAGTAAATTTCAGATACAGTGACACCAAAAATAGAGAGAGGATACCAGCATGAATTAATAAGGTTAATAAGAAATAAGGAATACAGAAAAACAAAGTGCTGGCTTGCAAAGGAGAGAGAACTGTGGTTAGGCAAAGAAGATAGGTAGGGTATGTACAAGTTAATTTAGAGATAAGCTATATTGGACCCTAATTCCCTGCTGCAGCCTTTCTGCAACACATAACAGTTCAAGGAGGAGGAGAATTCAGAGACTCTTGTTCAGCTGCTGCCATGACAAGGGCTTATGGCATTAGCACCCTGTCTCAGGGAGAAACTTGGATCATGACAGTGCAGGGGCGATACAGGGTGTGATTTTGGGTACACTTCCTTTCTGAATCCTCTTTGGAAAGCTAAGAGAAGCTAGATTGGAATATCTGAAAAAAAAATGTTTCTAATACAGTTTAACAATTTGAAGTTTTAAGATCACCAATGATGTGGACATAAAGTTTTATAAGCAACTCTGACAGTTTTTTAAGCAATTCTGTTTCATTGGAATAATACACTAGTAATTTATATAGTTTGCTCTAGCAAATAAGGCTCAAGAAAGGATTCCACAGAATGACTTGTAAAATTGTCATTATGAAACTTGAGAACATTTTCATTCTTCCATCTAACATTTATTTTGCACCATAAAAGTAGCTTATGTTCCTGTGATGTGTTTTGCATACTAGAGACATCATATTGCACGTGGATACTTTCTTAAAAATATGAATGTAGCTCCAACTTCTGAAGTATTCTCAGCTCTGGGATTCAAGCTTCTGCCAATTTTCTAGCCATCTAGCAGTTTTGGATGGTTGTCTTTACAACCAAATGGGACCACAGATTCGTCATTGGCATCAGGAGGAGCATGGTCAGTCAGACGTTGGATTAATGTAGAAGAGAATGCTCATTTGTAAACTGATGCAGATTGACTTTTATTTGACTTTGGATCAGACCTCTGTGGAAAAATATATTCAGCAAATGAAAGAAATTCAACATTATAGTAAAGTCATTTGCTCACCAGCTGTTAAAAAATAAATAGCTATACAAATGATGTGCCATAAACTAAGACTAGTGTTATGCATAAGAATGTGTTTCTTTCTTTGACGATTGCTCTTTGTTTTGTGATAAGGTGGTGAATGTGCACACCCTTAATAAGAAATTATCACTGTAAATGATGTAATGATGTAATGACATTCATTAATTGTGCTTTTGCGTGACACTAGTGCCACCCAAAATGCTTTCAGGTCTTCAGTAAAGGGTAACTGTCATTCTTCTTCCTGTAGCACTTTTGCCAACTAGAGCAACAGTCATGTAGCTGTATGCAGCACTCCCACCGCCTCCCAGGGAAATGAAGAAGTTTATCACTGAGGCAGTATTCACAGTCCACCCAAAGCACACATAACCTAATGGAAAATGTGAAATAAACTGAATGACATGTCAGTGAAAAGCTGCATCATCTTATCTTGATATGGAGAATTTTAAGTAAGATAAAAATAATAGTGCTGATCACTTACTGGGTGTCTTTTGATGAAATTCCTTGAAAGAAATATTTATATATTTTACCTTTGTGAGACATGGCAGGTGAGCACATGTTTCCATTTTGTGGAGAAACAAACTGAATCACACCGAAGTTGGGAGTTACCCTGCTATGTACTGAGGCACTTGCGCAGAGGTGTGACTGGAAGGCAAGACTCCCTTTGCTCTGGTTCAGTAAGCACTAGTCTTCTTCATCTCACCCAGTTTCCAGTAAGAAGTTGCTCAGTGAAGTGACTTACAGAGCCTTCTGTTTGAATTATTTGACAGTCAACTTTGATATTTAAGGTGTGATAGGTAACTCTTCATGATTTTTATTCCTATGCAAAATACAAAGTAGCACAGCTGAAAAAGAGAAATTTTTAAAATAAAAGCATCCCACTTCACAATATTCAAGCACATATTGATTTTTTTTCCTTAAATCATTGACTGCAAAAACTTTTCTATGTCAAGAGCTGGAGGAAGATAGAAGAGGAGGCATTCATCACTGCGCTTTACATACAGACCTACATTTCAGCGAGGCCCTTGATAAATGCCACTTGATTGCACTTTCTGCCTACCTTACTATACGAGCTAGGAGAAATGCAGCGTAATAAATTAAACAGGAAGATGAACAGCTTAGTGAATGGGAAGCATCCATATGAGAAGCTTTGTCATGCTGAATAGAAATATTAAGTGGAATCCCATAGACTGTTGGTCAGTGCTTGTACCTCTGAGGCACGCAACAGATATGAGCGATCCCAGGGAAGGCATGAACTGTGAACTGCTTCATCCTGCAAACAGCGTAGAAACGAGAAAATGAATGAGCTTCAGGTGAAATGTGAAGGGATTTCAATCAGATGTATAACTGGTTCAACATAAGACTACTGTCATTTTACTCTGACAGATTGGAAGCAATAAAAAATTACTAGAGCAATATAAAAGGAGTTCGAACAGAAAGCAGAGCACTGTATGAAAAACCTGGCAATAGAGTACATAGCAATTTCCACTTGAGAAAAAAAGAAACTCAGATTTCTTCTCTCTCCCGTTCAAAGCACTAGTTATTTGGGAAGCCAAAACGGAGAATCTTGGCTTCACAGGCTTTCGAGCTGATGCCAGGCTGTAATGATCTATGCTTACTGTATGTACACACAGCATTAAGAGAAGGCAATGTTATTCAAATGAGCTTGTGGTTTACTAGATGAATTTAATTATTTCTGGTTTGTTTTTACCCCTAGGGGCTAGTTTTTGATGGAAGAAATTCAATATTAGTACTTAGGTGACTTGCAGTATACAAGCAACACTGCTGAGAGTGTACCAAAAGTGATGTACAATTATAGCTCAGTGAAGTCAGTAAGGACAATGAGGTTACATGTGTTGTTCACAACCTTCAGTGGAGAAAACTAGGTTGCACATAAACTGAGTATATTGGGGGAAAAAGGAGATGCTGAGATCAAGCACAGGTACAATTTTGAGTGGACACCTACAGCCTCAGAGTATTTTTTCCCACAATAATTCACAATAATTTCTCACAAGAGTAAAGAGGAGAAGGTCACAATCTCAGCAAAGTCTGTAGTTCCAAACTTCTCACATCTAAGGTGCCCACAGCCCGCTGTTTCAGAGGGAATGATTTGTGGAAGGAACCACTGCGAAAGTTTTGTAAAGGACACTTCTTTCCTGCATCCCACATTAAAGCTCCTCAAATTGCTAATTGCTTTTGAAAATCAGCCCTATCAGCAGAAAGCAGAGGGAGATACTTTCTGGTTTAACAGTGATAGGCAGTGATTCAAAGGTAAGTCCTTGTACAGTCATGAATCCCAGGTTAAAAAAAGCTAAAACATTTTCTTGTTTAGCAGAAGAAAAAGCAGTATTTATATAGATGAGGTCTGGCAAGTGAGCTCTACTTAGGCTAAAGAGCATTGAGGTCAGTGCTCACGTAGATTTACAATAGTACATCTCTACTGGTACATGCAGTCATTGGTAATTAAAAAAAGATTACGTTTCAGCTGCTGCTTTGCCTGAATAGCTTCCCAGGCAAGCGCAGGAATGAGAAGGAGGTGTGCAGCAGAGGGCTTTTAGTGCTGGTGGGAGATGGCCTAGGGTGCACTTGTGTGGTTACCTAAAATAGTAACCAACCCAACTGAGCTAATATGAAAATGCTCAACTGAAGGGTTAGAGCATTAGGGAGGAGAAACGTGCAAAAAAGGTGCCCTCCTTCCTCCACAGAAGGTGCTGCCACGTGCAGCTGCGTGAGAGAGAACGCTGACGCTGCCTCTCAGTTGCTGTGGGATGGGAAAGGGATGGAGATAAAGTGAGAAATGCATCTCTTATCTTCTGCCATGTTTTGTTATAATGGAGCACCTTAACTTTCGGAGGACTCTTCGTGACCAAAAAGCCCTGTGGAAGAAGCAACACTGGCCAGTGAAGACCAGCTTGTGGCCAGTACGTGTCCCCTGTGCCACCAGGTCACTGGGCAGCTGCGTGACCTGATGAATGAGTGCTTGTTGCTCCCTCAGTCACCTTGTAGATGGTTCTGGGAATGGTTATGGACCCCACCACCTATACTTAGGATCAATTCCCTCGTGAAAATGGGTAGCATTTTCTGACTTTGCCTCTATACTAAAAAAAAAAAAATAATAATAAAAAAAATAAGCATAATAAGCAAAACTGGCATTAAAATAAAAGACATGAGAAATTAGTCACTCCATTAAAAGGCAGATACAGAGAAGTTAAAAAATTGTCTAAGATGTATTTGGCTGCTGCTGACTTCTGCCTGAATTTGAAGTATTTTCTGGTTAGTAGATTGACCTGTCAAACTGACTGCAAAAATACTCTACACAGCATCTCCATAACAAATCTGTCCTGAAATTTGCCTTCCCTGGAGTTGAGACTGACTTGTGAGTGAAGTTTCTCCTTCACCTTACTCAGTTTTTCATTGGAAGTGAATTGGCCTATGGGACTTTTCACAAACCCTTATAAGTAATTTAATTAGTGCATTTGTTCAACTCATCACTGACTTTCCTTGTGTTCATCTTTGATATGGTTTCCCTTATGTTACTTAATGATGTTTTTGGAATCTCCCATCCAGCTAGGAGGACATCACTTGTCTGGATATCTTAGCTGCTAAAAACTCCATCGTATTTACAAAATAGAAATATGCCTTTTCCTGGCAGACAGATGGACAGTGCTGAGTTACATCACTCTGAATATGCATAAGTTTAAGAACATAATTTTTTAATGCCATATAACTTTCACAATAATCATTAATCTGACGTCTGAATGAGAATAATGAATATGGCTCATTGGAAGTCCTTGATAGAAATTTGGTATAATCATAAATAAATAAGTTCAGGGTATTTCTATGTCTGGATCAGGTGATCTTTAATTATAGCTTGTTGGGTTACTGGAACACCAAAGTATGATTGCTATGTATATCACCTTTAGCCCAATCACTGTTGGTAAGAAGTGTTTGGAGTTTGATCGAGTTGTTCATTAGTCATGAGGAATGTTGCTCATCACTGCTGATGTAACATGTCCGCGCTCAGGCTCCGTGCACAGCAGTCAACAAGATGTGAGCCTGTGCGATGGTCCTGCAGCACACGGGAACTGGACATTCACCTCCTCGGTGACATGGCTCCGGATACACATTTCAGGTGCCACAGCAGCTCAGTCACTGGAAGGAGCTAGTAGCCACTGACAGTGGCTGGCCCCAGCTTTATTTTGAATAGACCTGCATTGTCAGTCATTGGAAAACCATCTGTGAGCTGCTTAACCTTGATCATAATCTGTTTCTCCCGGTTGCTGAGGCACCTTTGTGCCAAAATGTGCTGGGGTGGATATAAATCTTCCGGTGGGATGTGTCTTCTTGGGTCACAGTCCCCACTCACTTACAGTAGGGTATCAGTTTCTGTTTGTTCAAGGCTGTAAGGAATGTGTCTAAGTTAATTATTACTTGGGATTTCTGTACATCTAAGTCTCTAAAACAGAAAAAAACATTGTTATACACTTCAGGCAGCACCAAGGCTTCTCTCATTTTCCTTTACACAGTGCAGACTGATTCTGCCATTCATATTCACAATGAGTTGTATCTAATTCTGCGCATGGGATTATGTCATAGGATCTTATTTGGCAGGTGCAAGGTTGGAAAAATACAACTTAAATTTTTCTCCTTATTTTACATTTCCCCGTAGCTAAGGAACGTGTATAGCAATAACACTTGTTGCAACTCTGTAGTGCACCTGAAAATCAGTTTGTTTGCTTGTTTAACTGATCTATTTACTGTCTTTAAAATGATAAATAGTAGCATATGAAGAATTTCCATAAGGATGTCAAATGCTTTATATAGCTTTGTTGATATAACATGAGTGCAGAAAAAAATACTTGATTTAATGCAAACATCAATAAATACAAGTGAAACATAAGCTGAATGTTAAACAGACACACTGCAATTCCAAACGAATCACAGACACAAGATTAGCTCCATCACTGCTCTCCTCCAGCTCTGCCCACTCTTTGCAGTGAGCCTGGGATGTGCCCACAACTCTGGCACTGCCAGTTTGCCTGCAGTTACTCATCCCTGTCTTTTCCACATCTCAGTTCCTTTCAGTAACGGCCAGGGCTGGAGATGAGCTTGGAAGAAGAGGAGTAGCCCACGTGGCAAATGAGAAACACTGTTTGAAAAGTTTTGATGGGTTGTAAATATGATAAGCAGTGGGAAGAGGACTCTTGCTGGACACAGTCAACATCATGGTCTACCTGAAATATCAGATTATGCTCAAACTCAGTGTGTGGGTCTTAATGTGTTGGGGCTTGGGGGGAGGGAGGATGTTGGGCTTTGTAAAAAAAACCTTTTTATTGTCCTATTTGCCAGTGCATGTTTTTCACATAATTGATATGTGAAAGGTTTTCTTCAAAAAAATTCTTTCCAAACCTCTGAAAGGCCAGATTCAGTCACGCTGGCAAGCATAATTTTATGGAGTGCTGCATCAGGACAGCAAGTTTTGGTACTGGCAGCTTGGTAGACCAGTGTAACACCAAAAAACAGTTTACATCTTGCTTTCATGCAATTTTAATATAGAGCCTCAGGGGAGGCTCTGAGACACAGACCTCACTTGAAGTATAAAGTTCAGATTTCCTCCTTCAGGTCCAGCTCTTCTTTATTGTAGGCAAAGTACTGCAGCCCACAGGACCACACATTGGATGGCTCAGACAGATAGAAAATGGTAAACACACCACTTCGGGGTCCACCTGATTCAGTGCAGATATCTCACTCCCAGCTTGTCACTGTGAGTTCCTTTTGCAGTCACAGAGAGAAATGGACACTTTTAGGCATTATTCATCTTATCTGTAAAGCAGCCGGCTGAATTAGGTCAGATGAATCACATCCTAGAAGCTGCTGTGGAAGCAAGCGATGGGTGACTAGCACAGACAGACAACTGCACCATAGACGTCTGACGTTAGCTGAGTCCTACTTACGAGGTTGTTGCCAAGATCAAGTGAAGCTATAGATCAAGATCATGTCTCGATTAGCTATTGTGTAGAAAAATTTACCCCTTTCTTACCCTTATATAGAGTTCTTAATATTTCTATTTTTTACCAAGCTGAATTTGCCTATCATGCCACTTAGTAATTGTCCTATGGTATTGTAACCATACATGACCTACTGATTTCTGAAACAGAAACTGTTACATATTGAAATGCCATCAGACCTGAGTTACTGACAAGACTTGCAAAGTTCTCATTTTTTAATAATTCCTATAAAGCAGTAGTTAATCATCTTTCCAGCAGCAAAGACAAATTGGCAACTTAACAACAATATTCTATCTATATTTAGTAAGCGTGCCTTCAGCTTTACAAAATGGTATTGACACCTTATCCTTAGAAACCATGTTGCAGCCAGTGGAGTGAAACTGATGTAGAGTAAAATTAAGTGCTTGGCTCCACTGTAACATAACCAGCCATAGGAACTGGGATGGAGCTTCACCTCACCTCAGTAGAGATGGCTATCACTGCTCTTATGATGGGATTCACTGGAGCCAAACATATCGCTATGAAATCAAGGTGCATTACATCCCATAGGTGCCTTATTCTGTTCTTTAATGATTTAGGAGCCTTGGGTGAGGGTGTTAAATGCCTGTACTTGGTAAGATGGGTCCCAATCTTCCAGTTTAAATGGAAAAATGTTGGTCACAACAGTCAGGGCGGAATTTGTTTTGGTTTGAGGTCTAGGAACACCGCTATTGTGGGTTTAGTTGATTTTTGTCCTTTTTTTGGTTTGTTTTTTTGTTGGGTTTTTTTGTTTGAAATAGCATGGCATCTTTTCCAAGGTTAATGTTATAGACATGTTCATCCCAACAAAGTCAATCGTATTAAAAACAAATCCTGTACTGGAATTACCAGTTACATAACCTATGAAACCCTTTATTAAGGACCAGTTGTTGTAACTTCTAGTGTTCATAAATCATCGTTGCTCTACTGGTTTCAATGCGAGTGCATCAACTCATGCCAGATAAGCATCTGGCCTCAAATGTTTAGTACATGCTTCCCAAGATGCTATTAAGAGTGTAGTGAGAGGAAAGGATTATGTTAAATGCTGGTTTATTTCTGTATTCGTTCATTCACAAGAGATGCACTGAGAAAAGCAAATAGATTAACATATACCCCCTTTTGTTTTTTTTCCCTCCCTAGTTCTTTCAGTGTTCCTCTTGCTGGGATTTTAGAAAAGGAAAGTCCAAAATGAGGAAATTGCTCATGTTCAAGGTTGGCTTCTGGGAGCTATCTCATTTTGTATAATGTTATTTCTAAAAGGATCTACTGAATTCCTTCAGAGTAATGAGTTTGAACTCAGTGTCTAATGGTACACAAATAACTTCAGCAGCATGCCTTACATAGTATGGAGGAATAGCAAGGCTGCTATACAGAATGGTAGAGAATCTGAAACATGAGTAAGGAAAAGATCCAGTTAAAACATATGCAATGGGGAGAAAACATGAGAGTGTAAGTGATCAGATTATCTAGCTTAATTGCACATGTGAGGAAACCATATGGGGGTAACTACCTTCATCATCGCTCTAACTACTCCACAAATATTGCCTGATGAATCTTTTAGATATGTAAGCTTTTACCCTTATGTTGGAGATATGGAAACTAACACAGCCTAAATAGCTCCTCTAAAGCCTGTCGAATGAGTGGGAAATCTCCAAAAAAAGCACTCGCTGAGTTTGAGATGAAAACTTGTATTTTCAAAAGTGCCTGCTGATTACAGAAGCCAAATTAGTGATAGCTTGTACCTGAACTTTAGACAAAATGATCGTCTGTAGCTAACCCTTCAGGACGATGCTCACTTTGAAAATAACAAACAGCCCTACATGTCTCAGGCTAAATAGTGAATATCAGTAGCTATGTTTGAAGAGTTGTCTCTTCAAGGTCTGTTAGCAATTTGTCCATTGCCAGAAATCAAATTAGTTTCAGTGCTAGGATCTGAATTCAGGAATGATGCCCAACCCCATATTTATATCATACTGCACTTGGAGTTTTTCACTACCCTGGAGGTTTCTTTACTCTTAGATCATGCATTCACACCAACTTTGTGAAAACAACAATTAGGCTTGTGATAGGTCTGCCTAGCCTGAGTCAAAGCTTACCTTAGGAAAAAATCCTTGTCTGCTCTTTGCACAAGTGGAGATGTTCGCCTCTCCTGTGATCCCAAGACAAAGGCCAATACATAAATTCGCAAATAGGCCAGAGCATCCTGTTGGCATGTAACAAGCCCTGCAGACTCTGGCTTTTCAACAAGGCTGGTGCTGGGTTGTGCTCAGCCTCTCTCCTGAAAGTTAAGACTCTGGGCTCTCCATTGACACTTTTCAATGGCAAGATTCAGAAGGGTCTCCTTTTCTCCACTGTGTAAAAATATGAGTTGGGCAATACAATCAAAACCCATCATGTTGTCAGCTTTGCATCTGCAACGAGGCTCTGCAGCTCTGGCGTAGATTTTCCAGGTGTCCCCTCCACCCGTTGCAGCCACTTCCTCCCCTTCTCTCTTCTGATGTCTTGGTCTTCTTGGGGCCTGCAATGAAACGCCCTAGGCCTTGGTTATTAGAGTTTTGTTGAGAAGACCTTTGCTAATCATTACCTTCAGCAATGCACTGAAAATGATTGTACTGTTACTTTTGAACACCTTGTCAGATTCAGAGGACTGGTTTGTACTGTTCATCCTGTGATACTTAGTTGACAAAGAGTCTTTCTCTTACTGCCTTTTTTTTTTAAGTAAAAGAAAATTTTATTTCATTACAAACTGAAAAGTCATATTCTATTATATGAATACTAATCCCAGCAGAGGCAAGGAAAATGAAGCACAACTCTGCCTGTCCCTCCTTACACCAGAAGACACCAACACATCATTAAGCTGAAATCACAAGTCACACTTGCTGTTTTTTACAACAGGCTGCATAAAAATACTTTTTTATATTTGTTAAGGTTAATTTCAAGGCTTGTTTCAAGGTGAAGCTGCACAACAGTTTTAAAAACTGTCGTTAAATCATTACAGCCCAGACCATGGGACTGCAATTTTCACATTGATCCTCTCCTGTCAGCGGCATCGACATGGACTGGCATGTGGGAGTGTCACTGCAGCAGAACCCCCCGTGTCCCCGGCTGCTGGCCAGTGTCTCTGGTAGCTCTTCACCATCAGCAACGTTAGTGGTTTAGCAGCCGATCTGACATGGAGAGCTGAACCGAGTGAAGCCAAGCAAGACGTGCAGAGGAGGGCTGTACACATGTATGTGCGTATGTAAAGGGTAGAGCAAGAGAAGAGGCACAGATTTGCTGACCAAGACTGCTGAGTCCCAGGAGCAGTTCTCTTTGCCAACTGCTTCCATCAACTTTAAATACAATGGACGTTTACGATAATCCATTGGGAATCTTTACCGTGATTCAGTGAGTAAGCTGGTACATCTGTACTTCATATTTTAAGTTAATGGGAATATAAATATTTAAATATATGCATACGTTGCAAGGGCAATATGGTTTTAAATACTCACACTTCTGCACCCTTAATGATAAGACATGTTTTGAAATGACTTAGTTAAACATTGGACATAGTTTGACCTTTGAATTAAACTAATCTAAGTAGCATTTCAACAAACGTTAACATGGACATCTTAGACAATTTATTGAAAATGACATAGACTTGCAGTGAACTTCAGAAACTGAAGAAAGGAATCAGGTACTTTACTTCTCCAAAGAATGCTGACCCTCTGAGAAGTTTTAAGAATCCTTAGATGGTTTAGCAAGTATGTACTTATTTCATAAGTGGAAAATGCATTTGAAAGATCCTGAGTCATTAAGCTAATTTGCCATTACACTGTGTGGTATGTTTGTCTTTAAAGAATGAACTTGTATCTTAGACAATTTTTTCAAGATTTCACTGTATTCTGTGTATGTTGGGTCACAGAACAGGAAATATTTGTTTAAAGTGTGTTTCACTGCATTTATATGCCAAAAGAGGCTGTCCAAAACTTAGGCGGGCTGGGAGTCGGTATGACTGGATTCTACTTCCAGTTCCACCACAGACATCTATTCAGCCAAATACACAGTAGGTAATTTTTTTTGAGCCTCTGTTTTTTCAGCTCTAAAATGGGTATAAAACTATAACTTACTGAATAGCATAATGGGAGGAAACTTTAAATTTGCATAATCCAGATCTTCAAGAACTGCAAAGCTTTGAACTTGGCTGGTTCCTTTCTACTTGAATAACAGTGTCTTTCCCTGTGGAACTGGACTGCAGCTGAAACAATCTTTTTTGGTCTTTCAGTATTGGTTTTTTTGTGTGAGTTATTACATTTTTTGCCTCTAATCTTCCATAAATGAGACAAAATAAGATAAGCTCAAAGATATCTGTACATTTTCATTAACCATGTGATCATAAGTTTTGTGTATCTTTTCCTTCCGCATTGTTTCCTTTTCATTACCCTTTGCCATCTTCATTTATTAAGGTGAACTTTAAATCCATGCTAGAAATCCTTTTGAATAGGAACCTGGTCTTTGCAGGTCTCCAATGAAAAGGCTACTGTATTCTGGAGCGCATTAAAACAAATGCCAGAATTCTGGATAGTTTCTTTATCAACCTAGAGTCTATCTTCCCTCCTCTCCTTGCACTCAAAGTCAGATGGGCCACTGCTGTGGGATCAGCTTGCCCCCTCATTCTGGATGCTTCAGGTGAATAGGGGAACCGGGCAGACTGAGAAAAGGGAGAACAGAAACAGAGTCACAAAAAGGATAGCAAATACAGAATCATATTCATAAATATTTCCCTTTTCCCTCCTTCCCCTCTCCAAAGACAAGAAAACAAAACCTGAGCCTGGAATAGACAATGCAGCTGGAATCCCAATTGGCACATTCCCAGGAGCAGCGGAGGGACGGCCGCTTCAGCTCCGTGCTTACAGGGGACCTGCTTGGTGTAACACCCTTGTCCTTGGCCTCCCAGCACCGCCTTATACTTTGCCTTTGAGGCCCGTTGAGCTGCTATGTAATGCAAGGCAACCACTGCCCGTTTAACGGGGCATAGCAACTGAACCCCTGCAGGAAGATTTTGCAAATAAATTGATGAAAAGATAGGACAATCTTACTATATGCTCCTTCACTTCAGTGGGGCTGAAATGTGTTTACAAATTCGTATTTTTTCAGTGAGGGTTAAGGGCACCCTAACCCCAAAGACTGTGTACCGTTATTAAAGTTCATATGCACCAGAGCTATGTTCAGCAGGCTTAGAACTGCTCATTAATTTTTATTTTATTTATTTTTTTTAAAAGTGTAATTCTCTGAGCACATTACATCAGAACAAAAGATGCTTGGAATGAGTGGGCAGTGCCTGTGCAGGCTCTACAATAGAGCCAAGAGTAAGAGGGAGAGCTCTCCATTATGCACGTTCCCCTTAAAACATGAAGAAAGCTGGCAAGTTCTGCAGAAGCATAAGTAATACCGATAAGGAATTTGGAAGCTTAAAAAGAAAGGATATATTCAGACACAGTCATTACAGTCTCAGTTCTTTGGCTATCTGGATGAGGAGTGCCAGGGATAAAAAAGGGATACAGAGTGAATTAAAATGAGGACTCTTGTATAGTCATCAAGCTTCTGTTTTATCTGTTGCAGAACCAGAATTCAGTCATTAGAGAGGTAGGCTGAGCTTTTTCCAGAGAACCCAGCTATTCCCCTGGAAGTCAGTAATATAGCTCCCTAACTGCTTGTGAAAAACCTACCCACAAAGCTTGACTAGGTGTGTGCTCCTTGATATAAATGGCTGAGTCTTCATCTCTGTGAAAGCCATTTATCTCTACAAACAACTGTGCTTCATTGCATTCAGAGTGGAGACTAGCAAAAAAACCCCACCCCAAACCCCAAAGAAACCAGTGTATCCTATCATCTTCCTCACAACAGCTGAGCCGTGAGGACCATGCCTGTACGTTGGGGTGTTTTTCTGATTCTGTTTCTGACACGCTCTTCTCTGAATGCCCATCAAGCTTACTACGAAGTAAGCTTGCAGGAGCTTAAACAGAGGAGTCAGCTTTTTGGAAAACAGCGTTTGTGGTTTCTGTGATTTGGCAGCAATAAACATCTCCCCTATGCAGCCGCACAGTGCTGTCTCCAGAGCACCACTCTGACTCATGAAGCATCATAAGAACAGGCGTCCCTCCATGGACATGCTTGGACGATGACAATCTCTGGCAGTGACGGCCTGAGCTGAATATGCTTGAGGAGCCAGTTAGTATCAAAGTGTGACAGAAAAGGCTCATAATGTCAAAGGACTTCAAAATCAGTGATTTGTACTGCTCATTTTTAAACTTCCAAATTACAGAAAGGCAGGCATTTCCTAATCAGAATTTCTTTGAGAGACTTAACTAGGTAATGGAAAAGCAGGCTGTAGTCCTACCTTTTCCAATAAAGAAGGAAAAAAAAATTCACTAGCAGTCATAGTGCTTCATCAAACTTAACAGTCTCGTGTTTAACTTCGTATAGACAGTGTGAGCAGCGAATTATGCTTTTATTAACTCTACAGTCAGAATCTCTTCCTACACAAAGGGTTTCCCTGGACCAAGACCACTCCTAAGAGATCCAAAGATGTGTTTGCATTAGCACTTTAGCTCAGACTGTGAGTGTACTTGGGAAGCAAACATCCTGTCCCATTTACTGTACTGGCATTCTCAGTGTGAAGTGGTCTTGGAGCACACAAACTGGATGCTCCTCTGATGAAATCAGGAGATGGGGTCCAGCAAGGCTATACCTGCTATACACCAACCACTGGGCGTTCTGTGTAGGGCCCAAACAAGAGGTAGTCTGAAGTAAAATCCTTAAAATGTCTACAGAGTGGCCCTCAGCTCCTCTGTGCCCACTGTTTCGCTCTATAGATCCACTCCAGTTACGCTGTGCTACTTGCTAATGCAGAGATGACCCAGACTTCTAAAGGCGACAGTCAAAATCAGGCTGGCATTGAGCCAGATCGGCTATTAGCTTGCCAGCCTTTGCAGTAGTTTGCATTGAGATTATGGAGAGGTGCCGAGCAGGAAATCTATGACTGCGGAGTGGGTGGTGTTTAAACCAGTTTTTAGCTTTAGGTTAGACGAGGGTTTCCAAAAGAGTGGTCTTAGTGACTTTTTTTGCTGCTAGATAAGATGTGTTGTTCTCTCTTTTTATTTTTTTTTTCATATTGTGCTCATCATCGAGTGGAAGGTTGTGTCAGGCTAGAGCAAGTTCTAGACAATGCCAGCAAAAAACAGCAGAAAAACCAGTCACAAGCCATTCACATTGAAACAAAGGCGAAGTAGAGCAAGTATTACAAACATTCTGTCAGAGAAATCATCTGGGTGATGTAACTGGATCTGTGACCTTCCTTAACTCACTGGAGATCTTTTCTGCTCAATAGGGCCCTGAAATAGCTGACTTCTGGCTAGATTTAAATAAGCCACTTGTAAATAATTTTGTCATGTGTACTGGGAAGGAAAAAAATCTGGCTGCAATTGATTTTGTTCCTGTACTTTCACAGCATTTTGCCACAAGCCCTCAGTATTGACAGTCTTCCCAGACCTACAATAAAGTCACAGTGGCTGCCCTAAATGGCTCATATCTGCTGTTTTCTCTTTTCCTGCATGTTTATGTTGAATAAACATCAAATCTATTCCTCTCCCTGAAATCTTTGCATACTACTGTAAAGTCTCTGAAAAGACAAATGGGTAAGACTGCTCTGTGACCAACTCTGTAAAAGACACTTTACTGAAAAGGTACAGTTGGGCACGAAAACCAACTCCCTATTAATCTGAGTTATGCTATGTTTGTATCTACTGGAAAGTTTATATTCATTTTAAATGGTTGGATATTGAGATTATGGAATCTTTTGCTTCAGTCAGCGGTTCGAATCTAAGAGTACTGTAAGTGATCATGGTTATCATCTCACATTAGACCATTGTCCTGTCTTTGTGGAAGGATGGAGTCACCTCAGACATAGGCCACTGAGCTCTTGCTGGATAGCAACACAATGGTAGTCTTTGAGCTGGTGACCTACAACTGAAAGCCAGATAAATCACTATGAAAAGTGCTACTTCTCGCAAAAAAGGCCAAGGACTGATAGCCTTTGAAGAAGGCCACCTGGCAAGGTGTTCAGTGTTGGCCCTGCTTTGAGCAGGAGGTTGCATGAGAGACCTCTCAAAGTCCCTTCCACTCTGAATGACTCTGTGACGATGTTGACAAGAGAGCAGAGAGGAAATATGCTAGAAGTAGCTTATGGAAAATAAGTGTATCTGCTTCTCGAAAGTCCTAGATGTGTCATTTAAATGTAAGCCAAATACTGGTTTATGATGTTGATGAAATCAAGAGAGCTGCAGGCAATTACTGTACAAGCGTGAAAGATTGTATTAGTGAATCAGATACATGGTTAAACTGGCAATAACACATTTTTGGCTCCTTCCTCTGTGATGTCCTTCCTTCCACCTTAATACCCAATACTTGACAGTGGCAGAGAATGCAGTGGTGACTTCAGTCTTGACAAAGCTGGTAAACAGAGACGGCATTTTTTCTTCCATATTGAGAGTGGCCAACTATTTGCTGGTCTTTCAAATTAGGAGAACCAGCTGAAACACAGCTTTTTAGTGGTCCTGAGTGTTTAAACATGCTGAGTTAGTGCAGCTGCACAAGAATATCCTCAGATTGTTCAGTTTCAGTTTGCAGTAATATCTCAGTATCAAAGCTTGCCCAAAACAAGCTGGCTCAGGCTTGCAAGGGTCTGGATGAGGCGGAGTGGAGCTTAGTGTGGGCTGAGACATCCTGGTCTTCAGCACGACGAACTAGAGCTCACGCAGAGCAAGCGAGGGCAACTCTCCGCTGCAATCCACCATGTAAACATATTCTCGCTCTGCTTCAAGACAATAGCAGGTAGATTTTTAATCTTTTTAAAAAGAGTTGTCTGGCACCTACCTATATCATGAGTCACTTTTGATAATGTGCCTCTTTGAGCCCGGTTTTCAGAGGTATCGATTGGCGGTGCTTCCACTGACAGCGAGTCTGGAATGAAGGGCTCTTATCTGTAGCTCCACAAATCGAGCATCAGAAGTTTCTAGTGTTCGACAGCAGAACAGGTGATCATTTAAAAGGGTTCTTGCGTATATTTCTGTGATTTCATGGTGGTTTTTACTGCAGACCTGCTGAGAAAGGAAAATATTCATTTGCATGCTGTAAAGCACAGGCAAGGAGCCAGCTCTGTGCTATTACAATATCTGATCTCTGTAAGGCAAACATCCTTCTGAAAGGAGCTAATGTTTCTGTCTATTCAATTCTGATTCACAGTTCAGCACTTTCTTCACTCAAACACCCTGGGGAAGATTGTTAACCGCATTTTTCTCTTCTTCTTTTATCTTTATTCTGGATTAAGTGAAGAAATTGTTGGTTCATGTTACAGTCCTTTTTTTCCCCTTGCAGTAAATCTTCTGCAATATTTTTTGCTATTGGTATGCTGCATGTCACATATACCACTGTTAATTTCAGGCTGAAATTGCGAATTATTTGCACGAAGGACACTCACGTTGCATGGTATGAATCATACCATAGGGGGGACATGTTGTTAACTGATGCATATGTACACATATCTTCAAAGGTATTGGAATGTGCTTTTCATCAAAACCAAAGAATCGCTCTAAAAGATTTCATAACAACTGTACTTGATACATTTTTCCTTCTGTTTATGAACACAGATCATAATATTTAATATAGTAATTAGTAGAATCTCAGCAGTAATTTTTTATCTGCTGTTCACTTGCTGCCTTTGCATCGCAAACACTTTACAAAAATCAAGTGATATTGGTCACGAGGCGTGGTTTCTTCTTTCTGAAAGAATATGAGTGACTATTAAAAGGGGCTTTTCTTCTGTGAATACAAACTTTAAAATTATTTTTCTATGAATACCATACAAAACACAATTCATATTTATCACTTGTATTCCTGCCAGGAAATTTAATTGCTGTTCACAGAGAGCAGTATGGAGAAGCAATTTAATTTAAATATTTAAACGTTTCCAGTGTATGCTTTATCTGGGGAAAAAAAAAAAACAAAAACAAAAACAAAAAAACCACAAACAAACAAACAAACGAAACCCCCCAAAACAAAAAAACAAACCAACCCCACAGAACTCATAATTGTGAAGAAATTTTGCATTTATCAGCACAAAGGCCAGTCATGTTTCTCATCAGTCAGCCTGCTTCTGCTTTCTCTAACACAGCAGTTGCCCTCTACACCTGTAGTGCCCGTGTGGAGCCCTTGCCTTTCCGGATGAACAGACACAGGAGCTAATTATTCCTGCGATGATCCTCCACGTCGAGTCCGCGGAGCGTTTTGGAAGCACAGCGCAAGCTTCTCCCTGCTGAACCAACACGCTTAGTGTGCTGAAATGCTGAATAAATAACTTCCCTACAAAATCAATGCACATTACATATCACTCCTCCATTTACATAGCATCCTGCTTATCTCGGGGCTTCATGGTTAGAGCTGTGCAATGTGAAGGCACGTTATCCCTGCACGGTTTCAGGCTAGGGAAGCACAGGCTATTTAGGAATCTTTTTCTTCCAGATGCTTCTGCTTGGTCCCACTGTGGCTTTACTGAGAAATTCAGTCCACTGTGAGTGTCAGCAGTGTCAGGTAGGGAATTTAAGGCCTTGTCGTCCTTCCAAGGGGGGGTCAAAGCCCCCGCAGCTGGTCTAGAGCCTCTCAGTAGAGAGACTAGCAACCACCTCGGGGAGCTGTATCTGCTGACGTACCACCGTGCTCGCGGCCCCGGGAGGATGGGGTTAAGGAGGTTCTGAGATCCTGGTTTGGGGCTGCTGCTACAGATGTGGCCGCCCAAGGAAATGCATCTGAGCCTGCGTGGGTTTGCCTGTTCTTGCCCCATTCTCGGTCACGTCGCTCAGCGATGCCGGAGGGGGCTTGTACAACAGCTGTGCCTCGCGAGTTCAGCTTCCCAGGGTAGCGACTGCCAGATTAAAAGCTTCAACAGTTCTTTCATGGTGCTACAACAAGAGCCTTTTGCAGGAGGGACAGCCACTTCTAAATACCTGTGTTTCCACAGATACGTTTTAGCGAAGAGGTCAGAGTTGCACAGCTTGCCCGGGGTCTCACTAAGATCCTGCCATCGGTCCCTGGGGTCTGGAGTGGGGGCAACGGGCGGCATTTCATTGCGTGTTTGTATTTCAAACGAGATTTAATTTTCATACACAGCAAAACTCCAGCATTAATATTTTGTTAACATTGATGTATTGAAGCTGGAATGGCACAGCTTAATGGATGCTAATGAACTTTGTATAAATGGAAAAGACATATGAGCGCTTGTCTAGTTCCAACCTCGAGCAGGTGCACCCGGCAGCATAGAGGCGGTACGCCTGTGGGATGCAGGCAGGTAGCATCAGCCCTCTCCAGAGAAAGCGCTCAACATCTCTGATCATACTGACATGGGAAAACATCTCTCCAGCTGTCAATCCTTCAGCTTCCAACAAGAGGAAAAAAATTGCTGCGGTTTATTGTGACTACATATCAGTTTAACTGGTGTTTATAACTAAATATTTTACCCACATAGAAAATAAATTTCAACAGTCAGATATAACATTGAATTGAAAAAAAATACAAATGGCACTAGGAAAATTGTATCCTTTTCTGTGTAAAAGCAGCAGCAGCAGCAGGGAGAAGAATGCTGCATGCAATTTTTTATTTTGAAAGTTGCTGTTCACTTATTTCTAAACAAACTTGCTTTGGAAGGATACCTTAAAACATGAGGAAGGAATGCATTCTTTTCAAGATTTGCAGTTTTCTTCCTTGCTGAAGGTCATGAATTTTGGCTCTGCAACTCATTGACCTAGTCAGGAAGAGACTTTAAAAAAAATTAAGCAGTACTGAGCAGTCAGTGTATCCCTGAGCATCTATATAGGAGGGCAGGTTTCTTATAAATTAATTTTCCTTGTCTCTAAGAAGCTTTCTCTCTGATTCATACGGGTCAAAAAAGTTCCTCTCATGAAAACAATTTAGAAAATTCAAAGGTAATCCAATTCTAGGCTCTCTGCCATCCAGGTGCTTGTGCCCAGCAGGAAAAAAATATCTCCTTAATCCTTTTTTGTTTTTATAATTACTTGTTTTTCTGCTTCCCAGCAGTTCTCCTGTTCAGTAAAAAAGTTACCATATCCAATTATACCTTTTGTCCTTGCTTTTAAAATCTTCACATGTCCTCAGTTATCTATTAACACAAGATTAATCACTTGATTAATCTCAGGTTTTTTTCTCGTCTCGCACAGTGACAGCCACCAGCCATTTGGTGGCATGTTCTTAGATTGCTGTGCCGCCAATATGTGTGTGTGACTGCATGGGGAAAAAAGAGGGTAAACTAGAAAGAAAGCAAGAGCGAGAACATTAGTATCATATTTAGCGCGGTAAACGCGCGGCATTTTGGCGACCAGCTTCCCCATGTGATCAGCTAATAGCCTCTGATCTGTGTTCCTTTGTATTTCATTTTTATGTAACAGAGGCTGACAGGAAGGGCGCTTCTTGGCAGTTAATGATCACTGTCATTGACCCAGCCAATCAGTCAGTAACTGGAAATATCTGACCTTTACGTCTTCCCTCCTTTGACGATTCTCTTTAATCATATATTTTTTTAACCTTTCCTGTTGGATCTAAACCACTGTGCTTTGATATTAATGCAATGTGCCATGCTACAATGAAGAGATTTTTTTTTTCCAGACCGTTCCTGACAGTTATTGTAACCCAAAGGAAAGCAAGATTTCATTCTGAAAGCTCCATTGTATTTACACTGCCTTATAATGGTTTCTCTCTCCCTTTCTTACCTTTGCTGGAGTTGCTATCAATCTGTACTGTCCACAGCATCTAATCTTCAGAGCTCAGCTCAGAAAAAGTCCTGAATTTGTGAATGATTGTTTGCTTAAGGCCTGCTACAATATGAGTATTTTAATCTAGAGGATTTAAAGGTGTCCAAAATTGACTTTCTCTGACAGAAATACACCGGCTGATGAATACTGTAGACTTTCTTTGGGAAGCGGTTATTAACAAAATTTTTGTTTCCGGATTACTTGTTTTTTGGGGTTTTTTTTTTAAGCCATTATGAGTTCAAAGGTTGGTGCGAACAAAAATAGATTTACTAGAGCATATCACGTAATGACTTTCATAAAAGAACTTTTCTTTCTACACCATTTTTTGAATAGCTGCATCTATTAGAGTGGGTACTTACACCCTTCTGGTCAGGGAGAAACGTTCTGATTTATTTAGGCAGATATGAATACAAGATGGAACCTCAAATTTACAAAGTGTGTTATCATCTAATCATCTTCTTAAAATCCCACCTAGGCAGTAAAGTGCTGAAGGCCACGCTTAACTTGGCAGCCCTCAGCGCCGAAGCACAGAGCTGGAGCCAAGCCTGGGTGCTACTGCCCTGTCCTGCCGGAGCCTCGGAGCGACGGCTTTGCTCCCCACGACCGAGGCTTGGAAACACATTAGCTACGCAGCCAAGCACAGCAGACATGGGGCAAGTTCAGCTCAAATTGAACTGAATCAATTTCAATTGATTTCCACGGTCATATGTCGTTTTGTCTTCTGGTTAAGCCTGTAATACTATTTCATATATAGCATAACGTACACTGTAATCCACAAGAAAAAACAGGCCAGGCCAAGGGCACTGAACCAGATCCTTTGTAAATGAAAAGTAGCACGAGTCCAATGATTTTAATGGGCGGCAGTCTCTGGTATTCCCATTAACATAGTGCCTCTAGCTGGAGAGATGCAGGAAGGCTAAAGTTTGTTAACGTATTCTGGTCTTCTTTTGATGAAACATCACAGACCTACTCTGTTCTGCTCAGTGTGCAATCTCTGTATTTGACTCAAGCATCACAGGAAAGGTTAGAGTTCTTCATGAACTGTATCTTTAAGCAATAGGCTTTATGTATCATAGCATTCAGGCAGGTTTGGGCAATATTTCTATAGTGATATGAAACTTACTTCTTGATGCCTTTTGAATTATTGTTTGTGAAGTGTTTGTTGAAATTACTATGCTTCAGTAAATCAGTGAAAAATCATCTATCGCTGAAAAAACCTAAACACCTGAGGAACTACAGTAAATTTCTATACTGAAAACAATATCACAATATCACAACATAATAATATTGGTATATCATTCTGTGAGCATTTTGCTTGATTATCTACAATAAGATTTTTTCCCTCTCCAAAGCACCACTAAGTCTGGCCATTAGCGTTATGAAAAGAATGATTAACTCATTTGCATGAGTTTTATTATTAATCTCACTCCCTCAAAGGAAAAAAAATTGCTAACAAACTCTACTTAGTAATATAGTCAAAAAAAGCATCTTAAGATCGTATAATCTACATTTATTAAAGTTTATTATATTTTCATCTTATTTCCTGTTGTTGGCATTACGGATCTGACTGTCTCTTGTATTTGTTTCTGTGCTAGCACATTCTTCCAGCTTTCTGATAAGTCAAGATTTCTTTGAGCATCGTATCACATATATATATACACACACATATATATGTATATATTTTATAACTAGACATAAATAATTATCCAGGTATAGCAAAGCTAACTACTGTGTAGAAACAAAACCAGGAGTGAGATACACAGAAAACCAGAAATGAGATGTATATTCATGTATACAAAAGCAGATTAAAAGCAGATTTTTTTTTGAACGCTGACTAATTCATTGAAGAATCTTGTGGGTTTTAAAACTAACACTGGCAATTTTCTTTTACCTTGTAAGTTTTCTAAAAATTAAATAGCCTTTTTTTGACCTCACACTTATCCAGCTGCCTAAGATTCTGCTGAACCACTCACACTTAGACCGTGGTCTTTGTCACTATCTGTTATATAGATGACACTGGTGAATAAACCACTGTCATAACTATGTTAATTGAGAATGCAGCATGTACTTATGTTTTATTGTCTAAGATATTCATAAATACTTGTACTTGGTCAATATCATTATCTTTAATAAACCTGTACTGCAGGTTGTACATCGGTACATTTAGAAAAACAGAATTAAAATATATGCGGTAAATAAATATTACAATAGGAGTGTTTATATTCATATCATGATGCTGAAGTTATATTTGCTTTCTGAAGAACAGGATGAACAGGATGCCTCAGCCAGGCTTCCTCAGAAATAACTCAGTTTAGAGAGGGGACCACAGCATTTGTAGAGTGGGAGAAGATGGATAACCAAGAACAAGGATTTACTGGGGGAGGATTATAGCATTTTAAAGAATGATACCACAGTAGAACAAAACCGATTATATTTATTGGAACTAAGAGTGGTGTACAAGAGGACTGTGTAGCTAGGAAACTCGTGGCGGTCACTTCCACGTCACCTTCCAAGCTGAACTCAGCTTTGCACAGACTAAAATTCACCTGAGGTGCGTTGGCCAGCCTGGGCTTTGCTCGGTGTGCGGAGGTGTGCTGCACCCTGGAAAGGCTCACCCAGCACATCAGGCAGACGTCTGGAGAAGGATGAGGCTCTGCTTCTTCCCTGCAGACCTTACTCATGTAAAACTCAGTAGTGGACAAAACCAGGCTGTCCAGACTTGTTCAGCCTGATAGTAGACTGCTTTCTGCCTCTGTGCTAACAGTGGCGGGGAAAAATCCAGAAGCACCCCAGAGAACATTTTGCTGGTGGCCCTGCCCATGAGAGTGGGCTCTCATTTCTGGAACCAAGCAGCCACTGAGCAAAATGAACTCATATTCACAATGCCCGCCCTCCTCTCACCTCCAGAAATTTGGGGAACATGGCCTACTACCTTGTTCACGAGACAGATGCCCGCGTTGATCTGCTCGGTAACCCTAAGGAAGATGCCCATCCATCCCCTGTCTTCAGTGGCGACAACTACAACGATAACAAGTGCCTTGAGACCACCTGGTGAAAAAATGCCAGCCATGAGCTGCCGCTAAATAACCCCACCAATGCCTGCCTCGCTGCTCACGCGGGAGAGCAGTACGTGCTGCGCCTGGGTGAGGGGATGCTGGGGAGCGAGGTCCAGTTTGCAGCTCAGCTAATTAAACATTAATGAAATCCTTTCAAAAGAGGGAGTTTTGCTTCACACTTCCGTACATTTAAATCCGATCTGTAAATGTTTGTTTTCCCCATGTTAGCTCTTTAATTTATTCTTCAATTTCTGAGCCTTCAAAATGACAATAAAATCTACTGGATTTGAAATAGAAGTCTCCAAACAGTGTTTTGGCAATCTGTTAGGAGTTGCAATACCTGTGGATTACCCTGTAAATATAAGTTATTGGCACTCATGAGAGATTATTTCCATTTATTTTGTTTTATTGCGTAATATTTTGCAGCTATGGCTGCAGTGCTGTTATTAACTTGTGGAAGTTCTAAACCCTAGTAGGTGATTAGATCATTTACTATGTAAAATTCGGGCAACCAAAGAAAGATGGTGCCGAGCTGTGGAGCCACAGCAGTCCCAGCTGCTCAGCCTCTCCAAGGATTTGACCCCTACCTTATTGGATAAATCTCAACAGAATTTTAGTTTGCTTTTGGAAACACTTGCTAGAATTTATTTTTTATCGATCTATTGCTATAATAGGAATAAGATACAGAAAGCATTGCCACAGCAGAGAGTGATTTTAACTTACACAAAGAAGTTAATGACAGGAAAACACTCTTTCCAGATACAAAGATAGTTCATTCATTGTAAATGTGCTTTCAGCCATTTGGAAGGAAAGTATTTTTCTCTGTTGAAGTTAATTCCTTTTAATATTAGCATGAATCATCTATGTATCTTAAAAAATTAAGATACCTCTCTATATTAAAATGACAACTGGTATCGGTGAAGGATAATCTTGCAACTCAGACATTCAGGAGATAGGGTGTTCCCACAAACTCACTGCTTATCCTCAGGCAAGTCATTCTATTAGATTTCTTGCCTGTAAAGTGAGATAACTCATCCTGCATAGCTAAGGTAGGATTTTTCTTCTTCTTTTTTTCTTTTTTCCTCTCCACATTCTTGCACGTTAGATGGATCTGAATTTCTTCACTTAGGGAAAAAATGAAAACAATGTGTTTGCTCATAGAATAGAATCATAGAATGATTTGGGTTGGAAGGGACCTCAAAGACCATCTAGTTCCAACCTCCCTGCCATGGACCAGGACACCCTCCACTAGACCAGGTTGCCCAAAGCCCCATCCAACCTGGTCTTCAACACTTCCAGGGAGGAGGCTGCCACAGCTTCTCTGGGCAACCTGTTCCAGTGCCTCACCACCCTCACAGTAAAGAATTTCTCCCCAACATCTAATCTAAATCGGCCCTCCTTCAGCTTAG